>JGVQ01000199.1:0-193840 GCA_001007845.1 Nigrograna mackinnonii
CAATGGAGTCGCATTACAATCCCGCAATGGAGTATGGACTACAAAAAGTTGAAGAGTATAATAACGGAATGGCAGAAGCGAAGGAAATGCCCATGGGCATGCCAATAGGACTTCCAGCGGAAATTGGTAATCATGGAAATTGGATGTATGGACCAGGAAACCCAGAACCTTTCAATTCTGAGACTGGAGGATTAGGACTTCCTAACCACCTAGGGGGTCTCCCCGACATCCACGATGTCGGCTATGAGCCGGATCTAAACTCGCCATTCTGGGCCGATACTTTCGATCTCGATTGGTTGGAGAGCGCTCTAGATCCCCAATTGCTATGAGTTCATCGTCCAACATTATTTCCTTATCGTAACCTATAGAAACCTATTTCCTTATCGTAACCTTTAGAGATCTAATTCCTTATCTTAACCTATAGAGATATAATAGAAGCTAAGTAGATTGCTAATGCTAAGAACCTTGTATACGTCTCTATCATTTGAGCTGTTTAACTTTAGAGATTTTGTGGTTTGTCCTGTCTCGGGGTGGATCGCAACACGTTGGCTGTATTAACAAAACTATGTAACGTCCATCCACCCGTAACGGAGCAAACGCCGTAACTCCATAATACTACTAAGAAGTGATAATTAGCTATAAGGCTACGAGGCGCGCTCGATTCATGCAGCGCAAAGCGGGGTTGTGGCTGTCATGCCTGTGGCTGTGCAAAGTCTTCGGGTCGACGTATGCCCTGCAGCCTTGAGATCAACTTACTCCCCATCAACCAGCTCACTTCTTGTAAACTCGCCACCTCACAAGGTTAGGTCTTGAGCGGGTCGTCCGTTCTCCCTGCTTACGGGCGGCGAGTTGAAAGTATTGTGCTCTGATAGTCAACTTATAAGTGTCGCTAATTGTACTGCTGCTAACACCGTTCTATGCAGAGGAGGAAGTCTCCTTGCAGCCTAAGCAAGTGACAAAAACGGTCACCGGAGGTATATATCAGGAGCGCGGGGCAAGTAATCGGCAACCAAGATTGATTCGCGAACGAGACAGGAAAGGGCTCTTGCGAAACTCCATAGACCTTTTCCTACATCTTGCACAATTAATTAGGAAGTATACCGACCCTGCCGACCACTAGCTTGTCGAGCGCGATTGATTGCTCACTGTTCAAGTTGGCCAATGCTCTCGCATAAGTGGCCTACGTGGCAGTGCATGATTTCAGCCTTGTAAGACTGGCTTATATTGCAGCAACATCTCCCTCCGAAAGTATATTCAACCCATGCGCCAAAGTCTCACAAAGTATTCATGTACTTGGCGGAACTACATTGTTTCAGATCTTGTTATGGCAGAGAATCCACCTGCTAGGCTTCCTAAGGGATTTGTGTGGTCATCCACAGGCAAGAAGCATGTCAACTACAGTCCAGGAGAGGAATTTGAAGGCTCTCCCGCCACCTTCCAAGGCTATCATGATCTTGGTGTGGGTGGACAAGGGACAGTGTCTGTGGTCAAGATCAAAGGGTATCTAATCGCACGAAAGCGCCTAGACATCGAAAGTTTAGACGAGGAATGCAGGAGGGAGGCAAATATACTCGAAAGCATCGTCCACAAACACGTCATCCAACTTATTGGTAGCTATACCTGGAATCAGCGATTCCATCTTCTTTTCTATCCCGTCGCATACTGCAATCTAAAGGAGCTCATGGCCAGGGAACGATCGGTGAGAGATATCGCCTGGGAGACTCAGATGAAGGAGGCTTTTGGGTGCCTTGCGGGAGCAATGGCTTTCCTTCACTCCAAAAGAGTAGCCATCAAGCATAAGGACATCAAGCCGAGCAACATCCTTTTCTTCCAGGGTTCTCCGATTCTCACCGATTTTGGCCTGTCCAACAGCTTCAAGGGAAGGGAGAATAGTTTCTCGATTGGCGCGACGGGAAAGTCAGTCTTATACGCGGCACCCGAGGTTATCGCTGAAACCAAACGTGGGACTTCTCAGGACATCTTTTCTCTTGGCCTCGTTTTCCAGGACATGTTCTGGTCTTTGCATGGACGAGCGGAGACCAAGCCTAGTGACGAGAGCGGTAACACCCGCCAAACACCCTTCGCAGGTATCGACTTGATGCAGAAGGAGCTAGAATTCTGTCAAAAACTAGGAAAATTGGTTTTCGATGAATCGGAGATACTCCAGAAAAAAGAAGCGTTGGTAACTGTAATGCGGGGTATGCTCTCGAAGACTCCAGCAGACAGGCCGACGGCGGATTCCCTTTGGTATTTTCTGAGCAGAACTTCTACGTATTTTGGCAAGTCCTGCGGCAAATGCTGTCTAGATAATCACGCAGCTGAAAACACGGCCTTCCAGAGTTGGACTGGCATTACGTCGTACGATCCTATTACGGCCGCGAGCCCATTCGACGGCCCCTTACAGGACAAGATTCGTTTGGCCGATGATGCCGCCCGTGGAGGACAGGAGGACGATACAATTATTCTCAACCGGATTGCTCCTGGGTTCGACTGGTCAGGTCGCGGCCAATTTCACATCAACAATTTTTCAGAACAAGACGTACCGCTCGCTGTCGTTTCTATTCTTGGGTACGGTGGTTTTGCTTACGTGGACGCCGTAACCTGCAGAACAAAGCTTCTAGCTCGAAAGTCCATTCGCATGCATCGCCGGAGTCGTATAGAGGACCTTTTTAAAGAAATTGACATGATGCGCCGCCTTCAGCACCCACACATTGTTCAAGTAGTTGGTAGCTACACTGACCGACGCACACTGAGCTTTCTTATGACACCTGTCTGCGAGTATGACCTTGGTCATTTCATGAAAGTGTGCTACTCGGACTCTCATGAGCCCACCGGGAAAATGCTGGCGCGTCGCAACAGACTTTCTTTGAAACGGTCCATGGCATGCTTGGCTCAGGCACTGGAGTACATTCACGACACTTCCATACGTCACAACGACATTAAGCCGCAGAATATCCTCGTCAAAAAAGGAACGGAGTATGTGCATATGTACTACACCGACTTCGGCGTTGGGCATGACTTCACGGATATGACCTCCAGTAAAACAAAGGGGGATCGTGCACTCACAAGAAGGTACGCTGCACCTGAGGTTCATGAGTTCGGGCCAAGGGGCCGAGCATCAGACATTTTCTCGCTTGGATGTGTCTTCCTCGAAATGCAGACTACTATACTAAATATTTCGCACGATGAGCTACATGACACAATTTCAGCCTTTGGCTATGGCTACGCCCAATGTCTTGATACCATAAGGGCCTTTATTGACGAAAAGCTTTTTCCGCATAGCGGCATTGTTCAGGGACAACGGTTTACTCGGAAACACATTCATTCGGTTTTAAAGCTCATTTGTGCGATGATGTCAGAGAAGCCAGAATCCAGGCCATCAGCAAGCGATGTAGCGCACATTCTGGGCTCAAACGAATGTTGCCATGTTGATGTTGAGGAACCGGTCGATGTGGATGTAACGCAAAATCTGGGTTCGAATGAGTGTAACCTTGAAGAGCATGCCGATTTAGAGGAAGCCGAAATAACGATTAGACCAAAATGATCTGTAAATAGCTGTAGTAAGAAGCACATGCACAGAGACCTTGAGCAATTTGTCCATGATCCTGCACAGTCATAGTATATTTCCAGACGAGTATATTAGGCAACGAATTAGCCGGGAAATGCCGTCGTCGAACCTGTTCATGTTGCTTTTTGTCGTATATGCACTGCCACCAAGATGGCATTATTAGATAACGCCACAAATGTGGCGGAGCTATCCATGTTTCAGCTCCTGAACTTTCCAAGACTCATTAGAATCGACACATCTCTAATGTCTATCCCTAGGTCGCGAGACGCACCCAGTCGCGAGACACTTTTGTAATTCGGACTTCCGAAATCTCTCCTTCGCGAGGTAATGAAGCTAGAATCTGTAGCTAGTTTTTTTTAGGGATGGGTCCCCAGCGCAGATCTCTATAATATTAGTGACGTTATTAATCATTCTCTTCATGCTATCTATCATCCCTTAAGCTTTCACCCCCTATCTAATCGCGGAATAAGGCCTAGGTCTAGATTCTAAAGGCTATAGAGAAAGTACATATAGTAAAGATAATGTTGCGAATATTAGAAGCTAGTCTAATTGTAGAGATGTAGATCCTGGGAATTTCGCCGGGCGGAGAAGAATGCGGTTGAAAGCCTCCTAGTGTGACGGAATGTTCTAACTATATTAAATTGAGATGCTGACATCACACGGTATTAGACTATAACAATTTTAGCGCTATCCTTACCTTAGAATTGAATCTAAATCCCAAAACTCCTCGCTTTACTTCAACTGCGACGGCCCACCCCTAATCCCATCATACAAAGATCCCAAACTCATCGCCCCCTCCGCATAAACCCCCGCCACCGCCCCCGGGCCCACCCCCAATGCAATGGGATTATTCTGCGTCCCTGCATAATCCGCGACTTTGTTCTTCTCCTGTGTCTTCTGTGTTGCCGTCAGGTCTTCATTGTTATCGATCTTCCTCGCATAGTTGTCCTTGCAGTCGAAGAGCCATTTTGACATCTTCCGTTCCGTGTCTTGCAGTAAGCGTGCCATGAACTCAACGTAGGCGGACTCCCAGGAGATGGGCAGGGAGGTGAAGGGTGCGAGATTTTGGGGGGGCTGGGTGGAGCCGAGGGGTTCGTTGTCCAGAGCGTAGAGGATGGACTTCATGCGGTTATTTACGATGTTGAACGAGTCGAACACGGCTTGTTCGCGCAGATATTGGACCACCAGTGCTGCGTTGACCATCTGCTGCTGCATCTCGGGGGCGGACTTGGAGCTGGGGTTGCAGCTCGGGAGCTTGTTATCGTTCCCATCAGCGCCGATTCCTGTAAAGTGGCCGCTGATGATCTAGAAACTTGTTAGAATCGTACAGAATCGTGAACTGTCACGGGACTCACTCGGTTTTTCATTCCGTTGATTTCGTGTCGGAGCAAGAAGAACTCAGACAAACGCCCACGCCCGGGATCGGGGCATGCTGTCCCAGAGCAAGACACTGCTTTGCCGAGCTGTGCTGCGACAGTTTCTTGCCCGAATTGAGAATTCGCGGCGTTGCTTAGAGAACCAAAAACAGCTTGGAGACGAGCGCAGTCGGTGATGGGTAGAGCCTGAGGAGATGGTGGCTGGGCTGGGTCGACGTTATCGTCGAAAGCCTGCTCGCCTCCAATCAGGAAGTAGAGGAAGCGCTTGACGAGGTGCTTTTCGTAGACGTGCTCGGCTTTGGAATGTGTCAGATATATGTAATAAGGGTTGTGGTCTAGATGTACTTACTATCGTAATCGCTCCCCTGTCGGCGATTTCCAAACAAGTTGATCACTGGATTGTTGCAATTATTATTCCCGTTCACTGAGTCGTCCCTGTCATACCACTTGACAACCTCTGGCATGCCCGATGCAGTCCCAGAGCTGGGGTAGTCTGGCAGAACATACCGAAGTGCACAACCGCCCACTTGCGCCACGCTCTGAGTGGCTCGAGGTCGAAGAGCAAAATGCTCGGAATGTTCGCCACGGCGACATGTTGGTCCGCCGCAATTTTGGTTGCACCAGTCGCCGTTGAGAACCATACCGCAGCAGTCTTTGTTACAGTTTAGCCCTTCCGTTGGCGGCTCGAGCCAGCTCCCGATCTTGGTTTGGGCGGTATGCTTCGCATTTGGATCATTTAAAGCACGAAGGCCGCCTTGGTAGAACTGGTAGACGTGGTCGCCGTTCCTATATATCGTCAGTGAGATAACTTTGCATGGGGCGGCAAGATAGGAAACCCAAACATACCACCATCCACTCTTCGCACTATTCTTAACACATTTCTTAATAATATTATCGGTACTATCCCAGCACTCCTGCCAGACGGTGTTGAAATCTGGCCCATCCCCCGGCCATATCGATCGATAGAAGTAGATTTCTGTTGTGGTCGAAAGGCCAATGGAGACCTCGCATTCGCCACCGTTCTGATACACAGCAACATATTTGCTATCGATTCCTTCGGGCACCGCACACGAGCCATCGCAGACCACCTGACGGAGGCGATACAGCAAATCGTCAACTTTGTTGTCCTTTCCGTCTGGTGTGCGAATGGAGTCCGGGAACGTCAGACTCTGCAAGTCGGACTTGACGTCTTCGCTCGTATCTTGGCACCCGGGCTTGTCAATAGGGGAGGCAGACTGAGTAGGCAGACTGATCGCAGAACTGGAGGCTGGTGGTGGAGGAGTACTAGTGGTGGATGGATAAAGGCTTTCAAGAGAAGACCAGAGCGCGTCGTCGATGTTTGGTAGGTCGATATCTCCGTCATTTTCGAGGTTATCGGTAGCGTCGGACTGCAAGACTTCAAAGCCGACGCAGGTAGCACAAGCTGAGCAAGAAGATGAAGAGGATGAGGATGAGGATGAGGATGATGCTTTGGTGGAAGAGGGTGTGGTCTTGGGATTATCATCGCTCTTGACAGTCTGAGGATCTCCGTTCGAATCGATAGTGAGCGGTGGGAAGCCTGGCGGAGGTGGAACGATCCCACCAGGGATAACGCCAGCTGCTGGAATGACTATAATACCGACTCCAGGACCAACGAACCAGATCGGGAGAATAGTCGGGTGTCCATCAGCGGACGTGGATGTGACCGAGTTCGCAGTCAAACCGTCGATACTTGAAGTTGTTGTTGCGAATGTTCCAGTCTCCATACTTGTTTGTGGTTCTAAGGTGATCGCCGGACTGGAAGTGGTTATTGGTGCAGCGGTAGTCGACGATGAGACGCTCAAAGGCACTCCTCCATCGTCATTCGGACCCAATCCGTTCGCCGGATACACCGAATTTGTGATGTTATAACTTTCATTATGAAGAGACCACGCGCCTCCCCAGGTGTAGCCATTCTGAATGCATTGGCTAATGATGTTGTTGAAGGCATCCTGGCAATGCTGTAATGGTTTCGTGTTGTCCATTCTTTGGATGCTGAGGAAAATCACTGTGTGAGAGATCAGCTATCATTCCAAGATACGCCAATTCCATCAGCCTCACTCCAATGATTATATGTTATTTGAAGCTTTTGGTCGTCACCCGTCTTGAACGTGGTGGCGCAGATGTTTCCAAGGTCGGGGGTCAACGCCTTTCCGATTTGGTCCCCCGTTGGTGTGTCACTTTTTCGCTGTTCATCCTGGAAGCAATCTGCAGCAAAGGCGATTCTTCCGAAAGCCAAAGCTAGCAGGACCACATGAAACATATTAAACAAAACCATAATCGAAATATGATAGAAGGAGAAAAACGAACAGGAACCTTGGGGGAAGAAATGAATAAAATTATATAATGGAGTCAAGTATCTTGTTTCCACGACTGCGTTAATTCCAAGAATTGAAAATTTGAAATCCATATATGTACTCCTTTCTTCTGTCCCTGAATCTAAATCTGTGCCCCCACGTCTGTCTTACTCGCGTGAGCATCTACGATGATGCAAAAATACGCAAGACTGAAACAGGGCTAGAGCTTAACGATCGTGCTGTACGGCGTAAGCCTATAATTACACATAAAAGAAGGCACCCTTTGATCGGGCGCGAAGGCATCAACACCTTTATAATGTCTGTTTGCCTAAGGACAAGAGCTGTGGCTTAAAAATTTATCATCACAAGACCTTAGGAAATTTTAACGCACTGAGAATATAAGAGTTGCTTGAAGTCGAAGTATCTATGTTTTGTCTCGCGACGGGGTGCGTCTAGCGACATAGGGATGGACGTTATATTTCTACGTGAGATCAAGACACAAAACTCAAAGTTCACAATAAGGCATTTCGTGAAAGAAACGGACAATGAATGGTCCTTCGGCCTCGAATTGCAGCCATTACATTCTGTGCTGATGGAGGGTAATCGCTGACGAGGCAACGGCATAGAACTCCGGAAAGCACTAGGCAATAGTTTCAGCCTTCCTGCTTCCGAGCGATCTGTCCTATGATCCCATCCTGTGGGTCGTGCATTGATGCCGTCGATCCTGTAGTACCACATCTGGAAGGGTTCGCGCAGCCTCGATCCTACGAGTGATCATAGCTCCAGCTGGAGGCTGAGATCAAGAACAGGAGGGGCACTCGTTTGCCTTCTTCGCCCTGGTCCTGGTCTGACTTTTCTGCAAATTACGTCTCAGGCGGACTTGAAGGCAAAGCAGACACATATCTAGATATTACTCTTTTCATCGTAGTGAGAAAAATCACGATCGGGGCTTTCCATAACCGGTGAGAAAATCGTCTTTAGATCAAGGAACCCGGGCAAAAGGGTGAAGGCTGGGGCGCAGCCTCGCGCCCTTTCGCTAGGAAGAGGAGGGCCCGGCAATATACTAGGTCATTCGATCGACATATACTAGACTTGACACTCCAAATGAAAGGCTGAGTACTCGCTGGAATCAGCTCTCAACATTGCATTCATGACTAGCTATTATATACAGAAAAACAAAGAATGCAAGATTGCGTGGCCCAACACCAACAATGTATCCCTAGCGAAGAATTTAAAGAAAATTAAAAAGGTTGGTATACGACAAAAACAAGACAAAACAAAGACAAAGACTTTCCATCCCAAAAAAAAAGGAGAAAACACGCTGGGCTGGTTTTAGTTGATCGAAATTTGGTACCGTACTCCTCGAGTTTCTAAAGAAACCTTGAGCCAGTATATCTCAAGTGCTTGCTTGCAGCGGATTCTCGAAAACGTATAGCTGTCTTATTGAACCTAACGCCCTTTTTAATCGCAATTTGCTGTCAGCCTGATCAACGTTCACAGTCGCAACATATTGACAGCAGTCGCAAGTTTTACGCATGAGCTTAGTCGTCTCATGCTTTGATCGATCACTTGGAATGTAGACATCCTTTCCACTCCGCCACGGCATCCTTGATAGCATCTCAATTTTGAGAGGTTTCTCGCCGTTTGCTGCGTGTGCTTCATTGCTGAGCTTAGAATTCCTTCTATGTGGACTTTCTCATACCTATTACATCGTCTTCGTCCTGCAAGTATACGCTGTCGTTTGATCTTACGAAGACAACGACGTTGTTAGATCCAGAGAAGGTATTTGATCTTCGAATCGATTTCTGAGTAGCTCGAGGTTTTGGCATCCCGCTTGCTTTGATTGTGATTGCAGGGGAGAGATAGGTCTACGATCAAAAAATGGTAGAATCACGTGATGCAATTCGAAAAAGACGGGAAGATGAATTCAATACTCTAGGACAACTTGGGACAACACTTGCCGTCTTATATTTCGGTGTGGCTGATGTCTAGGTGGACACAGACGCATAGCTGCAAATCATCCGGCGGGACGGGGCACGAGGTGGAGGCAGTGCTTCCGCAATCATCTGATGATCGTACTCCATTGGTCACGCTGCAGACGCCAACACTGTTCTAGGATCCAAGTAAAATAACTGGGACATTTCTTTCAAACATAGCTGTTCGCTTTGTTTAGACTATGTCTGAGACAGATCAATTGTCGAAATGACTAGCGTGCGCATGCCCTTAAATGCATTTACCCCAATGTCTACTCTACAGTTCGATGAACTATGCTACCCTTTCCGCTGATCGGCCTGGAAGTCGCAATAATGACCAGGCCGACATTTTGGCTGTATCTTTGGCGAAATTCCTTCGCTTGTTGCATCCAGATCCGGACCCCATGCTGTGTTGCGCCCTCCAGTAACCTATCAGCGTTTGATGCTACCCCCCTCTCGGAGAATGCAAGCCTCAGAAGGATGCCCATTTCCGACAGAATGTCGTCTCAGCCGCTCCTCATCCGTCATTACACGAGTAGAACTCGCAACTTCCCGATCATGGCTTCCCAGCCTACCACTGAAGCTGAATGAATTGAGTGTGCATACTGGCAAGGCTCGCCCCATTCTGAAGACGTGAATGTAAAGCAATACCGCCGCAAAGCCACCGGCGCTTATTTGAAGTTAAGCATCAGCAAGATTTCGAGGAGGAGCTCATTGCCACCTCAGCTGAACAGGATCGACTCTGCAATTGAAGCCAGCCTTGCGGCTTATGGTGTGCGGTCTGAATGATTTTTTTGGGTTTTGCAGGACATACAAAACGCTGCTGAACCCAACCTTGTGCCCGAAGATGCACGAATTATTTAGCCTCGTCGAACTCAAACTTCTCAATGGCTTCCACGTCGCACCTACAGCTGCCACCGAGTCGATCGCCTCGTGTTGACGCTCAACATCCATACGGGGGAGAGTCAAGCGCCCCATCAAACCTTAGTCTTACCGCACCACGGGGCTCTGTCTCGCTGGCAGAAGCTGATTCATCGCGCTTGTCTGAATCTGCAAGCCAGCAGAATCGTGCCCTGCCACTCTGTGGACGATCGGACAATTCAGATTCCAATTCTCAAAGTCCTTGGTCAAGGAAAATTCTATTGGCTCTTGGTAAGTGCTGAATCGCCTTGCAATGTGGGTTGTGCCCACTCTAAACTGAACAGATGGCGGAGGCATACGTGGGTACTCATCATTGCTCATTCTGAAACGCCTCTTCTTCTTGGTCGGTCAAATTGAGACAGGGAGACGTGACGGCTATTCCGTAAGTCTGTCTCTGTATTACAAAACTCTGCTTCATTCATAATTCTCGTCATCATGCGCCCAAATGCCAGTGCGAAGATCACGTGGCGCAAATTTATGCCTTTGGCTTCTTTCTGATTCATTACTTGTGAAATATGTTTGTCTTATGGGAACTCATTAAGAATTTAGCAAAACGTCGAATTCAAATACGGAGAGGAGCCAAACCTAGAAAACTATGGGCAAAATAGAAGTAGTGGGGAGTACCCATGGTGTACTATAGATGATGAGGCCATGTCAATTCACTCAACAATTCCGTCTGCGATTGAGGACGAACTCGATGACGTCGTTAAAATTAAAGAGAGTGTTACAGAAACGTTCGCCGAAGGGACGAAAGTTAGCCAATTTAAACCGCATCATTACTTCGACTACATCGCTGGAACGAGTACTGGAGGGTATGTCATTCCAAGTAATTTCGTTGGAATCCATACTGCTGGAGTATCTTTATTCACGCACAGTACTAATTCTCTACGTAGCCTAAGTGCAATCATGCTGTCTCGGATGGAGATGGACATTGACAAAGCACTGGAACAGTACGACTACGTAGGCAAACAAGTGTTTGCGAAACCACGCCATCTCCACACTTCCATCAAGTATGCTAATGCAATCCGGCCAAAATATCCATCGGGAAACATCGAAAAAGCTTTGCAAGATATTATCAAACAAAACCTCACATCCGAGATGAATTTGCATGGCGCATCGGCAGAAGATATAGCTTACGCAAGTTCTTCGGCGCGCTGTAGAACGTGAGTAGCTTCCCGGGTATATGCATGAGGTAATTGCTCTAACGAAGAAGTAGCATCGTCATTGCTCACGGCGATGCTGATGATCGCGGGTTTGTCAAGCAGGGGTATCTGTTTCGCACTTACGACCATCCTAATCCCTCGCCCTTTTCCAAATTGACCAAAAATAGAATGCATCGTAATCCAGGCCCAGCAAATCGTGAGCCCATCTGGAAAGTTGCTCGTGCTACATCCGCTGCTCCCACGTACTTTTCTACTATGTCAATTGGCAACCGCAAATACCGCGATGGAGGAATGATAGCCAACAACCCCACAGAGCTGTCATGTGAAGAAATTGACCAGATGCACGAGGAGCCTTTACGACTTGTTATATCCCTTGGGACTGGGGAGCCAGAATCAAGAGCCAGATCGAGCCAGTCACCGCGAATGTTCAGCTATATCAAGGATGGCTTTGATACGGTCAAGGCATTGGCAGAACTCGCGACTCAATGTGAAGACACTCACGAAAGGATGTTCGCTCGACTTGAAAAAGACGAATCGGATTACCACCGCTTCAATGTTGGTAACGGCATGAAAGATATACCTCTGGACGAATGGAAGTTCAAGAAAGGGACTAATCAGACTCTGGAAAATATAAAGGGCAAAACATTGCACTACCTCCAGCTCGTAGAGACACATCGGTTGCTACTCCAGTGCGCACGGGTATTGGTTGCTGTCAGGAGGCGACGAGCCGCCACAGAAAGATGGGAGAGCTTTGCCACCGATTACGTCTATTACTGCCATGAGAAAGGATGCACCAGTACCTTTAAAACCCGCGAAGGCTTCCGGCACCACGCTTACGACGCTCATGGATTTGTGTTGGAAACACATGTTTGTGATCGTGAGAATCCTCATTGGGCATGTTTTTGGGATCAATGTCAGTATACGGGCGTCTACGTCTTCGATGATCAGAGAAGATATGATGCTCATCTACTAAAGGAGCACAACATCAATAAAGGTGCTAAGTTTAAGGATCGCCTGGAGCTTGAGAATTGGCTAGATCTAGGCCGGAAAAAGCCAGATGAAGCCCTCAAAAAGTTCGAACAGGTGAGGAGGGAGACAACTATGGCGGCACCGATACTGAATGGCACATCCCAAGCAGTGTCTTCTACGGGAGTTAGGTCTTAGCATTTTTTGTCATCGTGTATTCTTTCTGTACTTCTGAACACTGTCTTCGTACTGTTTAAACGGGTTTTAGCGTTCAACCCCAATGTAAGACCCTAGTAAGATACTTGTCCATTGATCTACGATCGGGGAAATCATTGTAAATTGTTCCTTTATAGATATTGTTAGGCAGAAGTACTTACTCTCAGAGTTAATGTTTAGCTCTTTAAATATCACCTCATCAATCAAATTCAATAGACAAATTAACAAACATTTAATGTTTTTTATGTATGAAAGAGGTAATCAAATTTAGGTTTTCTGATATTCCTCGCCATGCTTATGAATCGGCGAGCCGCTTCAATGTGGGATGTGTATCGGTCGTGTTCTTGTTTTAAACTTGTAATCTATTACAGAATGACGTCTTTAGCTTTCATTATGTGTATAAACGTGAATAATCAATCAATGTGAATTAAAGGAATCATATCTATAGTCTCTTGCTCCAAGGAAAAGACTGCTTTGAGACTTCCTCTTCAACTTACAAATTTTTTCCATAATTGTATGATGCTGGTGTAGACCAACGCATTGAAACACCTCGGCATACGCTCCCGGAAGAGCCTCTCAGACCAACGACGGTTCCACAACTTGAGGAGATTTTCTTGATAGGATAAACCTATATACTGACCGGAGAACTAGGAGTCCCACAAAGCGCAGGTGCGAAAGACCATCAGCTAGGATCAGGGAGCTGTTTCTGATTCTGTAGCTATCGGACCGATCATCCATCTATACCTCTCCCCGGATCGCCGACTACCGGGTTGAATTTTACCTAGCTTTGTAGATTACCTGTTAGGATATGTCGATCACTAGGAAGATCGGCAGGGGTGCATGGAAAGACTCTCCCCTTGATCAACCTACAATACCCCATTGAAGTTCTAGAAGAATACATCTGAAGCTCTAGAAATGTTTGTATGGAGAGACCTGGATCAATCTTCCCCGGCATACTTTGTTTCCGGCCCTGACCTATTGTCGCGGTCCGAAAAGATCTTTCACAACTTAGAAGCGAGTTCGACGCTAGGCCAAAGAAAGAGCTGACGTTTCCAAATCTACCTCATGCGGACCACTAGCCTCTGGATCGCGTGGCCTATACCTTTTATCCTGCGGCCTGGCCGTTCACAAATGTTGTCGAGGTTCTAGCCCTTCACGCCTCAATTTCCGAATTTGTAGCGTCTAGTACAAATCAAGCCAGCCTCAAGTGCGCCTCTTCTAGATCGAGATGCTGGAGCCATCTAACGGCCACGCCGTGGCTGCTAGTGTCGCCGCTTCCACACCACTGACTATCGATTCGTCTACCGATGCCATCGGCTATGTATGTACTGACATACCAGGGGACAAGAGGAAGAATCGAGGTGTAGCAAGTAGACTTTGAATTTCCACTTAAAGACTCAGCATCCCAACAGTTGGCTTACAGTTTGACCTCTATACAATTGACAACTGTTCTACATTCTTTGAAACCATCTCGGTCGCTTAATTTATAATGAAGTCGCCTATCACGGCACTAGTGGCCCTCGCTGCATTTTCTTCTCCTGTCGTTGGGTTTCTCTCATCTTCGACCTTATGTGCTACTCACTTCGGACTCACTCCCACGAAATCCATCCGGACTGAAAGAGCCACTTCCACTGTGACTATCAAACTGAAATCCACTGCTAAGGCCACTAAAACCGTCACCGTCACTCCTCGTCCCTCCACCACTCGGACGACAACCACCTCGCTGTCCGTCACTACAACAACTCTTTCCAAAGCCACAAACAGCTTCACTACTACCGTAGTCGATACTTCTACTGTTTCGACCACCCAGACGCAGTCTACAACAGTCTCAACTACCTCGACTCAGACTGTCTCCCTTGCCTCGACTACCACAGTCCCAGCTAGTCCAGCATTCACGCCTCTTGCTGATTCTCTACCCGGTGCTGGGCTCAAAAAGCGAGCCCAACTCCCGCCTCATGCTCCCCGTCTAGTTCAAGAGAAACGCGGTGCGCCTCAAGTCTCACACATTGCAGGCAAGAAAGTACCACAATACCCACAGTGGGCCAAATGCACGAAGATCGTGACCACGACCATCTACACAGCAACCAAGACCAACACATGCTATAAGACAACATATGCAAAAACTCCTATCGTCACCCTCACACAGACCACAGGCTCCGTCAGTACCAGCACGGTACTGCAAACCCCAGCCAGCACTACAATTACAGTTCGGGAACAAGAAGAGACAACGACCACTGTAGTCACAGTCCAGACTGCAACGTCTACAATTACAGTAAGTCACATCTTCGCGTCTCGCAACTCATTCAGATCCTAACCCCCTCGTAGACCACCGAAACAACCTACACAGCCGTTAGCACAGCCTATGCCGCCTGCGCCACCAACAACATCATCAAATCCTACAATGGACACGGATTTGTAGGCTGGGGTCTCACCGACAACACCGGCACCGTGAATGTCCAGAGCTCTAATGCCAACTCCGCAGAGAGCTGCTGCGCCCTCGCCGCCGCCAACCCAAACACTTGGTGGTGGAATTATTACCCTGGAAGTGGGGGTTGTGATTTGGTAATTTCGGCGACGTGCCCGGTTGCGCAGAACAGTCGGACGAGTGCGCAGTTGTATTATGACTTCGATTCTACGCCGGGACAGTGGCAGATTAATGGGAATGGGAATGGGTGCGGGGTTATTGATTCTGCGACATCATAAGGAGAGAGGGGGTTTATCACTCGAGATGTTAAAAGTAATGTATAATACATACAGTTCTAAAGCGCTGGCGACAGATTTAGCGCTATAGATGTCGTTGTTCATCAGCCCCTGCCTGCATTTCACGACATGCTTTCGGGATTCTCTTATTAGAGAAAGAGGCGAGAAGGCTGAGAATGTACAGCGCTGGATGAACGGCGCTTCAAGTGCATGAACATATATCAGTAACCCATAAATTTATATACTCATAATTAAAACTAGAAAAAGTAGAGAATTGAAGTGAAGCAATGCTAAATAGTAGTAGTAGTATGCCCTTGTAATATTGTCAATTTGAAATTGAGCCCGAGGCTTGAGTTTCTATTAGATGGAGGTTTGCAGATGACATCAGGGTCAGTGTACGTCTCTCTAATTAATAGCAACGAGAGTAAGTGCGAATAAGAGCTTGGCAGTGCAAGGACAAAGCAACCTCAGGCTCCAAAAACAATCTTATAGGCAGTAAACAATACCCTTTACACAGCCGGATTAAAGGTTCATTGTTAGTGAATGATACGCATCACATGAGTCAATTACGCAATGCCTTCGCTCGCTTGCGCAGCTACTATGAGTGTGTGAAAGTCACATACGGCACTCCCTTTGTGAGCCAATAAGCTCTCTCGCTCACATGAAAAACTAGGGCGATCTAGAATTAGACCAACCAACAAAAGTGCCAAATAACGTGACTCAGACACTACGCCCTTCAGTAGGTGCCTATATATTGTGCCCTCCCTCCTCCCCTTATTTTATCCTACTCCTCATAGGTCGGCATAACACACCAACCCCAAGCTTGCATATCCTATCATCCACTTCTCCTGTTTGCTGGAGTTCCCAGTTGCACTATGTTGTTCCTTGAATTACCACTGGTCCTCGTCCAGGATATCCTTCGGATAGTCGGATCGGTCAGTTCGACAGAAGAATTGCTGCGTCTTCGCGAAGTAAACTGTAAGTCTAGCTCTTATGTGCGCAAAACAGAAATAACTTACATTCTCAGGTCTATTCGACTACGAAATGACTAGGATTCTAGGAAGACACCGACTAAGGGATTTGCGAATGCTTTCCTATCGGCGGCCTCGATTTGATATCTCGGATTCATTTTCCTGCCGCCTGTTACTCGAGCATATGCAAATAAAAGACGTAAAGCACAACGAATTCAAAGCCGCCATCCATAATGTTACTGATGGATTGGTCGACGTCATGAATAATCTGGACATATCGTGTAGTCGACATGAAGTCTTAGCAGAGGCCTGCAGGGTGATCGCCCGGATCCATGGTTTCTATAATATTGTCAACGATTTAGAGTGGGACTCAAAGCGTTCCCGAGTTGCTCCAACGGTTGACCTACGAGAATGTATCTTCGCTATCGCCGTGGTACTCCCCAACTCCCAGGTGTATGTCTCAATGCTCGACAGGCGCTGTCATCCAACTTGCGACACCCAGTATTTCGGCTCGGCATTGAAGAATGCAGTCCGTTTCGAAAGGAAACCAGTGGTTCAAAAATTGTTAGAGCACCAGGCTTTTCTTTCACCCCACGAATTTCGCATGGCGATTTGGGCAGATTGGCTACAAGCTCTACGGCAAGGCAACCTAGAGATCGTCGAGTTATTTCTTGAGCCCCAATATCGATTGTGCAAGAGACAAATTTTCTGCAAGAAGGCGTTATTCAGTGCGCTCGACTCTGCAAACGGCGAAGCCGCGATCGCAATCCTTAAGCTACATCCGCAAAGACTTCAGGGGCGTAACTTGAGACGACGAATGCTCATTAAAGCGGCCCAGAGCGGTGTCGATGACTTCCTGAAACAATACCTCACTCCTGATGACGACCCTAGCTTCTTACTTGGTGTAGCTTTGGAACAATCGTGGTGCAAGCTTAGCACCGTTGGGTTTTTTCTGGACCATGGAGCCCAAATTTCCGGATACCAAGACAAGAATATCCCGGGAAAGAAAGGGGCAAAGAAAAGGGCAAGGGAGAATGCGCAGCCCGGATGGACATTCGACTATTTCCAGGATGCAATGGAAAGAGGTAATTTGGACCTGGTAAAGCTCTTCATATCCCGGGACGTCGATTTCAAAAGCCGGGTAGTTTCTACAAAATCCCCGCAGGTTCTACAATTCTGCTTTGATAATGGCATGGACTTTGAGTCTGAGAAGGCTAAGGAGAGAATTCACTACGAGTTGTCTGCGGCGATGCGGCGAAATAAAATAGATGCAATTCGTTGGTATTTGACCAACATAGATCTACATTCATCGATAGCCGATCGCGAACGTCTTGTCCAACAAGCACAGGCAGCGAAAAATTACCACTGCTGTAGGGACAATATAGTTCGACTGTATTCTGAATTCGGGGTTAGTGAGTCGACGACGGAGTGGAAGGTCGTGAACAGGGGGGTAGACCGACCCGCAGTCGAGTGACGTGTGGTAAACATGTAAGATAGCAAATCAAGCAATTCAATTGTGTGTGGCTATCTGAGCGGGATACTCGGTGAGGTGTAGCATGCCTCCGTACTGGTTGCCGAACGCGATGCGGATGAGGTACCTGCCCGTCACATGGCTACTTCACTACAATATCACCCAACCCATTCTTTCTACATTTCCATTTAGGTGTCTTCCCTTTTTTTAGATGATGAATAATATACCCTGGATCGTTGAAAGTAATGAGGGTTCTTCTTCAATACCTTGGTGTCGTCACCTAGATAGCCTGTAGGATATACTACCTTCACAGATCAATTCTATCTCTTTCGAAACATTTAAATATAAATACATCCTATTATTGAACACTATTACTATACTAATTGATTTAGGTGGGAACAGTTGTCTTGGCTAGCATGCCTTAATCGCTGCACAAGGCTACGCTTGATAAGAGAACAATAGATAATCCGAAGGTTTTCGTAGTTAGAGGAGCAGCCGGGCAAATTTACATTCTGACTTATGATAATCTGCATCAGTGATATCCCTTAGCAAAAGCGCATTTAACAGATCAGTACCGAAGATGGTGTTGAACCCTACACGTACTAATCTTGAGGGACGCCATTTCAATAATCTAAAGTACTCTCCCCTTAACCTGCTTCCTCTTCCTAGTATCGATTGCTCGCCACATCAATACAGCTGGAAAGCCCAGAACGGTGATGGCAGTAGCCGCAATCAGCATGATTCTCTGAGAGTTGCCGTAAGCATTCTGGATACCAATCCTTGTCGGATCTCCCAAAGGATAACTGAGCTGCACGGTCAAGTCGCCCGCGATCAAGGTCGCGTTTGCCTTACTCTCTTCAGGAAGGAAGCGTGCAAGGTCCGACGAAAAGGTTCCGCCCCATACGGCGCCAGCAATGGACGCGCCAATGGCTCCGCCGATGGAGTTGAACACGGATAAGATGGCCAAGACAACGGCGATGTATTGATGAGTAGTGGCCGCCATAGCGCCGACTTGCTGTGTGATGACGAGGGTGCCGCCTCCCCATGCGATGAACAGCTGGCACATGACGATGTAGCCGATGTTGACGTCTGGCTGGCGAAAGACAATCATGAGTGCAACACCAAGTAGGGTAAGCGGCATGCCAAAGAAGAGTGCTTGCCACTTGAAGTCGCCCGTGTACCGTAGGATGACACCAGAGATGAAACTCCAGAAACAAGATCCCATGCTGTAAATGTTGATGACGTAGCCAGTCTGTACAACATCCAAACCGGGTACTACTTGGAGGAAAGATGCAAAGTATGTGTTCCAGATGTAGAACTCAACGAACAGAATGGCTGCGATTAGAGCGCACCCAAGAACGGTACGATCCCTGAGTAGGTGGAATGGAATGAATGTGACCGGTGCAAACTTCCACTCCCAAATGACAAAGGCAATGATGATGAGGAAGCCGATAACAAGCATGGAAACCACCAGAGCGGAAGACCATTGCTCATCAAGTGTCGAACCTTGATATGGGAAGAGGCTGAATGGAAGTAAGAATAGTGCCAGGCCAACGACGACGAGAAACAGGCCGATAATATCGCACTCAACAGCATAGAATTTGATTGATTGCAGAATGGTGCGGCCGGAGTCGCGAATTGGCACAATGCCCATTTTGCAAGCCTTTCGCTGGTAGTACATCAAGAGAACGATTAGTGGTAGGTTGAGCACCGGGTGGAGAATCGAAAAAATTCCAAAGGCCCAGCGCCATCCAGGGCCATTAAGCATTGCCGATGCAAAGTACCCGGACGTGAAGGTTGTAATGAGGTACGGTGAAGCGATATATGCGAAGATGAGACCTCGATTCTTCAGCTGAGAAGTATCGGCAAGAAGCACGCTCAGGATGTAATTCCGGTTATTGCCACTGCACAGAAGGGTCAGTACAATTGGTACGTCCATCAGCGACTGAGACGCCGCGTCTGAGATATACTCACCCTGCTTGGCTGAAGACTTCCGCTGCAGCATACATCTGAACACTGTTTGTAGCCGCCATCATAATCGAGCCAACAGTCATGAGGACTACGCATAGTGCAAGACCTTCTGGGCGGCCCCATACATCCACGAGCTTTACACATTTGTTAGTTGACTCCGATATTCAAATGCCAACTCACGGGCACGCACCTTGGCCAAAGGGAGCCTGAACAGTCCAGCAACCAACTGGGCCACAATGCCAGTAATGGCAGTAAGACCGTGCAAGGAGAAATCGCTGGTGACGTATGGTGTCAATTGCCAACCCGTAGGGCCTTCAAATGCATCAATGAAGTAGATTACCCAAACCCTACTACTAGTCAGCTTTGCAGCATTGTAGGTAGCCACAAGCAGGGCAACTCACCAAGCATATGTGAAATACAACGCCCACTTAGGCCAGACCTGAGCCATACCCTCGATCTTCTGGACACCAGTCTGCATGTCCTTGTGAACGAGCTCATGGTCGTTGTCGCTGTCCTCAGACGGAACAGAACTGATCTCTTTTGAATGATCGGGGGGGAGAATGATTGGTTCTCCGACTGCGGCCTCATTCTTGTCGTTGCCAGCAACAGAAGCGTTCCGAATGATTTCGGGCGCGCCTGCGCTGGGGTCAGGTCGTAACCTATTAAACAAACCCATAGTAACGGCAGTACTGGGCGTGGTGTCTCAGCAGGGGAGTAGCGAGATGGATGAAGACTTCAGATTGATAAGATTAGATGCGTCCAATGCAGGGCGGGCACTGCTTTTAAACTTCATGTAGGACTTTACGAAAAAAATTTCATCACGACGGAGGCGCTATTCCCAAGTTGCCATCTACCTTGGTCACTAGCGACTGGGCATAGACTCGGCATGGGGGGCCAACAACAGGGGATGTCCGCATGTTACACCTATGTCAATGCCAGGGCCTCGTTCTTTTCGTGCCGAGATGGGCACAACTTCCGAAGAACACCGGTAGCTCCCGCATCGTGGTCCGTCAAAAGTGCCTACGATGCAAGTATCACGTGAAGTACAGGTAGTATATGAAAGCTATCTCCTAATAGATGTTGGTTTAGTATATGACAAGGACCAGACAAGCGCCAAGCACCCCCGAGCAAGACAAGATATTGATGGAAAGTTTAAAAGAAAACTCGAGATAAGATCCAATCAGATTAGATAACTCGAGTAGCCGACCCACCTACGTAACTTCGCTTATACAGGTCACACGGGTCAGACTATTTTCAATGTTCAGAGGACCAGTAGTGTGCTCGGCGTTCAGCCATCAAGGATCCGCCCAGAACCGCCAAGTGACTAGGGTAAGAACGAATCACCGAGGTCCATGTTGGTCTCGACTCTGGAGTTCGCCACGATGAAGAACCATCTTTGAGTTAAAATATGACGTTAATACGGAGTACACGCGTGGACCCGGTGGAAGAAGTAGGGGTCCAACTCCTTGGCATCAACAAATAACTTTCTTAGAAGATCGCTAACACGATCAACCAACTGGTATCCTTATCATCGACTGAGGGATCGAGAGATGTCAAACCTTCTTAAGACTCTGTTGATATTCTCGTCCTAAGGGCGTATATCTCGCAGCTCAAGAATTAGGGAGTTAGCTAGACAGGATAAGTTGGTATGCGTAGGCTACTATCTTTATCAATTAAAAGAGGACGGAATAGGAGAAAAGCTTGAGCTCGTTATAATAGAAGTATTATATAAGACCCCACGCCAGGACTGCCTTAGAAATACCTCCTTCTCTCTCCCCTCCTAGCTCAAAGCCACAGTGGACCTGGTTATCGGGTTCGCCGGCTCTCCGCCTAGCTTTTTAACGTCCGACAAACGATTTACCATTTCTGAGACCTCGAACGTCTTTAGGTAGGGTTGTCTTGACGTCTTAGCGGCCAGCGGAAGTACATAGGCTGAGGTCCACTCCTACCACAGGCGTTTGTGGCTTTTATTATACCCACTTTTCTCCCTTCCGCTCAGCGGAGACCGATCCTCGCCGCCACGGCATCAGAGAGCTCAGTAGGAGCGAGGGATGTTACATCATGAGTCTAGCAGTGCGAAAGACTCTGAAGCAATTGCCTTCATGTTCAACTAGTACCGTAGGGACACATTTTTCCGTTCAATCGAGAAGCTAGTGCTTGCGAACATGACTATGCGCTTTCATTCGGTGCCATAGACATTACGAGGTCTATGTGTACTTTTCTAATGTTTCCGCCTCCGATTCATCCTAAGATCGCCAGTCGCTTCGGAACAGCAGGTACTTGACACGCGATTGGACGCCTCAAAAACTCATTGCACCTAGATCGGTGGGAGTCTTTTCGAAAGAGAGGGTTCGACTTGGCGATTGATGCGAGTTGAAGCAGATCCTTGGCAAGACAATTAAAATCGTCATTATTGCACTCCAAGGAATGTCCTCTATCAGAAATTGGTGAAAAGCGAATATCATGGGCCCGAGGCGTCAGACTCGTTGCGAAGAAAATATAGCGTACTCGCTGCTGGGTATTCTTGACGTCGATATGCCATCGTTTCAAGAGTCACCCACTGAGACTTACTTTCACATCAATACTTCCATCAGGGTACTGGCGACTTTACCCTCCGTTCGAGACGAGTCTGATATACCAAACGTCAAATCACTTATTAGCGTATATGAGTTGAAGGACTTCAGGAAGAGAGAATATGACCGTCGGGTTCATCTTAATTGCCTCAAGACGAAATATGGAGTGAAAAAATTGTATAACACTCTAGTTGCACTGATGAGACTCAGTAGTCCTATAAGAACGAGGGCATCATCAAGGGAAACTTGGTGTCTCAATTTTAGCCGGAGTCCAAATCTCAAAATAGATAGGTTGCATGCCAATCCACAAAATACACCCATAGTGACCTGTGTTGGAGAATTACTAGCAGTAATGTAAAGCTATGGGTGAAAACTTTCATTAAAGGCTATTTTATTGATGCGTCCAGCATGGTCTGTTTTCCACTCCCTTGGAGGGTCCTAAGGCACTGCGGACGGTAGTGGGAGGGAGCACGATGCCATGCTTAATAGTTTATATAGATATCAGTTTCGGACAATAACGCGTAAGATAAGCGTCCTGCAATCGAAAGTAAAAGACGAAGACCAATAATATCAATTAAGGTGATGGAGATCTGAAGACAAAGGCGAGAAACTCTTATAATGCGTGATGCTTGACGATTTGCGGCATAGCACATGCCCTTATCTAAGTGAAAGACATACATAAAGACATCATGTCTGACCCTTGTTTAGCCGGTACCATAGTTGCCTTGTTGTGTGTAGCCATTTACCCATGACTACGCCACACTACACCCGTCACAAAATAACGGGCTCGCCCAGGCTTCCTTCATCCCACAAGCGTTGAATTTCACCTTCCAGTCATGTACCTCTCGGGACAAAACAAAGAGACGCATGCGTTATGCATGAGGGCCGATATGAGATTGTCTTGGATTTTAAGAGTTGGAAATTTCGTCCAAGAAGGAAACTTGAGAACTATTGTTGAATCTCGTAGATAAGTCCAGCGAAAGCCTTCCAGCAAGAATGGTACTCTTGAATCTAGATGGTGATATAACAGTATACAATCACAACTTAGGCTTCCCCCTCTTCTCCAACTCGCGAAAAACCAACTCCTGCGGCTCATCCAAAACCCTCGCAAACTCCGGTCTCACGATCCCTATCTTCTCATACGACGGCCCAATCTCAAAGCACTCTCCGCTCTCCCCATTACCCCCAAGCAACCGTTCACAAGCCTCGACCGCCCCGTCAATCGGCGTGAGTAAACCTTTTCGCTCGAGTTGTGCGTAGAAAGAATCAGTGGAGAAGTTCGTCCTCATGACATTTGGACATATAGCGTTTAGAGTTATTTTTTCTGCGGGGAGGTAGGTTCCCAGACTTCGTATGAAGCCTGTCACGCCGTGTTTGGAAGATGTGTAGAGCGGGAGTTTTGAGGATATGTAAATGCCGCAGACGGAGCCTGCAACCACGACTGAATAAGTATTAGAACTTATATGATTTCTTTATCATGTCGACAGGTAGAATGGCTTACTCTTTCCTCGAAAGCCGTACTGGGAAGGAGTTTGCCGGCGGAAGTGTTGGATTGCTAGACTGATTGTGTAGATCGCTCCACTCAGATTTACGTCTAGTGTCTTCAAGTTTGGCTGAGTGTATGCGTCAGATTTTGTTGTAGCCGTAGGGTCAAAGAGCCAGTCATTAGAATTGTCTCCAATTCCGGCAATAGGATATACATAATCCACGCGGCCAAAGATGGACACTGCTTTGGAAAAGGCGCGGACTTGAGAATTCCAGTCGCTAACGTCTACCTCTGAGGATACACCTCCTAGCTCTTTCGCTGCGGCTGCAGCTCCTTCGGCGTCACGATCTGCTATGAAAACTTTGATGCCCTTTTGAACGAGCATGTCGGCGATTGCTCGACCGAGGCCACCTGCACCCCCGGTGATGTAGGCATACTGTTGCGACATTGTAGACAAGACTCTGCCAAAATACAAGCAATGCGCAAGACCAATTTTACAAATTTCGAGGTGAAACCGATGTATTGGCGCTAAACTTTCGTGTTAATTCTACAGCAACTGCAAGCCGGCAAAGGTGTTCTAATGTTTTTGCAGTGCGGAACGTCACCGTCGGCGCGAGATCTTCATAGCGGAAACAAAGTCTCCGTCACTCGCTAATTACATTCAACATGAGAACATGAAGAGTATAGAGCTAATACAAAGCATCCATCATAGATATCTACCTCCTGTACACTGCACGCATGCACCCGTCATATACGCCGACATTGGGCTCGCAAGAAACAGAATAATGTTCGCAGCCTCGTCCGCCGTCCCAGGTCTTCCGCAGACAAGGATATCGCTCGAATCGCGCCATTTCGAATAATTACGTGGAATCCCAACCTTAATTTCCTTTCCATTTAGAACAAAATTCTCGTTCTCGTCTGGAGGCCGGGTCATCCGTGTATCAATCCAACCGTATGCCGCAGCGTTGACGCGAACGTTGAATCGAGACCACTCTTTTGCCATTGCCATTGTCAGCCCCAGTATGCCGGCTTTTGCGGTCGAGTAATTGACTTGTCCCTGGGCTCCGTGGAGACCTGAAACAGAGGAGATGTTGACGATGGCTTTGGGCATGTCGGTGTTCTTCCGATCCATCCAATGACTTGACAATGCCTTGATCATGCGGAATGGGACATAATTGTGCATCTTCATTATCATGTCGAATTGCTCCTCGGATAGTTTGTGGATAGGATTGTCGGACAAGAAACCAGCGCCATTGACCAGTACGTTGATCTTTCCGAATCGCTCTATCGCTCGGTCTACTACTTGTTGTGGCATTGTGGGATCGAGTAAGTCTCCTGCGATAGCGAAACCCTCGTAACCAGCCTGCTCGAGCTCGCGGACCGCATTTTTTGATTTTGTCTCCTCCAGGTCGCTAATTACAATCTTCGCGCCTTTGAACGCCATGAGCTCGGCTGCACGCCTTCCGATACCTATATCGCTATGGTTAACAACGTCATCAAAATTGGGAAAATTGGTCTTGTACCTTGTGCGCCGCCTGTTATTAGGACAACTTGTCCATCCAATCTACTTGGATCTACCACAGCGCTGATGTGCCTCTGGAGCTGGTCCAGCCTCGCGGTCGCAGCACTTTTGCCAGACATGTTTAAAAGGACAAGGAAAAAACAAAGATCTAGAATAACAAATTGCAATGCACAAGTAAAAATGGTGATATTCTAGCCATAATGGCTCCAATTCCCTCGATGCGTTCCATAAAGCGGTCTTCGTTGCATTGTTCTGGCGCTCTCGACTCTTACGGAATTGGGATCGGGATTTGCGTTTCGGTGGTGTCGGATATTCCGAGCCAACTATTCCAGATTCCGAACCACACCAATTGGGAAAGATCCACCCATTGGTGTAGTAGTAGCTTCACCAGTGGAAGATTAATCGACTTTTGGAGATTCTGTAGTTCATTTTGATATCTTGTATTCTGTTGGATTTATCATATACATCTTCTCAGGCTATTTCGACACTTGTATCTTAGTGGACACAAAATGACTGAGGCACTCACTTCGCCGATTCCCTTCGCCGATCCATCATGGCACAAAGACAAATCTCATCCTTATTACAAAGACAGCCATAGAAAGTTGCAGTCTTTTATCAGGCGATACATCGACGAATATGTTGCCCCAAATGTCGAACAATGGGAGAAACAGGGCGAAATACCAGAAGAGGCGTTCAAGCGGCACGCTGCGAATGGTTTTCTGGCTGCAGCAGTGTTTCCACTGCCTTTGGATAGTCTTCAAGGGATTGCCCTTCCAGCCGGAATATCACCAAATGGTATTATAACTCCATTGGATAATGCTACCAGAAACTGACCAAGCACCAGAATGGGATGAGTTCCATGATGCGATCGTAAGGAAGAATCCACAAGAAAACTTAGAGCCCTTCAGACTAATAGATCGAATAGCTTATCGATGAGATCGCGCGTTGCGGATGCCTGGGAACCGTCTGGGGCATCAACGGCGGTGCCACCGTAGGCGGCGCACCACTCTCAACCTACGGAACCCCAGCACAAAAGCGCGACTACCTCGTACCTCTCCTACGCGGAGACCAGAGACACTGTCTCATGATCACAGAGCCAGATGCAGGTTCAGATGTTGGAGGACTAACAACGACAGCGCGAAAGTCAGCAGATGGCAAATCATACATTATCAACGGCGAAAAGAAATGGGTTACACAGGGGTTGTGGGCAACACATGCACTCATAGCAGCGAGAACGGGATCTCCTGGTCCGAAAGGGATTTCAGTCTTTATCGTAGATCTCAATCAAGATGGCGTGTCTCGAAGGAAAATGGTAAACTCTGGTGTATCATCAAGTGGTAAGTCCCCTTCCCCCTTCCCGAAAAGTCAAGAGCTCATTGATCCTAACATTTCGCAGGCTCCGCCTTCATCGAACTCGAAGACGTGACAGTCCCAATCTCAAACATCCTAGGCCGAGAAAACGCGGGATTCGAAATCATCATGTCGACGTTCACACACGAGCGTCTCTGGGTTGGCATCACGGCTAACCGTCTAGGACGCATTGCCCTCGAGGATTCGTACAAACACGCGCTGACGCGCAAGACTTTCGGCACACCACTATTCTCCCACCAAATCATTCGAGCAAAATTGACAAAGATGGCTTCGCTGGTAGAATCCACACAATTTCTCATCGAGGACCTTGTACGTCGGTCCGTCAAGATGCCGGCGCTTGAATTCAGTCCGTTGGCGGCGATGTTGAAAGTTCAGGCTGCGCATAATCTGGAGAAGATTAGTAGGGAGTCGCAACAAATTTTTGGTGGACTTGGATATAGTCGTGGTGGGAGAGGTGGGAGGGTGGAGCAGATTAGTCGGGATGTTAGAGTGTTGGTGGTTAGTGGTGGGAGTGAGGAGGTGCTTGTGGATATGTTTGCAAAGATGTCGAAGAAGCTTGCTAAGTTGTGAGGGGAACGTGTTAAATAGGTGGCTGTGTGCATTAGATTTGATAGATTACAACGGATAGCCTCTTTACCATCGTCTTAGAGTTGTTGACCTGTATCTGATTAAATTCATATTTGTTTCAACGTCGTGACACGTTCATAGAGCGAATCCCATCACTACGCTCTCTGTATTTCTTATCATCTTTGTTGCTTCATTTGAAGCTCGGATGAAAGCTTGATGCCCTGCACTCAAAACGGGAGCTTTACCATCAATCAAACGCTGCATGTGAACCCAATCTACAAGAGAGCCAATTCCTAACACCTAAGAGACAATACTCTGAACTAGCATAGGGCCGTATTCATGAACACAAAATCTAGAACTCAAATCATGCAAGAGTCGATTGGAGGTTTGTTATGCTACGTCTTTGGCGAATCACAATCAAGTTTGTAAGGCTAGGTTCCAAGGTTGATTCTTATGGGCTTATCACGTTACTGATTTGATGCACGGAATAGGTCAATTGGCTCCGAGCACCGCTAGGAGCATCATTCAGTTACATCAGATTCTCATCTATGTACGGCGCGGAAAGATGGTTTACTGGAACCCACCATCGACGTTGACAACCTGGGTTCATTAGCATGTGAGAAAGCAATATGAAGAAACCCTCTAAGGTAGCAATCGCACTTACACTTGATGTTATATACCCGGCGTTGTCGCTAAGCAGGAAGAGAATAACTTTAGCAACCTCCTCAGGTTGCGCGATGCGCTTTAGAGCCGTCCTCGCAATCAATCGATCATTGACAAGTTGCGCCGGACCCAGGGCTTTAGCTAATGGAGTATCAATAACACCGCTGGGTAATTGTCAGCATGTTCCCGGCGAGCATTTTCAAAATTCCACACGTACGGTGCAATAGCATTCACTCTAACACCCCGATCCCCAGCCTCCTGCGCCGCCGCCTTGGTAATCGCAATCACACCGGCCTTCGCAGTCCCATAAGGACAATTCCACGGCGTACCCCTCTGACCCGCAATACTCGCAATATTCACAATACTCCCATGTTCCTTAATGAACTGCAACTCAGCCTTGACACCATTCTTAACCCCATTGAGATTCACCGCCAACATCCAATCCCAATCTTTATCTTCTATGACACTGAGTCCGTACGCTTTGCCGGTGAATCCTTGTGTGCCGATGGTTCCTGCGAGATTCACTGCGCCGTCAATGCCGCCGAATTTGTCGGCGGTGGCTTTTACGGCTTCGTGGACTTGGTCGTATTTGGAAACGTCAACCGCGAATGCTAATGCTTTTGAGCCTTTGCGTTCGATCTCGGATACTACTTCATCGGGCTTGTTGAGGTCGAGAAGACCTAGTGTGGCTGTTACTGGAGATATAGATTGAAGTATGATGAGAGATCTTACCTAGGTTTGCACCTTGTCGACCTAGGAATATCGCGGTCGCTCTTCCCTGGCCAGAAGCTGCGCCGGTTATGATGTAGGTTTTGCCTTTGAGGTCACTGTACGACATGTTGCAATGTTTCTTCCCAGGTGCGTTAGAAATTGGTTACAATGAGTACCTAAGGAAATGAAGAAATGTATTGTGGGGTATAACACAAACACAGCAAAGTTCTTGACCGTATATCCATTGCATGAACAGGTAGATGAATTGCGTAAACTATCGTTCGGTAGTTTGGTCGCTGCTGTTCCATACTCGGGAAGGGAATTGATTCGGAACTTCGGAATCGCTAGACGCTGGCGTTCGGAAACCGGATGAATGTTCCGAGGCTGCAAGTGTAGGGGTGTCATGGGCACGAGGTCACGGAGCGAGATCTGCGACCGAGTCCAAATCCTGAGAGGAGAACCTGGACAGTACAATGAAGCTTCCTTCTCGGATCTAGCGAACCTATACACGTTCCGGTTCCAGAGTCCGGAGCTGATCACACCATGCACCGGCTTATGTCGACGTGGTGATTACACAATTCAACATATGCAACGCGACTATCTATTCACAATCTCCCCTTCACACGTAGTTCTGGGTTACTAGATGTTTAGTCGATCATTTGGACAAACCCATCATGATGTCAGCACCTGCGCTCGACGCGCTGCAAAGCCTTCGCCAATTCCTACCACGCACTGAACCTGCTCCAGGAGAAGATACCAGCACATACAGAGCAAAAGACGAACTAGCCTGGACTCTTTCACGACTTCCTCTAGGTACAAGAAGACCTCTGAAGGTCATTTGCGTGGGTGCCGGATTCAGCGGTCTCGCATTCGCACGCGAGGTGGAGACTGGCCGATTACAAAATATATCACTGTATGTAAGTTCTTAGCGAAAGCCGACAGGGTTCTCGAAATCAGAAGAGCATCAAGTCTAACAAAATTATCATGCAGCACCGTATATGAAAAGAACAAGTCCGTAGGCGGCACGTGGTATGAAAACAGATACCCGGGTTGCGCATGCGACATCCCGATTCACAACTACCAATACTCCTGGGCACCGTATCCGTATTTCCCATCTTATTACGCCGCGCAAAAGGATATCCAAGAGTACATTGAGAATGTGGCAGATCAACATCATCTTCGCAAGTATGTGAAGGCGTCGCATAAAGTTACTGGCGCAAGGTGGGTTGAAGAGAGGCAGAAGTGGCAGATTGAGGTCGTGCAGACTGATGGCCGGGAGCTTGTTCCTAGTAATAGGCATACAAGGGATGGAGAGAGGGGTACGCCGTGGGTTGAAGAGTGCGATGTTTTTATTAATGCGACGGGGTGTTTTAATGATTGGAAGTGGCCGGATATTCAGGGTATTGGGTCGTATAAAGGGCAATTGTTACACTCGGCCGTCTGGCCTAGAGATGCGTCTCTAGCTGGTAAAACAGTTGCGCTGATCGGGAATGGTAGCACAGGAGTGCAGATTCTCCCGGCCATCTTAGACGAGGTTGAGAAGGTTTATGTCTTCATTCGAAGCAGGACCTGGGTTACGGCGGGCTTTGCACAAAAGTTCGCGGGGCCCGGTGGCACGAATGTGTTCTTCTCAGAGGAACAGAAGAAAGAATGGGATCAGAGCCCGGAGAAATACCTTGAGTATCGGAAGGCAGTTGAGTCTGAACTCAACTCTAGGTTCAGGCTGTACCTCAAACACTCAAGAGAGCAAAAGGAGGCTCGTTCATTCTCGACGAACCAGATGACTGAGAAACTGGCGGGCAAGCAGGGACTGGCCGATCAGCTGCTCCCGGATTTTGCTGTTGGGTATGTAATGTCTCAAATACAGACTACAGCTGCTACTCGTGCTAATCAAGTTCTACTATCACAGGTGTCGGAGAGCAACACCCGGGAACGGATACCTAGAGTCTCTGTGCTCCGACAAGGTAGAAGTGATCTGGGGCGAAATCGATTCGATAGACGAAACCGGTCTGAAGTCAGCTAGCACGGGGAAGCACTACAATGTTGACAGTATCATTTGTGCCACTGGGTTCAACATGAGCTTCTCGCCTCGCTTCCCTATCGTCGGTCGTCAAAAGTCTGATCTACAGAAGAATTGGGATGCGAACCCAGAGTGCTATCTCTCAGTCACTGCCGCAGATATGCCCAACTACTTCATGTATTTGGGGCCCGGTAGTCCACTAGGTCACGGCAGTGTCGTGACCTCCCTCGAAAGAGTCACAGAGTACATCAGCAAATTTCTAACCAAAATGCAGACTCAGAACTACAGTAGCGTTGTACCCAAGCCACATGTACCCCGCGCATATCAGAAACAAGCACTTGCATGGCTGGACAAGACCGCTTGGAGCAGCCACTGCGTGAGCACATACAAGAACGGAAAGAAAGATGGACCAATCATTGCTCTACACCCTGGGTCGCGACTCCATTTCTTCGAGCTGATGCAGAATCCGCGGTGGGAGGATTTTGACTGGAAGAGCCTGTGCGAGGATGAGGATTTGACTTTTGCGTGGCATGCGAATGGATTCATTGTGGAGGAGAGTGATCCTTTGTCGACTGCTGATCTTACGTATGTTTATGTCTTCTTCCAACATCTTTCCCCGGTGTTGATCATACGTTCACTCCTAACGAATTGATAGATGGTTCCTACCGCCTGTGAAAAAGGACGACTTCATCCAACCAACCTCTCGAGTGAACGGGTTCGATGAACAGACTGTGAATGGCATAAAGACTGCTGTTGAGAATGATGACAGTGTTCCGGAACAAATACCAGAGGTGGTAGCAGGAGGAAATAAATGATATGAGTAGTTGGAATATGCTCAGTGTAGAGATATCTCTTGGAATAGATAGTGCCTGAATCAAACTTTAACTTGCTGATCAATTGTTGCACCAATGATGAAAGATAATGTGTCATGGTTGGACCAGTTCAATGCACCTCCTTCCTATGGAATCTTATGAATATTTGTATCCAGCTCCCTGGATGAAATTCTACAAATTTTAACAGGCTTGGAAAATAATACAAGATGTCCCTGCCTTACTTGCCGTGCCCTGCATGCGGGGTGCACTAGCGAGATGCGGGGGTTGGCCGAGGGAACGGACCAGCACGTGCTAGGGGATATATCTTTCCGGGCTGGGGGTCAGCACTTTCATTTCCGCGCACATCGCCCTCTATCTTCAACCAACAATGTCTGACCAGCATCCTTCGTTCCTCGAGGAGCTCAGCCAAAACTCGATCTTTGGCATCGAATTGGCTCGCTCACTCCAGGAAGCTCCTCCACCAGATCGTCCACGCCAACAGACCCAGAAGCGAAGCAAATACATAACACGCGCGTGGTGAGCACTTCCTGATGGCACCCGCAAATCATTGAGTTCCGGCTAAGGACGTTCCAGCCAGGATTGCCAGCGCCGCAAGGTCAAGTGTTCTGGTGAGGATACTTGCCACCATTGCCGTACGCGAAATGTCCCTTGTGTCTACACCGATAGCAGTCGAAAGCGTGCCCGTCATGCCCCCAGGACGACCAATGCAGCCACTGAAGTCACCGAGTCACGTCTCGCGGAGACGGATCATTTGATTGAGGACAAGATGGCTCAACTCCAGGACCAGGTTCGACGAGCATCGGTTGATGCAATGCGCAACGAGTCTAGACGACGTGCCCATGGATCTTCCTTGGCCATGTACACACTGGACATGCATAATAATCCTGGAGATGTCACAGACACATTCGACAGCGACGCAGCCGGAAGGGATGTGTCTTTGGCTGCTCAACTTTCAGATCTCGAAAAGCTTTTCCGCCTCCGTGCCGGCCTGTCTCAGCCCCCAACCCGCAGAACACCAAACGGCCGTATATTTCCGCTCGAGCTACTTCCGCCAGCTACCATGCACCGACTCCTGCAAGTTTATTTCCGGGAACATGGTTCATTTTTCCCTTTCATAGACCAAGGAGAGACTGAACCCCGGATTTTGCAAACGCTCATGGCTTTAGGGCATTCAGAGTTCAATTTAATTGTTGATGTAGACAGCCAGCGATATCCAATCATGGCACTGTTATGCAACATGTTAGCAATGGGCGAGTGTCTTGATCCTGATGTCAAACAATGCGATGATCCACGGCCGGGCTGGGCGATATATCAGAGAGGGAAGAGGCTGGTCCAGCATTGCGGGTCCTCGAGGACTGTCAATACCGATGTCATAGGCTATCATACCATCAGCGCGCTCTATATGATGCATTGCGAACTATTGCAGTCGGCATCATTAGCGATTGCAACCGCGGTGCAGCTCGCCATGGTTGCGAAGCTAAACAATCAGTCACAATGGGGGGATTGCTCGCCAGTTGAGCGCAAGGCCCGACAGCGACTTTGGTGGACCATCTATTTCCTCGACCGCAGAATCACTCAACGCACCGGTATTCCATACGTGATTCGAAACAGCGAAATTGCTGTCGATGAGTTTAATACTCCACAGGATCGCAGCTCACCTCGAGGAGACCAGGCGATTGCTCCAGACGATAGCATTTCCGAAGCATCCACGGACAGCTATCTTCAATCCCTGATAGATTTCGGTCGACTCTGGGGCAACATTTGGGACACATTCTACGCTGCTTCGGCTTCAGCTTCAAAAGGGCGCAATTGGGAGGAATCTGTGTAAGCGCGCCATCGTGGTTTTCCGCTCTATGACCAGAATTGCTGACTTATACATAGTTTGACCGACACACGAATCCTTATTTTTCGGCGCCAATTGTCTCCTGAGTTGGCTTGGGACACAGCTAAAGTGGAGGAGTACATTGCAGGTGGCGAAACTGAACCGAAGATCCGTAGACGGTTGGCTATTTACATTGCAAGTCGATCTCTCGACACTGCTCAAGAATTCAGGTTAACAGTAGCAGAGAACGAACCTACTCCGCATGACACTTAGACAGAACCCGACCTTGTCCTGTGACGGTGACGAGGAAGCGCGGCAGTTCTGCGCGGGCCTGGCCAGAAGCAGCATCGACGCCATCGCCGCATTCGCAAAAGCATGCCCACGAATCAGAGCATCTGGATATTTCATCAGTACCGCTCTGGTCGAGTGCATCTACCACCTTGTGTTCATCCTGCAGGATCAGAGCGCCCAAGCTATAGACCGAACGGCTCTGCTAGACGCTTTCATCAAGGCTTACCAATTACTAACTGACTTTGCATCAACCTGGGTAACTGCAAAGGGTGCTCTCCAGGCACTCTCCACGGCAATATTTTCTCATGGGGATGCTGGTGCGCTTTTTGCAGCAATCTCGAAGCCGCAGAGTGAATCCAGTGAAAAAGCAAATGAGTCACCGCCATCAGATATCTTTGATTTTCTAGATGATCACCATGGAAATGACCACGATGAGAGGCGTCGACAATCAGAGGCATACTTGGAAGCCATTGTCGCTCCTGCAACTGATAGTAAGTCATGGTCTCATTCTCAAGGCCCCAGCACTGTAATCCTGGAGGAAGTTAACTCCAAAGACAACTTTTCCTATACTTTCGCAATTCTATATCTGTGCGGAACATTTTCGGATTATGCTTACTGATTCTAACGTTCTTTTAGATACTTGTCTACCAGACCTCTCACAACCCGCACAACTGGGCTTTCTCAATGAATTCTGCACCAATAATCTCGACTGGCCGGCCATGTTTGTAACGCCGAGGTGAACAGATAACATCGATATTGTTAACGCTATGCAACGAAGAAGCTAGAGAATTTGATATTGTATGGCAGTACATAAAGTCTGCATACTACGAAATTCTTAAGAAAGGATGTTATGATGGGAACTTGACCTCCAAACTACGAACTATGCGACCACCAATCATTCTTCTGCTCCTGCAAGGTCACATTGAGGCCCTGCTGGCTCACCAACCAACCTGGGTTGAGCTTATATGCGCTCGGATCTACAATATTGACCTTGAAGCGCCGAAATAGCTCCGGTACCAATTTTGAAATCTCCAGCAGAGCAATGTTTTTCCCGAGACATATGCGCGATCCACCGCCAAAAGCGAAGTTAAGGGCTTCCCATTCACGGCGTAGCTCTGGGTTATCGCTTATCCAGCGCTCAGGGCGGAAGACGTCTGCATCTTCACCGTATACCTTTCGGTCTCGATGTACCGTCCAAGCGTTGCAGCCAACAACAGTTCCCTCTGGCAGATATGTTCCACACAAAGTAATGCCGCCGTTGGGTACCTCGCGAGGGATGATTTGACCAAGTGGTGGGTGTATACGGAGGCACTCCTTCAACACAGCCTGGTAGTATTCCATGGACTGGCCTTCTGCCCATGTAATCGGCTTCTCAATATCCACACCCCTGCGAGCCTGAAGCACCGTGGCGATCTCAGCCAAGAATTTCTCTTTCGCACCAGGATGCGTCAGAAGACGATACAGAATCTCTCGCAGTGCGATAGCAGTCGTGTCGCTACCGGCACTGACGTTGGTGTTGGTATATGTACTCAACCGACGATCGGTCATCACCTCTGGATACTTCTCGCGCGCATCCATAAACCTAGTAACGAAATCTGGAACCGTTCTTCCGCTCTCGAGTTTGTGTTTTGCGATCTGTCCTGCTGTGAATTTCATGATTGGACCAGTCTTGCGGAATCTACGGAAGATGTGACCAAAGCCACGGATCCGCAGGTATTCGTCTAGAGTTGGTAGCTGGCCCATGATTCCGATCCAGTCCATAGCCTTTGCAGTATGTTTCATCATATTGTCGAGATCGTGGCCAGCCTCTAGAAATCCGAAGCGTTTGCTGAACGTGATTTCTCCGATGACGTCGAAAGCGTACATCTGGAGCCAGAGATCGAACGGACATGGTTGTCCTGTGGCCGCAAATTTCTCCATCTCCTTCAAGAAGGCGATAGAGGTTGAATCAACGAGTGGTTCATAGCCGACCATGACACTCAGCGAGTAGGCGTTTGCAACAGGGCGCCGGAGATCCCTATGCATGCCCTCACTTCGCGTTGAAGAGATGTTCTGGAGCACAGTTCCATCCGGCGCCGTTACATCTTGAGAGATATATAAGCGACTCTAGATAAACATTAGTATCAATTAAATTGATAAATATTATGACACTACACACCTTTGAGAAAATCGGCTTCCAACCATAAATAACACGAACCTCCTGCGCATCAGCCACGGACACGGTTCTAGGTCCCAACCGCAGAAGTGGCGACTTGTATTTTTGATGCAGGTCATATTCCGTAAGACCTCTACGCCTCACATAATGACCAAACAGCCACAAATCCGACAGCGAAGCCAGGAAAGGGCCCGGTATGTGCGATATACCTTTACCATAGCGATTTGACAGGAGACGGTAAAGGAGAAGGCTTATCGCAAGCCAACCCCAGTGTTCCCGAAGCAATGTGATTGTGTCTTGGAGTAGTGTCATGCTGTGTTGTGCAGAGAACTACGTCCACTTGTTCTTGATGCTTTGGTGATGAGGGGATTTTCTCGCATCGCCTGCTCGTGATACCTATACCAGTTTGCTGGAGCCGCAGACCAGGTCCCCCGGTAGGTAGCCTTGTATCGGCATGTCGAATCAGAAGCTGCCAAGATATTTCCCACGGAACGGAATGGGGGACACTCGGAATGCGGAATTCGCAATATGACAGGCTTGGGGAGTTCCGACATTACCTAGTGGAGGTATGGAGATCTTGAGCACGTCACATGACATATACTCACATGATACTCTACACAGATCCAATCTCTAGTATCTATGATGAAAAGCATAGCTGTGTATAATCTTTTGTAAAATTCTATACTTCTTGTTAGACATACCAACGCCGCCATGTCGATTCTCCGTGCAGACACCTGGATCAACATCCCCACCAACATCTCAATCTCAGAACTAATCGAAAGCAATTCCCAGAACGTTCCACCGTCCAAAATAATCTACGAGGAAGCCTTCACAGGCCGAACAATCACCTATGGCGAATTTCGCAGAAGAGTCAGAACAGGCGCGTACTGGTTGCGACACGGCCTCGGACTCAAAGAAGGCGATATCGTTGCTATTTCAGGCCAAAGCTGCATCGATTATATACTTTGTGTGCATGCTGTATGGTGGGCAGGCGGCGTCGTCGCACTGATAAACTATTCACTGCATGAAAGCGAAATCGCAAAAGCGCTCGACATTATCAAACCAACATACTTCCTCACCGACGACTCACTATGGCCAAAACACGACGCGATTACAACCCAATCCACACAAAAAGCCATAAAAATGTTAAGCTTCGGCACACCACACAAAACCTGGCCTTCCCTTCCAATTGAAGCGGAAAGGACGACCAACGAACTCGACCCGTATTCCCTAAAGACGCGCAACTCACACGAAGTCCTCTGCGCAATCCTCCTCTCCAGCGGCACAACCGGCCGTCCAAAAGCCGTAATGCTCTCGCATCTCAACATAGTCTCAGCAATAATGCAACTCCGAGCTGATAACCCGTCGAACTGGCGGCCCAGCCAACGCGAAATCTTCTTTCCACCTTTATCGCACGTTTACGCACTGTATGTGTGTATGACGGGCGTGTTTTGGATCGGCGCGTATGTGTGTCTTATGCCCAGGTTCAAACTTGATACTTTTTGTCGCTTGATGCAGGATAGGAAGGCGACGTTGGCGAGGTTGGTGCCGCCTGTTGCGAAGATGTTGGCCGAGGATGAGGAGGTTTTGAGGTATAAGTATCCGGATTTGGAGTATTTTACTTGTTCGGCTGCGCCGCTGAAGGTATGTTGTACAATTTTCTCTTTTTTTGTGGGTAAGGGAAGGGATAGAGTGCTGATTTGAGGTTAGCTTGAAACGGCGGAGAAATTGAGTAAGAGGTTTCCTCATGTGGTTTTATGTCAGAGTAGGTTTCCTTTACCCCATCAATCCTGATTTACAACATCGTGGGCGATCTAATTCATGCATAGCGTACGGAGCAACAGAGCTCTCGGGACCCTGTGTTCAAAGCGGGACAAGGAACAAAGGACTACCGTTAACAGCAGCCGGCACCCTGATAGCGAACACCGAGATGGTGTTTCTTCAAGAAGACGGGAATGAGATCAAGGCAAATGGACCAGGGGAAATCACTGTCCGGGGTCCAAATATCATGATGTAAGATGACATACAACAATAAAAACAGTGTCCTGAATGGCTATGCTAATACCAAAACAGGGGCTACAAAGACAACGCCGCAGCGACTCAAGAAACAATACTTGAAGGCGGATGGTGTCGCACAGGCGATCTGGGATACATTGACGAAAACGGATATCTCGTGATCTTCGATCGTCTAAAAGACATTATAAAATACAATGGGTAAGCTCTCCGTCCATCCACCATATCCCAGCACTGATCAAAACACCCTTCAAGATTCCAAGTCTCCCCCCTCGAACTCGAAGAACTCATAATCCGCCACCCACTCGTCGACGAAGTCGCCGTATGCGGCATATGGTCCAACGCCGCGTCCTCAGATCTCGCATGTGCCTTCGTCATACCTGTCGAAGATGCCCGTGAGTCATTGAAGTCGCGGGACCGCGCTCAAGAGGCGAAGAAAAGTATCGTCGAATTTGTCGCGGGTAAAGTGTCGCATTATAAGGAATTGAAAGGGGGAGTTGTGTTTTTGGATGCTTTGCCGAAGAATCCTACGGGGAAGGTTTTGAGGAGGGTGTTGAGGGATCAGGCACAGGGTGGGGGAATGGGCTTGAAGCCGAAATTGTAGAGCAGTGGATGTAATTGGAAATATAGAATAGAGGATTTGCTATGAAATCAATCAATTTGATTATGTGATAGGGTAACTATCATTCATGCAGAGGTAATTTTGCATTTCTACCACATTGATTTAAAGGCGTCTTTGTTGGTATGATTGAGATAGCAGTATGTTTGGTGTTTTAATTCCAAATTAGTTCGATGCCTTCCCTTTTCCCATGAAAACCAATACTAATTACTCCATGGCGAGAGAAAGTCGCCCCTACATTTCTATCAAGGTATATCATGAATTCGATAAGACTAATCACAACTACACGTTCACAAGACGTACGACGGTGAAACATCCGCAGCAAGACGTAAATTTCTCTACTTTAAACGCAATGTATAACCACCACTCTGGAGCAATTGCAAAAGACGACGCGGATCTCACAACTTGAACGACCACCGATGAGGCATCCTCTCATAAACACAAGTCACCCCGAAGCAACCTAAAGAAAATCTCAACCATGTGTCACAGTTTCCACACGTTCGGTATGGCTTGCCTTTACCTCATCCTTCTTCTCACTCTGGAAATGCTCAATCGCCGTCTTTGCGTCAGTATCAGCCTCATTCAACGTCATGACGACCTCGTCTCCAAATAGCTTCGCGATTTCTTCAAGAGGTACATTTGCAGTCTACAAAAGGTTAGTCTCCGCGGCTAGAATGGGGAAGGGGATGGAAGGGGTGAAGTGGGAGCTGAATGCTTACCTCTGGGAACCAGAAATAGAAACCAATACCAAAGATTATATCAATGAAGATGAAGATCATGAAGTAGCGCCAGCTGATATCTTCAATGGCGATTGGAGTGACTTGGATCAAGAGAACGACGACGGCTGTTTTTGCTGCGAAGCCGAAGCCCATTCCTGCAGCTCTGATCTCCATCGGCTACAGTAGAGTCAGTCCTGTGGAGTAAATGATGATAGAAGGATACTTACCATGATCTCAGGAGTATATGTATATGCAAAAGCATTCATAATCCACCCATAGCCAATAACAAAGAAGAACATTGAGAAAATCGCCAGTCTACCATAAAGCTGATTCGTATTCCCACTCTTCTCAAACTGCGCCCAGAATGCAGCAAGCATCGAACTCCCAATCGTAAGTGTAACAAGACTGATATAGAAATTCGGCCGACGACCAAGCTTATCGAAGAAATAGCCACCGACGATACCGATGAGGAGAATGACGGTGCCCCAGACCCCAACGAGGATTAGAGACATGCGCATACCGAGACCCAGCGCTTTGTACAGGATGACTTGGTAGTTTTGAAGGGCTAGGATGCCGGTGAATTGTTGGCCGAGGAAGAACCATGTCACGATCAGGAAGCGCTTTCGGTAGCTTGGGTTTCTGAGAATGGCCATGAGGCTGAGTTGTGGATTTGCTTTTTCCAATGCGATTTGAGCTTGGATTTGATTGAACTCGCGGCGGTAGAATGGCACATCATGTACGACGCTGGTGCTGGCGTCTTCAGCAGATGTAGATTCGGCTGTTGAGGGAACCGATGCATCTCCGTGAAGCTTCTCGAGGATTATGAGAGCTTCTTGGTGCTTATCTTGATTGATCAACCAGCGGGGTGACTCGGGCATCCAGATGGAACCCACGAGCATTACCAGTGCGCAAACGATTTGGATGGCGAGGAAGATTCGCCATTTTAGCTCGCCGCCCTCGATGTAGGAGAATCCGAGGCCCATCCATTCTACGATCATGTACGAGAAGTTGATGTTGTTACTAAGTAAATTTGGTCAGATCTCGAGATCTTGAGTTGATGGAAATATGAAGCATTAAGTGAAGCGAGGGAAGTGCAGGTTATCGACTTACTTGTACATTCCTCCGACTCGTCCCCTGACATGAGGTGGCGTCAGCTCACTGGCAAATGTCGGGCACACTGAAAACACAATGCCGCACGCAACACCACCAATGGCACGGCCAACGAGAAGGACTTCGAGATTAGGAGCCCCTGTTTGCATACCACATCCGATGATGGAGATGACTGATGCAATTTGGATGGTTCTCAGCCGCCCGACCTTGTCTGGCAGCCATATGTTGGCGCACCCTCCGATGAAGTTTCCAGCATAGTAGACCGAGCCCAGAGCACCGAGAGTAGTCGAATTGAAGCCGAAGTAGCTGATAAATTCTGGATAGCCAATGATGGAGGTGGTGAGTCCCGAGTCGTAGCCATAGAAGAAGGCCCCGAACGTGGTATACAGAATACAAGACAAGGCGTACTTGTTCATGATGACAGGTATTGAAGGATTGAATAAGGCTGCTGTTGAGTCCAAGTTGAAGATGAATCTTATAGGGATGAATGTATTGTGAACGGCAGCTTTCTTCGGCAACGGCTCCGCCACCACCAACCTATCGTAACAACTTGGTCTCAGCTTTGCTTGCTTTTCATCGAGAGGTAATGGGCTAAGGGAGTTAGGGGGCGTGTCGTGCGGAGCGCCAAGGTCACTAACCCTTCGCTTCCCCACAACAAGTGAAGTGAAGAGACCTGGACCCGACCCCACGGGGTAGCAATCGTACCGGAAATCCGTGTCCAATGATTAGAAACGTATTCAGTCCATAAAACGCCAGCTTGGTGAGATTGGAATTTTTTGGTCCCCGCTTTGGTGGTCTCGGACAAGCTCTTCCTAGTCTAGAGACCTCATGACACAACGCCCCGAGACCAAGACTTGCGAGCTTCCCGTTCCAATTCCGAAGCGCTAAGAAACCATGTTTCCGGACCTCAGTCACATATCTCGGAGCCAGGGGCGTAGCCAATCAAAGTTAGCACAATCATAGTTGGTACTGTGTATTAACACGTAATCGGTAGAATATGTTACCTCTTTGTGTAGTATGATATTCATTGTTTCATGAATGTTGATTGGAGTTGACGTCTCTCCCCAAACAATCATCCCAACGGGACACGCCCGCATTTCACGATACTTTGACTCTATAGCATCCTCTGGCCTGATTTCAAGTGTTTGAGGCTGTCTTAGAAACTCTCCCATTGTTAAACGGTCAGCTTCTCACCTATAGTTTAGCCAACAGATATTAGTATATCCGATACCTCTCATCAACTAGAGGTAACAGTAAGCTTGAAAGCCACATTTTGGAAGTATTTCGCGCAGACTTTCCAAACTCTCTCCCACGCCTTGTTGCCAAAAACGAATATTCCCGAGGAGACTAGAATGGACGTTCCCGGTTTTGCTGTTGTGACCGGCGCCGCATCAGGAATTGGTCGAGCCGTCGCCACGACCTTCGTTCGCGATGGAGTCACCGGAATTGCCCTCCTCGACATAAACGCAGACGCTTTAGAACATACAAAGAGCACAATAATACAACAACTATCTGATAAAGGCACTGCTGAAACCCAATGTCGCGTAGAAACCTACGTAGTCAATGTCACCGACGAAGCGAAGATCAACGACACATTCAGTCAAGTAGTACAAACCTTCGGTCGTGTGGACTACGTCGTGAACTGCGCAGGCATCAGCCATTCCCACGAAGGCGGTGCGGCATACACATCCACCGAAGACTGGCAACGAGTCCTCGACATCAACCTAACCGGCACGTTCGTCATCCTAAAGGCAGCCGCTCAAATCATGCTCCGACAAAGTCCTCTGAAATCCAACATCGACGGTCGACAAATCCAACGCGGCTCCATCGTAAATATCGGGTCTATTCTGGGTGTTGTCGGGAAGAGCTTTTTAACAGGTTATGTAGCGTCGAAACATGGCGTTGCTGGACTTACAAAGTCGGCTTCTGAGGATTATGCGAAGGATGGTTTGAGGATTAATGTTGTTTGTCCGGGGTATACGGATACACCGATGGTTGTTAGAACCCCACTTAGCCAGAAGACGACAAAGGAGACGGTAGAGAATCATGTGCCGATGAAGAGGTTAGGAACTCCGCAGGAAATTGCGGATGCGGCGGTGTTTTTGTCCGGAGGCAGGAGTTCGTTTATTACTGGGATTTCGTTGTGTGTCGATGGTGGATATACACAGAGATGATTCTGAATCGTGGTATATATTGAATGAGAGCCTTTTCTTTACTTACCTTTTTCTTTGACTGCGAATTCCTATGGCTTAATGATAGTTGTATGATACCCTTTTGTACCCAGGTGTCCCTTTTTCGAGTTCTATGCAGCCCAACTAAGCCATCCATCGCCTTACGATATTCACCATGCCTTGAAACTTGCCCCTTGTAATCTGTAACTTAACATGTTATTAAGCAAAGAATCCATTTAAACGGAGTAATCATTACAAGAGGTGTCTAGATCACCAGGGCTAACATGCCATGCGCTCTTCCGGCCAGGCGGAAACCTCGTATCTATTCCGGACTACAACTACCATGTTCATATCCGACAATTGCACTTGACAAGCCTCATTATGCATGGCTTGAGATTAACTGAACAACTTGTATCGATTCGATCAACGTTGTCACAGACTACGCAGACACCATGGACCGCCTTCGCATCGAGACAGTGACAGCCAGCGACGAGGTTTTAGCCAGCCGGGCGGTGTCAATGAAAAAGGTCGAGGACATGTGCCGATCCCAGGTGCAATGGTTCCAGACCGAGACGGTTGGCGAATATCGAAGGCTAAGGGCTGAAGGCATAGGATTCCCTAAACCTGCACTTTACTCCGGGGCAAGAACGGTCGAGATCGCGGCTAGAGATGGCCATAAGATTGCCCTGCGTATTATTCGAGATTGTGATGCCCCGGCTGGAACTTTGCTTCATTTCCATGCAGGTGCGCTAGAGGTCTTTGAGGCCATATTCACTCCTTGGCAGCTGAGTTTTCACTGACGAGGGATCCAGGCGGTTTCGTGATTGGCTCAGCAGCTTCGTATGACACCTATCTCGCTCGTCTATCAAAGGAACTCAACCTCATCGCCGTCTCAGTTGAATACCGCTTAGCCCCGGAATACACCTACCCCACAGCTCACCAAGATGCTGAAGACGCTGCCTTGTTCGCATTATCTAAGTCGGGCGAAGAGCAATTAGGAGGGCGTCTACGAGTTCTTGCGGGTGAATCTGCAGGCGGACACATGGCTGCGCAGACCACAATCGTGCTTCGAGACATACACAAAATCGATGTAAAGAGTCGTATAGCTGCTATTCTCACTAGCTATGGCATTTACGACTTCTCATGCACACCATCGCTACTCCAGCACAAGCGCGAGGCAGTCCTTAGTCGCGACGGTATGCAACGTTTCATGGACGCCTACCTTCAAAAGATCCCCAACTCAGAGCGAAAACGGGCTGATATCTCACTGCTGTATGCCGACCTAAGTGATTTACCTCCAGCACTGTTTTTGTGTGGGACGGAGGATGCGTTGCTGGATGATAGTGTATTCACTGCGGCGAAATGGGCGTTCTTTGGCAATGAAGCAAGTTTGGTGATTGTACCCGGCGCGTGGCATGCATTTACGTTGATTCCGGCGGGCGAGGTCACCGAGTTGGGGATTGGGAAGGTGGTTGAATTTGCGAGGAGGCAGCTTTCTTAAATAATGGTTGAGGGAGCAAGAGTCAAGTAGGGTCAATCGAAATCTACACTCAGGACCTTTCTAGATAGAAGAACTAATTGCACAATTGAAGTCTCATCACAACTATTGCAAGTGCTCAAGTTTCAGTACAGGCTCTCCTACACTGTCAGAATACTATGCCCCTCACATATCTGTAAGCGTTGTCTATACTTTCTCGTCAATAACATAACTTTGTCTTGGCTTTGAAAAAGTGCCATATCAACTACAAGTTGATCAATTAGCTGATAGTCCAAGATTCAACTATTACAGATTTCTAATGCTGATTATGTGTACATTGCCTCTTCGCGATGCCGACATTTGTTCCCGACAACACATCACCAGGGTCGATTACCGTGTTACGAAGCCGCAAAAAGAAGGCTAAATGGAGATGTTCTCCTCTCTATTTCTAATGACACTTGCGGCTCGGTCGCATCCTCAAACCGTTTGTTGCCAAGGCGATAGGTATAAGCTCCCGAAGTTAAGCAACGGAAGGTCACGACTCGGCCGACCGAGCATAAATTCCGAGTTCGGAATTTCGACCATAATTCCGAACACTACCCCGTAACAATAAGTTCCACTACCGAGTACACCGTAGACATGGGCGATATGCTGCGGGACACCCTGTATGCCATATAGTAGTAAATATGTAGAATCTCCAATGAATTAGATGCCAAATAAGATATCCTGATAGTTCTACCTGTACAATTTGTCGCTAAAATGGCTATCAACGACTCAAATGGCGTCCAGAACGGCGTCACGAATGGCATTCAAGTGAACAACGACGTACCCGTCGCCACAACAAATGTCCCACTGAAGCCCATCCAAGAGACTGCTGCCTACAGAGGGAAGAATTCTATTGCCCACGAATTATCTCAGAAATATTTCGATGAATCTCGTCGCATCAAAGTCGTCGTTGCCGGCGCAGGCGTCTCTGGGTTGGATCTTGCGCACGCTGTTGAGTCGGGGGTGTTGAAGAATGTTGACTTGCGCGTTTATGAGAAGAATGCGGGACTTGGTGGGACTTGGTGGGAGAATAGATACCCTGGATGCGCGTGCGATATCCCGAGTCACAACTACTTGGTAGGCTTCTTCTTCTCTTATCTCGGGAATCCTTCAGCTGATGCCTTACGTATAGTTCACATGGGCTCCAAATCCAAACTGGTCATCATTTTACGTTTCCGCACCTGAAATCTTGGAATACCTTGAAGATGTAGCTGACCGATTTTCCCTTCGAAAATACATCACAACTCACCAGAAAGTCACGCGCGCGGAATGGAATGAAGAAAAGCAGAAGTGGTTCGTCACCACCCGTCGCACAGACGGACGGCGCAATGTTATATCTGCAAAGGGTATCACCGACGGCGAGGTAGGCCCTGAGCTGGTGGAAGAAGCAGATGTCTTCATCAATGCCTCGGGCTTCTTCAATAACTGGCGATGGCCAAATACTCCGAATCGCGAAGCATACCAAGGGACCTTGGTACACAGTGCTGATTATCCTACCGGACTCAATCTCAAAGGCAAGCGGGTAGCAGTCATTGGAAATGGCAGTAGTGGTATTCAAGCCACTGCCGCAGTTGCGAAGGAGGCTGCGCATGTGTCTGCGTATCTGCGCAATCCTACGTGGATTACCGCCAACATGGGTTCTCGCTTTATCCCACAAGGCGAGACCAATCTTTACTTTGACGCAGATCAAAAGGAAAAATGGATGAAGGATCCAGAAGAGTACCTGTCATATCGCAAGGCGGTGGAGAAAGAGCTTAATGTTCGATTTCCGCTATTCATCAAGGACACGCCGCAGCAAGCCATGGCCAAAGATTTCACGATCAAGGATATGAAGAGGAAACTAGCTTCTAAACCCGAACTACATGATAAATTGTTGCCCACATTTGCCGTTGGTTGCCGAAGACCTACTCCTGGTAGTGGCTATCTCGAAACATTGGCATCGGACAAGTGCGAAGTTGTTTGGGGCCAGTCAGTCATTTCTAATTCTCCTACTACAACTGCATATTGCTAACGCAACACACAGACTCGATTCTTTCACCAAGACCGGAATTCGCTCAGAAGATGGCACAGAGCGCGACTTCGACGTCATCATCGCAGCAACAGGATTCGACATGTCCTTCGTCCCACGCTGGCCAATAATCGGACGCAAAGGCATCGACCTTCAAAAAACCTGGGCCGAGAACCCGGAAAGCTACATGTCAACAATCGCAAAAGACATGCCGAATTACTTCGTGTACATGGGACCCGGATCGCCTGTCGGACACGGTAGCATGATTACATCGATTGAGCGAATCACCCTATACATCTGCGACATCGTACAGAAACTCCAACGCGAAAACTACACCTCCTTCACCCTCAAACCCGGAAAAGCCGAAGCATACCAACACCAAATGATGGCCTGGCTAGACAAAACAGTCTGGGGTGACAAATGCGTAAGTTCCTTCAAAAACGGAACTGCAGAAGGGCCTCTCCACGCTTTTCACCCGGGCAGCCGTCTCCACTACTTTGAACTCTTACGCAGAAAACGTTATGAGGATTTTGATTGGACGAGCGCGATTCCAGACCCTATTTATGATTTTGCTTGGTTTAATAATGGGTTCTTGGAACACGAGCTTGAGGAGGGAATTGAGGGAGATGGGACTTGGTATTTGGAACAGGACCAGGGTGTGTTGACGGCTTTTTCGAACCCGACGGTACTTGTTGATTGAGGGGGGTTTGCTGTATGTACATAGGTAGTGAGATAGATCAATAAATGGTACGATGCACGTTCCAATTAGCTGAGGACTACATAATTCGTGTAAGCTAATCATAGGACCCTTGTATGTTTCTATGCACCCCCCCTGGTTAGGACTAGGGTGTCCTGTCTTTGATGAGGCTCAGAGAGCTCTAGTGGAATACTGTTGCACTAGAAATTACATCACGCATAAGCTGTTATCAGAAAACTTTTATACTGTAAAGACCGTTCATTAAATCATGATCTAATTTTTCAGACCTGCATCTTCATATCAACTGTTCCGCCACATTGCTAATGACTACTTTCTAATTCGATGCAACTTAGTCCGATAACTACATGTTATGAGATTTTGACACCTCATACTGCATCTAATTCCAAGAGATAGAGGCCATAGCCAGCACCTGGCGGGTTATCCTCCGCCTTGCCGAGCGAGAACGCCATTTTAGTGCCATCGGGGCTTATGACAGGGTTTCCTGCTTTGTCGCCGGGAGTATCGCTTAACCTAGTAATAGTCAGTCCATTGGCTCTTGTTTTCTTGCATCAAGGGGTGCTGCATGTATTTTTGTCGTATAGTGACGAAAATATGCGCAGATTTTCAAGGGAAAGTGGATCCACTCACCAAGTCAACCGAGTCCAATCCTGGCTGTCAGGTTCAAGCTTCATACGCCAAATCTCAATAGCATAGTTGGAGTCTGGTTCTTCCTGATCATGCGCACTTTCCACGGTCGTGTATTCGCCTCCCGGATAGATTCCTTCGACTTCGTTGTACTCATCGGTTACATTGCGATAAACCGTCACTTCACCGGATTCGATGTTGATTCCGCGCACATCGGAAATATGAGCTTCCTCAGTGACCCTGTAGCAAGAGTAGATCAACTCAGAGTCCCCGTTTCGGAAGTCCTGGGGCTCGGCGGTGCACTCTGGTTTGTAAGCTCGGAGAATTTCTCGCTTGTTCGCTAGACTGGGGTAGTTTGATTCGTTGTAGCTGATATCCGCTTCGAAAACAATTGTCTCGTTCTCTGCGATCCATTCCGGATATTGGTCATGTGTGTTTGACCAAGAGATGTGGTTGTTTTCGTAGCTGATGGCAACTCCCTCAAAGACTTTGTGGCCGAGGCGAATAGGTTCCAGAGTACCGTTGGGCAAAAGCCACAGCTCCATATCCGATGAGCGCGTTTTGCTCGCGTCTTCGAACTTTTCGGCACTGCCAATGAGTATGAGGTCTCCGTTTGGCAGGTATTGGACACGGAGGTAGCCAACATTAGGGTAGTGAGTAATGATTGTGATTTGACCAGTCTCTAGGTCGTATGCCACTGCATCGCCGTATGACTTCGTCATAAACGCCAAAGTCTTTCCATCGGGGGAGAAAGCAGGACGTTCACCGAAATACGTGATTCGTTCTGGTTCGCGACGTTCTTGTCGTGCCGTGGGTGCTGCAGTAGCGAAGAGCGGAGCTGCCACCAAGGACAGAGCTAGGAGACTGTTACGCAGGGTCTTAGAGTACATCTTGAAACCTGTACCTGAGAGTTGATTGGAAAGTGCGCGGGTTTAGCAATGTACATGCACGTAGGTACTCTGGTTTTTATATCCCAAATATTCTAGTCATTAAAAGCGAGATGCACATAACGGATCATAATGCCTACAGTTACCCAAATCACGGCGGTGATGCGGAGAACTTTTGACGTATTGCATCTTGCAGAAATTCTATTTACCATGCTACTAAGATCTGTTTACCGTGCAAGTAGCTCTTGGCAGCTTGCGGGGTGGACTAGCTTGCTTGCTCGCGTGCTCGCGTACGCCTCAGTGGCCATGTGGCACGCAAGGCACTGTTGTTGGCCCTGGATATTTGCTCAAACAGTCATGCAGTGATCTAGGTAACGGGTAGATCAATGCTTATGTGGCCTTTGGACGCTGACTTCCAAGGACTGTTTCACTATCAACGTGAAAGATATACATTACCCTGAGGCTTTGGTAAGGTGAATTCCAATGACGCTCATCTTTGAAAATCGGCGGACAAGCAGCAAGCGCTAGCAAGACTTGGATTCGAACATTTGGAAAAGAGACGTCTTGGGCATCGGCGAACGTTCGCATATTCGGCAGTCGGCGTTCTTGACCAAGACAACCAGGAAAGTGGTATTGGCCATCTACTTGCCTTTTACTACATCTACTTGTGCCACAAGCTCTGACGTTGCTCGAATTGTTGTCTCTTTCAGAACTTCGGCAGCTCGTATAGATGGATACGGGGAGAAGTCCGCAAAACATTTCCGTTTACCGCGAAGAAGGCCGTGACACAATCTATACAAGCCATGACTCGTAGTACAAGCGATTTGCGATTTCAATATTCACGAAAGTAGGCGAAGGAGGGGCACTGGAAAGAATGCCGCAAATCTTTCATGCTTTGAAATAAACAATATGCGGGGGACGTTGATCGAATCCGTTCCTGAGGACTTACCTCGGCGTTACCCCAAATCTACAGCAAAGTACTCGCCTTCTTCCCGAGATATCCTGTCCAGAGACGTATAATTGCGCAGTGTGCCGGCAAATCAAATCTTGTGATGACCATAAAAGCCTATTTAATGCCTAACTTGGGCTCAAATAGGCTATGGTAACTCCATGTATAAGGACATCTCTATGAACAAATGCATCGATACCGCAGAGTATTTGTGTATAGTTATCTACTATCATATGCTGAGTGACAGTGATTGGAGATTCTGGGGAAATTTGTTAAGTCTGAGACTAATCTTAGCAATCTATTAACTAGCCCAATGATTCGTATATTACATTGAAACTATTGTATGCGTGGTTAACACAAACTAATCCGATGATTCATTAGCCACAGTGACCAAGATTTACGCTCCGCCATATGCGGCAGGGCGCCGCCTCGATCGAGTGCATAGACCGGGCGGTGGATTCGAATTTCAGGCCGGGCCTACCTAATAGTAGGATGCGATGTCCTGTCGCTATGTGCACGATGTGGAGATACATAGAAACCTCTTTTGTGTTATGATGGATGTAAAGTCAGGCAGCTTCACTGTATGCTTCCTACCGCGGAATACCTACAATCTACAGTGATGAGCTTGGTGCCGCAACAGGTCGTCATGTGAGCGATTCAACGCTATCCTTCCTCGTACAAAAAGACTTGTCATATGAAGTTTTCTAGGAATTATGACTTTGTACAGCTCGTTCTTTGGTTAGTAGACAGCCAGGAAGAGTGATACTCAAAAGAGATTGTACCAGTCCTCGTTGACAATTCTAATGGTGACTTTCCTTGAAGTGAACGTCATAATACACTTATCTGAGGGGCACACTCGAATAAATGAGCTTGCTGGGAGTGAATACACTTTGAACATTAGATTTGCTAGAGCGAAAGGTTCGAATCGTGAAAAACTCGGAGCGGAAGGCGGCAGTGAACAAAAGTCGTCACTTTGTACCGTCCGCGGTTAAATTATAAAATTTACTACATAGGAAAGTATATATTCTCATAGTGTGAATAATAGTTAATGAGCCGCAAACGCCATATAAGTCATCGTTATAGTTATAGCCTTTTTTGTCAAGGAATATGTGCCTAGAGGGAATTTGACGCGAAGCAGCGCCGAACCCAACTGGGAGTAGTGCAAGAAACCACGCCTAGTTAAATTAGAAGTCATTGGCTCAAGGAGGATATAATCGATAGGATTATAAGCTACTTATGAATAGTGCTCTACCTGGCGACAAAAGAGCCACATGATCCAATACAGTTCGCAACATGCACAGGCATCGAAACACTCGGGGTTGGATCACATTATCTAGGGTGCGCCGAAGTAATACACAACTGTAGCGTTCAGTATAAAGTTGATATAATCCAGCCGCACCTATAGCGCCTCTTTGGATATCAGTCTGCTCTACAGTGAGGCGAAGAGATCACAGAGACCTAGGGAGAAACCGGTCCAAGACATTGTTCCGACACGCGTCAACCTCAAAAATAATCAGCGAATGAGGGGTGGTTTCTAAGTTTCACAGGGCACGGACAGTGGTAATTCATAGTTCCGTAGCTGGGTTGATTGGCTGGCTTAGCCATAAGCAAGTTCCAGTCTAGCTCTGAGCTGGCACATCTTCAGCCTTGGACGTTGAGTCGGCCTTCAACCTTTCTTTCTCTATCTTCTCTATTCATCGTCGACCGACACTTCTTGCATCGTCTAATACAGGTCAACCAACCGGCAGTCAAAAGGATGGAATCGAGTTCGAGCAGCGCTGAACAAGCGAAAGTGCGTGCTGTACCCATCGTCGAAGCGCGCACCATCCAGTGCATTGAAGAGATGGAGCAAATGTAACCGTTGTCCCTCAGTTAGAACATTAACCAGTCTTCTAATGCTCTCAGGTCGCCAGACAAAGTCCCAAACGTAGTCATCCTAATTGGCAGAACCGGTGTGGGTAAATCTGCGCTTCTGGAATACCTCACCGATGCTCAAGGACACTCTGCAGATAGTCCTACTCCAGGTAAGCAAAATACATACCACCGCTCAAGTCACATCTCTGCGAATCTAATACTGTTTCATGAAAGTGACGATCGACTGTCAACTTGAACAGGTCAAGCCTCACGGGACCCCTTACTACATTATGGATACACCAGGCTTCGATGCAAACAAGGAACAAGCTGTGTTTCTCGAGATTGTCCGATGCATCGAAGCAATACGGCGCCACGCCCAGATCGTCGGCGTCATGCTCGTCACACGTATCAATGATAGTCGTGACGAGGCGGCCGATAACAAGCTCGTCGATTTCATTGGCAAGTTCTGCGGTCCAGAATACGCGGCTCAGATTACAGTAGTCACAACCTTTTGGAACATTTCAGAGCCAGAGGACAAGATAGAGTTCGAGGCAAGGCTGAGGAATCGTGTCGAAAAATGGCGAAATATTCTTGGCGAAGATTTGAAGCAGTATCAGCATGGACGCCGATATGACTCCGATGGGGAAGATACGGGGGAATGTCTTAGATGGCGTGGAGAGTCTAAGGAGATAAAGGAGCACGCCAGAGCGATCGTTCTTCGTTTCTACGGCGGCAGTGGCCTTAGGAATCCACGTATTGTACAAGATCTCTCCGAAGGCCTATTGCCTGGTCACACCACCGCCGGAAGGTTCCTTGGAATCACTGCTCCGCATCAATCTCCTCGCAGTACTTCATCTTTATCACCTTCCTCTTCCGACTCTCCACCCGCTCCAAATCAACCCGAGCAAACAAATCCACCATATGACATCCCCGAACCTAAAGCGGAGCAGATTCCTCAGCCATCAGCATCGTCAAATAGAACGCATATAGACCAACCCCACACTAAGATGACCGAGGAACCAGAGCGCCCAAACCTGTTATTGGAAGTGTTGAAACAGGTGGCCAAAGATGTCCTTCCCATGGTAGCGGATACCGCCTTCAAATATTTTGCGAGAGGAAGATCTGTAGGAACCCCTACAGGGTTTTCTAGTCGCTTTGGAGACCAAATACCCGGTGATACACCAAAAACGTTTCCCGAATATGCTGACCTAGATCCTTTATCTTCTCGCGACCACTTTAAAGCGCGCAATCTGCCCAGTGATCTTACCTTTCGAACAGCATGGGCTCGGGAGCGCGGGATTAATCTAGAGCCTGGTTCCGCAGCATTTGGAGATGCTGTTCGAAAGGCAATAATGCGCGAGCATCCACTCTGAACCATCCACAATGAGAGTCGCTACGGTCCAGGCTAAATATCTGCTACTGCTCTTGAAATGATACGCTCGTAGCGTTCGCATTTCGTCATGCTCATTCCCAGTCATCCCCTTGTCGTTCACTAGATTGTGTATCGCCGCGTTTATGAAGGAAAGAATGACATATTGTTGGCGAACATCGCTGTAGATCGCTCTCAACCGTGGATTCTTGGTGCACTTCTTCTGAAATTTTGTTTCCTTGATTATGCGAATCAAACAGTGGCTCGAGGTTGAAATTGTTCCGTGGCAGAGGAGGCAAAGAGCTAACGAAAAGGGCATCTCGTTATATCGTCTTTGAAGGAAGTGGCACTGTTAGATTTAGTGAGGAATTTCCTTAGCAACAGGATAAGGACTATAAGATTTAGTTCCGAGCGCAAACAATTATTTGAAACTAGTGGTCCTTGCTGCCTTGTGAGGAACTCTATGTAATGCATAAAGAAACCAAGTTCAAGGGTCTCCATGTCGTCCTTTCAGGCTGTTTGGGGCTATTAACATGCTATCATCATCTGCCTATCTTTGTAATCGGTCTATGATGGCACGGTTTCGACGGTTTCATTAAAGGGAAAGGTAGTAAAAGAATTGGATAGATCTATTTTGAAGGGCATCTTATGTTAAACCACAAACAATAGCAGTGCATGCAGACGGGAATGCAAAGTTGATAGGAAAGATGAACCGAGCTTTTAGGTGCTTGTTATGAGATATCTTATCTTCTCAGCATTCTGTCCGTCAAAGACTTCGAGCTTGTAAGAAGAGTATAATAATGATCATTTAATTGGTTGGCGGACATGAGGACTAAAATAGATGGCACTAGTCCCCATTTGACACGAAGCTGATAGCGCCTCTTCAGCCTTGTCGTCTTTCCCTCTCTCACTTTCTCTCTCCATATCCTCTTCATGAACCCCCCAAGAGCAAACCAACCTGTTCAATTCTCTCGTACATATCGCTTTCGACAGTGATGGCAGAGGCTGCTGGCCTTGCAATTGGAGTCGTGGGGCTGGCAGGGCTGTTCACGACTTGCACGGACTGCCTTGAGCTCATTCAGCTAGGACGGGCTTACGCGAGCGATTATGAGCTACTCCAGACGCAGTTCGAAGCCCAAAAGCTTCGATTTCTTATCTGGGGTCAAGTCTTTGGCTTTACGCAAACATCAGGATATGACAGGAGACTAGATAATCCTACTATAAGGCCAACGATTGTCCGGATTCTCAACAATATACATCGCTTGTTCGACGATGAGGACATTTTAAGGAAACGCTATGGCATGCGTGTTGACGATGGTAACCAGCAAGCTTCTGGCAGGATCATTTTCCGAGAATCTTATCAAAAATTCCAAGCTCGCATCAATCGTACGCAGAAGCAGACAGCCTTTGGGAAGAAGACAAAATGGGCAATTGCAGATCAGCGCAAGTTTTTACAACTTGTTCGGACTCTTAAAGAGCTCATGGACTCCCTTGATGATATCTCGAGAAGTCTACAACTACTCCAATGGAATGATGATCTGATGACTGCCGAAGTAGCCTCAATCTCTGATCCTGGAAGTCTTAGGCTTCTGGAACAGGCCTTGAGTGACAATGAGAGGCTTTCGGATACTGCATCTCGGAAACTAAGGTCGATAGAAGAAGCATCAGCCTCAGTATCGATACCGAACGCCCAAGCAAGCGCCATTATTACATCAGGTAGCACTTCGTTTCATACTGCGCCATCTCAACAACAGCCTGCTCAAGAGGAGACTCCATTCGAGGCCTCAATACAAGTCAGCTCATATGAACCTCAGATTCCGCAAAATCAAAGGATGGTGAAAGACTTCCGCCGACTCGCTATACGACCCAAGCAAGCAGACGCCAAAGCAACACCTCTTAAAAGGTCTATTGACACTCAGGTACGACTTGTGGGCCAAAACCTGCATCAACTTAAAGAGTTCGACAGCATGCATACCAAGGGAGTCATTGATCAGCACAGAGGTACCGCGACAGTGGAACAAAAACGAATCATAATGATCCTTGAACAACTTCTGGCATCAACACCAACGGCTTTCGTGAGCCTGTCACCAATAGGTGACAACCTTCTGCAACTACTAGGCCGCATTGAAGGGCCACAAGAGTCGCCTTATGAGGGCGGCATTTTTCACATTCAGATATCAATACCGGACGACTTCCCGTTCTCTCCACCAAATTGCAAATTTCTCACCAAGATCTTTCATCCAAACATTGATGCTTCTGGCAAGATTTGTCTCGACTTCCTAGAACCGCAAAATTGGAGAATGGAGTTGATGTATTTGGAAAGTATTCTTGTATCGATCTGCGCTCTCCTCGACCAGCCGAATGTAGACGATCCTCTGGTTCCAGAGATTGCAGCCACATACATTACAGATCGAGCAAGATTTAACGATATCGCTAGGCAATACACCGTAAAATATGCCAATGAAAATGTTGCAGTTCGCCATTTCGACGAAGCATCACCTCGCGCATCTGTTTCCGGGTGGAAGGCATCATTCCTAGGGGATAGGCTGCGCATCGTGCAATCGCGCACAACCGCCTTGATCGGATGTCTCCAGAAGAAGCCTCAAATATCCAATCTGCCGGTAGAGATCATCTCGGCATATGTGAACCGACTGTACTCGCTAAGTCTGCAACTTGATGGGCTTAATTTTAACACAGACGGAACACCAAAGTTCAGCTTACTCAACGCAGAGCAGTACGAAGAGATCGAAAATTTCTTCGATGCATGTGTGATCGAATTTTCCAACCTTGCCAGGGATCCCATCTGGAACGGAAATTTTCCCGAATTGTGCAAATTTCAACAGAACGACATAACCCGAGGAACAGGAAACCCAAATCTGCAGAGATTTCTCGAGGACGAAGCGATGAATGAGAGCAAGCGCGTAAACCAAGAGATGAATTTCCCATGGTTAGCCAGCCATGCAGCCAAATACGAACAAAAGGTCGATGGAAAAAACGCGAAGATGCTCAATAGCATGGATAGATTGATTCAACATGCAAAGTGGCTGAATGGGGACAGATCGCTGATTCCGGGCGATCGTGAGAAAATGCTGAATGTATCCAGATATTCCAACTTACAAGACTTTCTCGAAGCGCACGCAAGGATATTCCAACTTGAAAGACTTTCTCGAAGCGCACGCAAGGAATCCAACCGAGGTGTTTCAACATTTCCCTCCGAGACCGAGCGTCAATAACCAAACACAGGGGCTAGATATTGTAGTAGATAGCAGTGAGATACAATCCACTGTCGAATGACGTGGAAAAGCTATTGTAGGAGAGTAAATCAATAATTGTTTTGTGGCAATTCTATCCATGCAAAGCTGTCGGCGGGACGTGGTCTTCTTATCCACGAGTCATGTTTTCCCACATTAGTGACACTATCGTATGACCAAGCCGCTTCACTAGAATGTGATGGATTTGGTGTGCGTCAACAGCGAATATTCTCGTTATCATGATTATAGTTATAGGGGTATCCAGTCACTTCGGCCTTTGGAGTCTGTCTTCTATGCTTCGCTATTAATTGTTCTTTCAAGTGTAACAGTCCATTATTCATTCTTTCTGGCAGTGACTTCTCCGCTGCTTCTGGGTCTCGCTTGAAGTAATAATGGTAGGCTCACCGGAGCTTCCGCTGTACGTGACCCAAGGCGCTACGTACAGGGCGATGGGGAATTATTTTTAGACGAAATGGAAATCATGACATCGATGAGATGGTTTTACACACTAAGCTATCATAACTGTTCAATCCTCTATCTATTCACTATAATCAATGGACTCCTTTCGCTTTTCCAAGATATCCTGAAGATTTGGCAACTTAGATTCCTCAATACTAAGTGCGCGTATAAGCACTTTCCTAAATCTTTCCATTTCTGTAGTTGAAGACAGACGTGAAGACCACTGAACAGCTCGGAGAACATCAACAAATATTTCTTCAGCCGTTTTGCTATAGTCCGCAGTAATGGTACCCTTGGAGGCTGTGTCGAAGGTGTCGACAAGCGACAAGAGGCCATAGACTTTATCTCTCGGATCGCTACATTCTTGCTCAGAAAATTTGTCGATAAGAAAGTCAAGAGGAAATTCGGCGCTTGTGGATTCTCGCGTTCCCCAGTGCCCTTTCAGATATAATAAATCCATCATGGGGGTCGGACCAATGGCAAATGTCTCTTGAGCGAAGCCCGCACTCTGAATAAAAACCTTCTGCAACCTCATCCAGCCTAGGCTAAAGGCATATACCAAGATGTCTCTTGCGAGAATGACCTCTTGCACCACCCATAGTCGTGTCCAATAAGGACTCAGAGACAATCCGAGCATTTCACGTCTCCCTGATTCCCCGTACCTAATTGCAAATCCCCGGCCCATGTCGCGCCCAGGCCAAATGATTACGAAAGCAGCTTCTGTATAAATTCGACCCATGAGGTTTACTTGGTGGCTCTTCTCTTCATCGTCTTTCTGATTGATGCAGATCTCATCGACCCAAAAGTATCGCCAGTACTCGGGATCTCCCATGAACAGCTCAACTTCACGCCTACTCCAAAGGCTGGCTGCAGCCGAATTGGTTCGGAGTCTTACATATTGTATGAATCTATGCCAGGCAGAGGCATCTGCAGCCATTGCTCCCTTAAGAGTGGCGAGTGCATCGAGCAGATTATTTCCAATCGTAATGTTTTGGTCATTCATGTTGATGGACCGAAGCGGGTAACGCGGCTCCCAAGTGTATGACAAAGCGATATACGGCGGACACTCCGCTAGTGGAAATGTGTGCTGTCTTACACATATGCCTCCTACCGGAGACTCCTCGGAGAAGGATAGCAGCCTTATGGAAGTCGTGCTTTGATCAAGATCTGAATATGGTATTGTGGTTTCAGTGCCGTGATTTTGTAGCTTGGATGAATTTAAAAGGTCAACGATGGTCCGTTGCAGGGAGGTTACAAGTTTGGTAACCATGTCGAAAAGAGGCGGTAATCCAAAGCTCACCCGACAAGTTTCCCATAAGTCTGCCCGATCATTTCCATTCTCATCAAACATTTCCCACTTTAGCGGTAGCGTCGAAGCGATATGGCGCATATCAATCCAATGCTCCCACTTATCGATGGCCATGAAAAGCTTTGCATCCAGGTCTTGATGCTGAAATCCTAGCTTCTTCAGACCCTGTTCAATCGCACTTGCCAACGTCCATCGTTCTGATGCTGTGAATATGAAGGAGTCTTCGTGTAAAATTTCTTCGGCTAAGATGTCTGTAAGTTCCCTACGAAACTGATCGCTTTGGAAATACTCTATCGACTTGAATGGGGAGGTTCTGTCCGTTCGCTGTGTACCAGAGATGTCAAGGGAGGACATTTGGACCTGAAACACTACGAAAGGGCGGGGAAGAGAAGTGGCCTCAACAGTGATTTAGTTTTTGGTCGGGAGATTCCACGCTGCTGTGCTTTTGGCCAGGGACATTGGATATCAAAACGGAGTGCATGCTACACGAAGGTGGGGAAGGCTGATTTCTCAGCCTTTGCCCCGCATCATATTGCTGCCTAACTCAAGTATCACAGGCATGAGCCGCAGAGGCGACTATCGGTATGCCACGTACCTATATACATCTTGTCCCTTCTGCCAGGCTGTTAAATCAGATTCATTTGTTTTGGAGCTGTTCTACCGGATTTTAGAAGCAGATAAAGGTCGATTAATATTAATTTCTCCCCTAGGTATACTAGGAGTTGAGTTCGATGGGTTGAAGCTTACATTTGCCGTAGACACCTATTCCCGAGTATTGCAGCGTTGACTAATTTAGCAGTACCGTTCAGGATACCTACGAATCGGATTCCTATAGACCGCAGGCATAGTATATTGACCAACAGAGCAGGGAGTACTGAGCTTACACGGTCTTGAGAATGACGTTGGACCCAGGCCTTTATTTCCCGAGAGTACAATACGCAAACTAAGGAAATCGCACAGCAGAACAGGACTAGGCCTCCGTGACGACCGGAAAACCAGTGTGTCTGAGTATCTTGTTTTGAACCGTGTATGTTACGGAACGATCCGTGTACTCGAGCCCATATCGCCGTTTCGGGCAAGCAAACAACCTCATTAAACTATCGTAACTCGGAAAACGATGCCATTAGTCGATCTTCTGCATGTGGCGATGAAAGGAGTAAGTGTTGTCATTAGCTTGTTGGCCCGAGCATGTAGCATGTAACTCCTTCATTTGTGATTATTATTCGTTTGAGACGGCTTGTACCGGAGATATGGTGTCCACTTTCTTGAGTAAATGATTGCATCTGGGAAGACCCCTGCCGCATGGGCTGTAGTAATGGAGAAGAAGATTATGGATGCGTACAGACACGCCGTGGCCGCCGAGCGATGAGAAATTGACCCCAGAGACCACAATGTCAGGGACCGAAAAGATTAGGATGATCGGGACCTATCAAGACAGTAGTGGTACAAGCAACCGAATCTCCAGCACACAAATCACGGAAGCGCATGGGTAGTTTCTTGTTGGAACCCATTATGCCTTAAAGGGCTATATTGGCCGACCCCATTCAATCCCATGCTCTGATAGAGCATGACTCTCTAATACTTTAGAGGTCCCCCATTAGTATGGAGCATGTACCCTTGAGTATCGTCGTAACGGTCCCCTTCGATACCCCCAGCAAAGGGTTCACCGGCCCTTTGATTGCGGCCTAGTCAATCTGTCTACTGCCCAGGATGTGCCGTCGTAGTCTACTTCTAAAAAGGGGTGCTCTTGCGATTTTGGAGGCGGTGTAACTGTTCAAACTCATTATCTATGCAATTTGAAACATTCACAAGGGTAAACCCACGCTAAACCGAATTCGCACACCGGCGAAGCTAAAGAAAGCATCATGCGTATTTGCTCACAAATGTAGCTAAGGGCCTCATTTAACTAATGGGCATATTTATAATGATGGAATTCAGCTTTCTCAGGAAGCATCATTAACATTCTCAAACTTCTACTTCGGAATTACCAACACGATGTCCAAGATTCTCGCCGTCTTTGGCGCAACCGGCCAGCAAGGAAGTTCAGTCGTGGACTATGTGCTCAACGACCTAGAGCTGTCCCAGCAATACAAAATTCGTGCGATAACTCGTGACATCAATTCAGAGAGGGCCAAACAACTAAAAGAGAAGGTTGAAGTCGTCCATGGCGAAATGCTAAGCCGAGCCTCTATCGAGACAGCTTTGACCGGTGTACATTCCGTATTCGCCATGACAGCACCAGGCCTTAGTCCCGACGTCGAGTACAACATTGTGAAGATGGTTGCGGATATTGCCGTGGAAAAAGGTGCCGAGTACCTTATCTTCAGCACTCTTCCATTCGTTCACGAGCTCTCCGGTCGCAAATACACGAAGCTCACACTCTTTGACGCGAAGGCAAAGGCCGAGGAATACATTCGAGGTCTTCCCATCAAAAGCACTTTCGTCTCGCTCGGATCGTTCATGGAGAATTTCCAGTCCCAGACGTTCTTAGCTCCAAAGAAGGCCGATGACGACACCTGGGTTGTGGCCCTCCACGTCGCTCCAAGTATCCAATGGCCGTTGATATATGCTGTCAAGGATACGGGGAAGTTTGTAGGCGCAATCCTTACCAACCCTGAAGAGTACGCCGGCAAGACTTTTTGCGCCGCTACGAAGTTCTACAGCCTCGAGGAAATGATCGCTATCATGTCTAAGGCTACGGGCAAGACTATTGTTTACAAGCGCATTTCGCTTGAGGAGTTTAGAAGGGGTTTGGGAGTACCAGAGCCCTTTGCTGATATGTTCGTGGAAATGGTCGCATTTCTAGAGGAGCCAGGTTACTTTGGTCCGGGGGGTGAGAAGTTGGTTGATTGGGCTGCGAAGAATGCTCGCGGTACACTGTCCACCTTTGAGGAGTATTTGGAGGATCATCCTCTTCGACTCGAATGAACGAGCCTTGGTAGCCATGCTGTATATAGATTCAGGCGAGATTATGGATATCGGGTTTGCTGCATGGACTATGGGGAGCAGTACTATACACGGCGCAGCCTATTAGATCACTTTTGATAAACCCACAAGTTGCGTCCTTATTTAACGCTTGGTGACTGTACCCTCTCTAGGTCTAGATACTTGAAGCACTCTAAAGATTGATCTCCATTTTACGGCCAAGCATCCGAACACTTCGGTGAGAGGCTGTCAAGACGAAACCGGAATTATATAGCCTCTAGTCACGGGGTGGATATACAGCTTACACAATGGCACTCATGAGATTCTTACTTCGGCTAGATGGTAACACGAGACAAATTGGGTAAAAAGTGGATACACAGATGCGGGGATCACAAGATAACCGGGGACATTCCCGGCACGACGATCATATGACTGCGGGGAAAATTCAAAATGGCCTCTCAAAAATACAACAGTAGATGATTCTTGGGGAGCTTTCAAGGCATTCGTTATATATTCGACGACAAAGGTATCATTGACCCTTATAGATTGTCTTGCATCAGAGCACAAGTTCTCGGCCATGGATTTAGAAGACGGGGATAAGATACCGCCCTCGCGCATCGAGGCGCCTGAGATAGAGAAAAGTTCAAAGCATCTAAACGAAGATGTACCGAGTATTGGAGACGACAGAGAATATAAGAGACTAGTTCGGAAGATGGATATTCGTATTATTCCAATCTTGGCCGTGCTCTACTTGATGAGCTTTCTTGACCGAGGTGAGGATCCTAAAAGGTCCATATCGCATAATTGTGCGACTAATGGATCTCCAAAGGTAGTATTGGGAATGCAAATATCCTAGGCATGGCTGATGATCTTGGGCTTGTTGGCAATCAGTATAATTGGTCAGTTTCTCAGCTCCCAAAGAAAGACTTTTGATTCAGCGAACAAACTATTAACTGAGCTTCTCTAGGTGCTTGACGATCTTCTTTTTCCCCTACTGCTTCTTTGAGCCTGCTTGTAATGTCCTACTGGTTAAATTTAGGCCCCGCATCTGGCTTTCGTCAATTATGTTGGCGTGGGGTATGAAGATGTTCGCAAGTGCGATCGGTTTCCCACTGACAATCACCAGGTACCGTCATGACATTGACGGGCATCGTGCAGGGGTACTCGGGTCTACTGGCCGTTCGGTTCTTTCTTGGTGAGTTTTAGATTCTGAAAGCCTGTTTCCATGGATCAATGAACTGATAGTCTTCCGTTTCAGGTTTGACCGAAGCAGGGTTATGTACGTAGCATGACCTCTACGATTTTCAGTCGGGCTCAAGCTGACATGCTGACGACTTCAGTTCCTGGTATTGCATTTTATGTGTCTTTATGGTACGTTTTCCCGACAGGACCTTGCTTTCACATGTCAAATCTAATAATCGATCATCAGGTATACTCGAGCCCATGCGCAATATAGAATCGCCTTAGTATTTGCTTCTGCCTCCGTAGCGGGCGCCTTCTCTGGTTTACTCGCATATCTGATTGGGAAGATGGATGGTGTTGGTCGCTTAGAGGGCTGGAGGTGGATGTATGATGTCCCCTAATAGATTCCCGGTAGAATCCATGGCTAACCACGAGCGACTGCTGGTATAGATTTTTACTGGAAGGTATACTGACAGTCGTTCTTGCCTTGCTAGCCTTCTGGATTATACCTAACGATCCGGCTACTGCTAACTTCCTCGATGAAGAAGAACGAATGATTGTTCAAGCCAGATTATGGGTTGACCGCCCTCAAACTACATCTTTTGGCGAAGTTCCTTCGTATCAGCAATTCAAATGGGCGTTCGTTGTCGCAGCTTTCAAAGACTGGCAGGKAAGTAACCTAGAAAGCGAAAGGACAATCCCAATACTAAAACAATGAACTAGACTATATTCCACTGCCTTTCCTACTGGTCTATGGTAAGTGGTAACGTTTCTAGATATCCCTTCTTACTAATACCACGTTCAAGGCGGTCGCTGTCTATGCTATTTCATTATTCCTCCCCACGATCATCAATGGTCTTGGCTACAACGCGGCAACCGCTCAACTCTTAACGATCCCCGTATACGCAGCCGCGGCAATATGTTGTATCACGACCGGATACTATTCCGATAAACTACAAAAAAGATACATCTTCCTGTTTGCATGTTACGCGGCCACGTTCGTGGGATTTTTGTTAGCTGTGGCACCTCCGAACTTTATCCCAGGATTGACTTATGCCGGATGTTTTATCGCAGCGTGTGGTGTATATACCGGTATGTGCACCTCAATCCATCTGCGCATCGTGTTCTGATCTATCTAGTCTTTCCTGGCTTATTGGCCTTGTCATCTAACAACTATGCGCCAAACGCTAAGCGGGCAACTGGAATGGCAATACAGATAGGTAACCCAGGAACATTCCTCCCATGTTCACCCCTACAGCAGTCTAACACGATTAATAGGATTTGGTACAATGGGCGGAGCTGCAGCATCAAACTTTTACCACAAAACTGACGCGCCCCGCTATCGCCTCGGCCATTCACTCGTCTTGGGTTTCATCGCTCTCGGTTCTGCCACCGTCTTCGCTTATTGGTATATTTGTCGCCGAATCAATGCTAAACGAGCCGTGGACGGCGAAATCAAAGCGGCGGAATTATCCAGGGAACAATTGTTAGAGCTTGGGGATAAAGCGCCCAATTATAAGTACAGCTTGTAGTATATCGGGGGACGCGGTCGGGTTGAGTCTATCTGCAGCGCGACAACGAGTAAAAGCATCGGGAATCGAATTTGGAATGCCAACATCGGAAAGTAGCCATAGCCAATGCATGAGGTGAAATTCATCATGCGAGAGATCAATGATTCACTCCAAATCTACTATAGTTAAAGATCTGAGCCGCTAATGTTGAATGTTTGTGGCTTAATAAAATTGTCCAGTCACTTCGGATCCCCGCACCTGCCATCATCATCGTAACCTAGACGGGAGCGGGATCAATCCTCCACGGGTACTCCAAAGTCGTTTATATAGTGCAAGATGGATATGCGGACATTTGTGCATAATTTTAACGATCACATGTCGAATGCAAAGATATAATTTATATGACAGAATGTGAAATCACTCGCAACTTGCACCGAATTGTTACGTGTGATCCAACTCCTCGCCAATCGTAGCATAGTCATTCTGTAATACTATCGCTTACGCTATGTACTACGTTCTCCAAGAATCATCATATAATCCTTGCCTTAAATTGGCCTATTGTAGTATATGTTAACGATTTACGTATGATCGCTTGCCGGATCCATGCCGTCTCCATTGTACAGTCTTTGTCAATACCTACTTCTTTGGTTCGAGATCCTCTGCTTCCGATGAGAAATAGGCAACCCGGCTGCCCCAATTTCCACCATTTATTACCTATGGATGTGGCGCGTAGAGATCAGGGATACTTTTAAGGCAAAAGCTTGACAGCCTGGCTAGAGGCTCGTTGAAAGTGATTTCAAATACCGCATCTCTCCAGGCCCAATCATTGAGGAGATATCATCCCTGTCTTTGCGTCAACGCCTTGAATGCCTTCGATTTGATGACTTGTGCACGGGCGCCTCAGCCTGACCCCTCTTCAGAGGAGCTGAAATGCACTTCCTGCACGCAAATCCGAGCTTATGGTGTTGCAGTAACCAAGCCTTGCCCCCGTTGATTGGATGACTGACATGCAAGATAAGGCCATTGGACATAGATTGCCAAAGGCTCTGATGCAGGCTCAACAGGCTGATGCGCGTATTTAAAAACAACTGGGGCCACTTTCAATCGATTCAATTTCTGCAGCGTTATTCCTGAAATAAGCCACTGCAAGGTCTTCTTGTCACCCAGTGTTCCACTATTCCCGTCCATTGAAAATAAAGAACTCTACCGTTCGGATTCCTGCTGCTATCAGTATTGATCGATCTTCTTCCAATTATTGCAGACCAAGCCTTGCGAAAATGCCTCTTTCGTCCCTCATCATGTTCATAGTTCTCTTCGTCTGTAATACAAGCCTTGTTGAGGCAAGCAACAGCTCTCACGATGAGAAGAATTCTCTCGATGAGAATTTTGCTAACAATGTCTTTACCGACCTCGGACCGTGAGTTTGTTAACATTTGGTTTTTCTCATTGAATTGAACCACTAACTGTGTTCCTTTCCTCGATCTAGAATCATTGCATTGTTTGGAGAGAAATTCGCTCAGCAATACCTTAGCGAGGCATATAGCTTCTGGGATTGTATGATATTCTCCATGGCCCCACTCGGAATTATCGCAGCCATTGTATCCGCGATACGTGTGGGCGGCCCATTGTGGTTGCGCGCTGTCGTCGGGCGTGCACGTGAAAATCGAGCCAGTGCCGAACTTGAGCTTATGTCTTCTACTTCTCGCGATGTAGGCGAAGTATGGAATGGAGAATCAATAGTGAGGAGCATGGGCCGACCAATGGTTGTGCAGTTGATATTCCTCCGAGGAGAAAAGAACAATTCAAAGACATATGGACTCTACACGCTTGAAACGGCAAAGAAAGATAACACAATGGTTCCTAGTGGTGAGTTTACACAGCTGCCCGGGGTTCCACACAGCACCGCAAGTCATTAACTGAATCTCAGACTATCATGGGCCTGGCTGGCCACGAAAACCCAAAAATACGGACTCCGGACAGACTAAGACTGATGTGACGACTCCAGCCGGCGCTACTCTGAGCAGTTCGGAGCAACCAACAACTCAATCTACAGCCAGCGCTAATCCGAGAGATTTGGAGCAAGGAATAGCTGCATCTCCAGTATCTTCGAGTTTAGACACCTCGAGTTTAGACACCTCGAGTTTAGACACCTCGAGTTTAGACACCTCGAGTTTAGACACCTCGAGTTCAGACACCTCGAGTTCAGACCCGCATGGATTTGAAAATTCCCCGAATATTTCACTCAATCTGTACCACGGCGGTGAAATCAGAGAATTGTTCGGGGCAGCACTCGTTGGCGTTATACTGCAGTGCGGGGTATTGGCGTACGCTGGAGCCGTGTCATTCTACCCTGCACTTCGCAGAAAAATTCCACCTTACTCAGAAAACCGCCCTCATCTGGCCTTGACTGGGTATTTACTTCTAACTTGCGGCACCATGCTTCTAACCGTAGCATTGGGGTTTCTATGTAACGTTATCGAGACCAGCACTTTTGAAAGGAAGTGGGCTGTGGGGAAACAGGACAAGTCTACCCAATCGAGCCGCACAGACAAGAATACTGGATACAACCCGCAAATTGCCGGCCACATAGGCCTGGGTTCTGTTGGGGATCAGCAACCCGGGGAAAACTCAAACCCGAGAGAATTACATAAAGGGGGAATAAAAGATTTGCGAGTCATGTGGCTCCAACGAGAGCACTCTGTTGGAGATCAGCAATTCGATTCTGCGGTTCTTTTTGCTAAAAAGGATACGACCGCGGTGTTTACCTCACAACGCTCGATGGAACTAATCAACCGAATTAAAAGAGATCAACAGAGCCTGGACACTGACGACGAGAAGCCAAGTATTTGGAAGAAAATCGCCTACGATCGGACCGAGTGGATTACACTAGCTAGCACGGCCACTGCCTTGGTCGGATTCATTCTCCAGTTCCAAGGTTTCCGGTTTGTCCATTGGTCATGCTCACTCGTTCAGCTCGGAGCCATATTTGCAATGACCCTTGTACGAGCTTTACTTCGACGTGGGCTTATTATGCGCCCTAGCTCAATCAAGAGTGCTTTCCCGGGGCATGAGATAGACGTATTGACCAATCACCTGGCTTCCACACCTGACTATCTTGGTGAAGAAGATCCTCCTACCCCAACGGAGCAACAGTTCAATGAAAGCGTACCATGTACTATTACATTTACTTATTATGGATCCCTGTTCACGGAAGACGAAGATGCTTCCAAATGGGTCGACATGGATAACTCAAAAAATGAAAACGAGAGCCCTGAAGATCAAAACAAGAATCTTGAAAAGAAAAATGTAAATCGACGACAAAGGTTCGGTAATAAGACGCTGGCCATTCGGAACAGGCTAGGAGCTCTCAGTGGATGGAAAGGGCCGATGTCTATTTATGCTCGAGCTGTTGCGGAAGCTATCAAGTTAGTCTTGGACAAATTTGTAACGGAGGGCGAAAGTTTTGGCTGGGTGTTTGACTTACCCGGGGACAAGCATATTTCGCAGTACAAATTACTTTTCAAGCGAATTGCCCGGCAAACGCGAGTTAGCCGGCGCACGCGAGTTAACCGGCGCACGCGAGTTGACTGGCGCACGCGAGAATGGCAGTGCCAAGATCTCGCTCTAACCGTAGAGTCGATGCTCTCCCTTTGGCTATTCCACATCAAGAGAAATGAACAGGCAAGCGAATATAGACCGAAATTGGCAGAGGAACATCTTCAACGGAAATCATGGCTAATATTAGCACCCAACAGAGCAGGAGCTTTAGAGCATGATCTTTCCTGGTGGATCGGTAACCAGACTAACGCAATCTCCTTTGACTGGACATATCCTGGTCAAAAGTCCGATAACGGGGAGATGATGCTTGGGATCCGGGGAATTCGAGAATATAAAAAGCAATCAGGTGAGTGTCAAATAATCGCGTGAAAGCCATTCGAATGCTAGTCCCAAGAAGTAGCTGGCTGACATGAACAGTGCCGCAAATTCATTTACCCGGAGCGAACAATCCAAATCCAGGAAATCTACCGGCGAAGGATCGGGAACCGGTCGAGGCAATATGCTTTCTGAAGGTCCCCGTTTTAAGCATTGAGCTCTTACTCGCACAGCATCTTTTCACAAATTTCATTTGGTCCGTTGCCAATGCCATTTCGTTCAAAGAATTGTCTGTATCCACTGCAACGCCGCTGCGAGGATTTTCTTGGGACAATCAGGCAACGTGGAAAAACTGTAGGATCGAAAGTGAGAATCTGAGTGGTTTGATAAGTGACATACAACGGTACGCGCCTGAACTTGGCAACGAGGAGACTGTCGCGCGATTGATCATTCCATCCCTTAGTTTGCAGGGCGTTCTGCCCTACCAATCCTTTCGTGAGCTAATCCTTGACTATGAGAAATATCGCGCTTTCTTTTTACCAGGTTCCATTGCTACTTCTGGTTACAACACACGAGAAGAACGCCTAGGCTTTCTCATCTGGGAATGCGCTCTCTATGCTTCAGATCAGTTTTTGTACACTGTCGTAGGAGCTGTGAAAGAATTCACATTCCTATACAACATCCAGATTTTTCCGGACAAAGTGACAAATTTCAAGGATATAACAGAATGGATGAAGAAGAAAATCAAGATGCCAAGCTATGAGGTAAGGGGCTACGACAATGCTCAACTGATGTCGACCTTGGCACATGATCTGAAAATTCTCTATTCCTGGCAAAAGAGGGAAGGATTTTCTCAGGATCTTACCGAAAATGAGAATGATAGGGAGAATCAAAACAAGAATCGAAAGGAGAAGGAAAACGAAAACGAAAACGAAAACGAAAAAGAAAAAGAAAAAGAAAAAGAAAAAGAAAAAGAAAAAGAAAAAGAAAAAGAAAAAGAAAAAGGAAAAGAAAAAGGAAAAGAAAAAGAAAAGCGGCGTCTATGCCGAATCTTTAGGTACGACGGTTGTCACACCGCAATAATATTCGGGGACGAATTCTGGCCTTCCGGGCCGTCATCGCTTTTCGCTCCCGATATCCTTGGTTGGACTCCGCTCCATTATGCGATAGCACATCGAAAACATAAACTCTTCGTAGAGTTTGCCAGTTTTGTCAATATTGGACGGCTATGGGGCGTGGAAGCACCGAAAGACTATTTTGGAAGAACGCCATTACATTACTTCGCAATGCAGAACCCGAAACCAATGTCAGAATACGGGTATGATGTCGAACCATCCGTGCGTCGTGCTTATATGTTTCTGTCGCGTATGGAGAAATCAAACGTGAAAGATGTCGGTGGCATGACCCCTTTGCATTGGGCTGCAAGAGCTGGCAATCGCTATTTAGTGTCTGAATTGTCCTGGAACATGAATAAGACTGATCTTGGTGATATTGATGGACGAACTCCATTCCATTGGGCTGCAGTTGGTGGTCACGTTGAAGTCCTCAAGCAGCTCAAACGCACAAATTTGGATACGGAGGTTGGAGATACGAACTCATATACACCTCTTCATTTTGCTGCTATGTCTAGAAAGAAAGAGGCTGTGGAGTACCTCCTCGAGATTAACAAGGGTCCCTTCCCGCAGGACGCAAAAAAAAGGGCAAGTTCGGTCGACTCTACAGATGATATCAAGGACTTGCTTGAGGAAGCTGAAGCAGCTAAAGAAGAGGACCAACAGGCCTGGGAAGAGTTCCTAATACGTATGAAAAAACGTACGTCACCAGTGGGAACACCTCTTGAAGGCAGCTGATTAATCTCATATTTTTTCGATTCGATTTCGCTCAAACATATTTATTAAGGTGAAGATAAACTCAAATATTCCGTAGGAGCTGTAGTTGCAAACATAACTATGTAAATTTAGTCTAAACTAGAATTTTGGGGACATCATGATTCATGCCACGATTTTGACATCACAAGAAACTTGTTAAGTACAGATACAACGGCATATAATCATGCATATAAAAGAGCAAGAGAACTTGTGGAGGAAGCATGAACGTTCCCTTACATCTGTGAAAATGTCCCGTCAGAATTATCCTATGCATTAAGGCCTATAGAGCGGTCGTGTGACTTGTGTTCAACGTAACTCCAGGTTTGAACGCTGCATTACAAGCGGGTAGTACATGAAAGATCCCTTCGATAACTAGAGCACGGGAGTGACTAATGAGTTAATTCGAACATCGAGGGTGACCATTTTACTGCGTATCTAGCTGGCTGATTCACAGCGAGAGCACTTCGCAGTATAGCTGGAGATAATCTACAGCGGTGATTCTCTCCAGCAACTGGGCAGCACCGGTATTTGAAACCTGACAGAAATGCTCCGATATTCTTGTCACTGTTTTTGCCTTTATCGTAGAATGAACCTTCCTGCAAATGACCTTTGACTAAGAATTGGGGGTGTTTAGTGCTGGATTAGACTGTATACCTTTTGACACGGTTTTTTTTCGATCTCACAATTTGCTATGCGTTTTCATCCTTTCAACATCTACTTGAGCGTAGTCGTTGCTAGTGCGCTGGTGTGCACTAATCTACTAGGGGATTAGCTAGTCCCCCAAACGCTGGGACTTGAAAACCCATTGTTCGCCACTTCGCACGAATTCACTCCAACCCAATCCATATTCCATTCAGGAAACCTTCGTGGGCAACTTAAGGCGGGTGTCACCGAACTTAACAGATATCTTTTTAGTCTCCACATGGATCATAATCCACAACATGACTTGGCTTTCTTGGGTTGTGATGACACCGCGTGGACGCTATCCAACGATGGGCTAGGGAGTACTTCGCAAAGGAACTCTATCTGGTCAGCCGATGACCCCCATACTACAGCTCATCGTGGCTTGTTCTTCAACTATGAAACTACGCAAGACGACACCGACATCGACCTTCTCCCCGATTTGGATGCTTCGACTGGCCAAAATCAAGTTATGACCTTCGACATCCCGCAGGCCACAGGATCCGATACCGCAGAACTTGTAAAAGCCCCCACCATCAACTTTTCACAAACAATCAATGAATTTTTTGTGAAGAATGGTGCCCATAGGCCGCCAGTTCCGTGCGAATACTGTCACCGCCATCGGATGCAATGCGTCATTCTTCAGACCACCTCGGCCAATCCAAACCCTACGACATCGTGCTCGAGCTGTGTTGCGCTTTTCCGAGAATGCAGCCTTTCTGGACAAGGCAAACGACAACCCTCCGCTTACGAATCTTCTGAGCCTGTCATTGGCCAACTTCATGGGGTCAGTGAAGAGGGCACATTCTTTCTCGATGACTTTACAACACAGCCAGTGCAGCCATCATCGCTGCCAGACCCACCGATTCTACCTTCCAAGCGATCAAGCTCCCGTCTCGTCAAGAAGACGAGAACCTTGAAAAACTGGTTCACTAACCATATTGATCACCCATATCCGTCTGAAGAGGAGAAGATGGAGCTGGCGAAACGCTCTGGTCTAAGTAAAAATCAGGTGGTTAACTGGTTCGCAAATGCACGCCGCCGCCATAAGATGTCCACACAGGCTTACAATAGTGGCCGCACAATTTTCCGGGGCGGTTCACCCATGCCGCAATCTTTATTCTCGGACCTAAGTCCCATGGAACGATGGCGACATTCGCCTCCGGATCAAGAAGGCGCATCTACAACGGCTATCGCAAGCGCCATTGCGTCCCTCAATGGATGCTCTACGAACATTGAGGCAGGTACCCCAGGAGGTTCTTACATGAATAATAACGAATACTCCCATAATTTTGATTATGCCAGTTCCTTTGGGCAGGGTTCATCAACCAGTGGCAGCTCAATCTTTCACCCTGCCTCAGTAATAAATGATTCTTCGTCATATTCAGACTCTCTATGCCATTCTATCAACTCAAATGATAGTTCTTTTCAACTATCACATCGTGGGCGAAGTCCTTTCGAAAGACCGTCTATGCTGGGCGCGAAAGTAAGGAACTTATCCAAACAGGGGAAACGCTTTCAATGTACCTTTTGCCGCCAACATTTCAAAAGAAAATCGGACTGGGTTCGACATGAACGGTCAATACACTTGCCAGGTCTTGATTCTTGGATCTGTTCAAACCCTTTACCGGAAGATCAATCACCTACTGTCTGGCGTGTGGATCAGACTGAATCAGAATGTACTCTGTGCGGGACACCATCACCGTCAGAAGAACACATTCAATCGCATGAGCTAGAGGCTTGCATGGAACGACCCATCTCTGAGCGCACATTTACTCGCAGAGATCATCTTTGGCAGCATCTTCAGAAGTTCCATGGGTGTCGCAAGTGGGAGGGTTGGAAGCCGAATCTCGATCTTCTTCAGCACCGTCAAGACTCGTTCCAAAGTCAATGTGGGTTCTGCCAAAGACAGATGACGAGCTGGGATGAAAGGGTGCAACATCTGGCATCTCACTTCCGATCCGGCTTGACTATGGCAGACTGGGTAGAAGGCCAAGGGATCGAAGGCCAGTCGAGCCAACTTCCCTTTGTAATTTAGGAACCGGATATCTAGCCTGCTCCAATATGTGTCACCGTTTAAGGTCAGTTTGTTGTGTCAAAACAAACGTCACTGTTATGCGACACCATCAGCACGGAAATAGAAACAACAAAAGGAACTTGGAATAACCAATGATCAAAAGATGATGCAAGGCATAGTTACAATCAAATTAGGTTACGTCCTTACTTATTCTCTATTGTTTAGTTAAATCGCGCTTCAAATGCAAAAGTCCTGAGCAATGCTCCACAAAGTCTCCGTCAAGGACTCTATCGAACGAACATCAACCCATTCCGCCGCACCATGCAAGCCGTCACCTACTGGACCGTACAAAACTGAAGGAATTCCCTTCTCACCAAGGAGCGCGCAATCTGTCCAGTAAGGCTTTGCACGCCCTCGAACCTTTTGGCTAGTTGTCTCTTCAATCTTTTCTTTGCAGAGCGAAACAAACGAATGCTCATCAGGAATGCTGAAAGGGGGACGCGAGAAGAGAATCTTCAGGTCATACGAAAATCCTGGTATATCTTGAGAGATTCTCTGTAGAATATCGTTGATTCTCGATTTTACGACCTCCGTTGGTTCACCTGGTAAAGATCTCCACTCAAGTGTGATGATACACTTCGCAGGGTACGATGCAGGCTCTTCACCACCATGTACCATGGAAGCGTGAACACTTGCAGGACCGAGAAGAGTCCCCGGATCTTCCTCAGCGAGCTTCTTCGCAAGACGATCTATCTCCACCAAAAAGTAGCCAGCGCGTGCAATTGCATCAACACCCGCGGCGGGATTCGACCCATGAGCCGCGACACCATGCACAATAACTTCTAACCAATAGAAACCTTTGTGGGCAATCACCAGTTCGAGATTCGTTGGCTCGCAAATGACCGCTGCATCTGCTCTCCATCCAGCTTCCAGGATTTGTTCGGTGCCAATGCTCAAGTCCTCTTCGTCTGCCACACCTGCAAATATGACATCGCCTTTCAATGGATTCTTTTTTGCCCTGGCGAGTGTGACCAGTGATGCAGCTACTCCGCCTTTCATATCAGCAGCGCCACGACCGTAAAGCTTGCCATCTTCAATCTTTCCACTTAAGGCATCTCCATCGTATCCAGACAAAGTCACTGTGTCAATATGCCCGTTCAGCATGAGCGATTTGCCATCGCCATGTCCCTTAGATACACCAATCACCGAAGGACGTCCAGGCGTAGGCTCGATCCAATGTGTTTCGATATCGCGATACTCTTGCCACGCTGCGATATATCTTGCAACCTTTACTTCGCCAGGACCAGGCACGACGCCGCCACCAGGGTTCGCAGAATTTATCTGGACAAGTGTTTGAGTCAGAGCTACGGGGTCTTCCACAGAGACGGGCAATGGAACTTCGTAGTCTCTCGCCCCCTCGGTGCACAGCAAGACAACTGTGGATGATGTGCCGAGCCCGAGTTTTGATCTTTCTGAGGGTGATAAGCGACGAAGCGCTGCCAGTGATGCAGCTCCACATGGACCAGCCGATATTCCTTGTGCTTGCAAATATTCTCTAGAAGTATGTGCCTCGTAGTCGGAGATAGTGACTCCAGCATCCACTCCGGCACTTAGAACAGGCCAGGCAAGAGAAGATACAGTTCCGCAGTTGAGACCTGATAATATAGTATAGGTGGTGGGCGTAGGGGTAGGGGCGCCTCGATGAAGGCTCTTCCAGAAACAAGCCGCAGTGTCTGGTTCCACCGTCATGACCTTTGTATCGCGACCCGTCGTTTTATAATGGGATACTACGGCTTGTGCAAAGGATCCTACGCCGACGGGTGCAATCACTAGATCGGGAGATTCGTCGTTCGCCATCTGTTCGTCAATCTCGAGTAGCATTGTGGAATAGCCTTCGACGATCCACTGTCATGAATTAGTCTTCAGATACATGTGCTCATGGCATCTCTTACCTGCGGTATCTTCTCATATCCAGGAAACGCCGTATCTTGAACAAACACTCCATCAGTCATCTTAGCTTTCGCATAAGCAGTATCAACAGCCTCGTCATAACAAGCCTGCAATTGCGTGACTTGAGCACCTTCATCCCTGATATGTTGCTGAGTCCGCTTATCCATATCCCCAGGCACAAAGATCTCGACAGATGCGCCGAGCAGCTGACCGATCCATGCAACTGCACGACCATGGTTTCCATCCGTAGCAGCGTAGAGAGTGATCGGGTGGAGGCGAATCGCGTCTCGCACAGTGTCGATAGGCGACCAATACGGGAGTCCAAGTCGTTCTGTCAAGGCTCGAAAAGCACCCCATGATGCACCGAGGATTTTGAAAGAAGGGAGGTTAAGTCGGCTGGATTCGTCTTTCAGATAGACTGCTTTTAGTCCTAGTTCATCTGCGACGCCTTGAAGTTTGTGAAGTTTTGTGGGAGAGTAGCCGGGGAGGCTTTTGTGGAAGGTTTGCGCCTGACTGGAGCTTGATGCGGGTGAGCTTTTCTCCAGCCTCCACTCCCGGGCGCTGGGGTTGAAGAATGGTGGGCGTCGGAGAGTCATTGTAGGCTAGGGTACGGCGATAGAATATCGTCACTGAGAATCAATTTCGCAGAGCGTTTTATGCGCCTTTTTGTGCAGGTAATGGATGAGTTTTGAGGGTCTACTTCTTCCAAGCCATTCTCTTCACAATCGAAATTTTCTTCGCTTTCTTGCGACAGTTCCCCGAGGGAAAGCAGATGCGGCCGTATTGCAGATTTCTTTTCGGGAAAATTAATTTGTCTCGCGTTTCCACCTTGCGTCTCCACAAAATGTAGTACAGAGGGCTACAGTCTAATGCGGGTACAAATGGCAAGGCGCAACCGGACGAGGGGGAATAATAATTATTCTAAAAATTTGACCTTCTGGCTAAAACTTTGTCGCTCGATCAATTTTCGCGTTGTACCCTCCCACTACATGCGATGTGCCCTCTACCACATATCATGCGCCCTCCAATAACAATGCATGCGCCCTCTTGTTACGTAGCGTGCGCCTTCTCACTACATGTCATGTCAGGGTCACGGCGCTATTCCTTTGTTGATCTAGAGAACCAACGCCTTTTCCCGGATAAGCTACTAGTCTCTTTTCTTTCTGTACAGGTATACTGCTAATGGCCGACGAACCTGCCAAAGTTAATAATGGGGCTTGTGGTATCTAGACAGCCCTATCAAGTGCTGTTCATCAAGTTTCTCCCCATTTTTCACTTGATAGGGGCGGCGGAATGTCGCTTGGACTGTTTACAGTCCTCGGGCAGACTGACCCGACTTTCTCTAATCACTTGAATACACCTCCTGGAGCAACTTAGTGCTTGCAATCCGGGGTTGCGGAGAAACAGCCCCAGATTCATTTCTTCCAGCACTCGAACGTATATAAGGGCGAGGCATATAGCCCCCTTACTCGTCCTTCCCATCAAGCTTCCACGATTAACTACCTCAGCACGCATCTTCTTTATCTAAAACGACGAGATGCATCACCACCAGGAGAAAATTGACCCAGAATCGCTCGCGCCGGTTCCTACAGCCAAGTCCGAGGATGGCCACCCCGAAAAGCCCACTACAACAGCAGTCGATGCGGTCTTTGGAGAGATTTCGGAAGGTGGACCAAACTATCGAAATGTACGTATCCATCATTCTATGATGCACCCAGCTGAAGCTCACTCTTCATTTCCTGCAGGTTGGATGGCTCGGGACATCCGCACTTCTGATGAAATGTCAGATCGGTCTCAGTGTATTATCAATCCCATCCTCTTTCGATGCGTTGGGTATCATTCCCGGGACAATTTGCCTCATTACTTTGGGTAGCATCATGACCTGGTCTAACTACATGATTGGTGTTTTCAAAATGAATCATCGGGAGGTTTATGGAATTGATGATGCTGTCGGAGTCATGTTTGGTCGCACTGGACGTGAGCTGATGGGTATTGCGTTTTGTCTTTGTACGTCAAGGGGAACCCCCGAGGCCAGTAGACCTTATAAAGACTGGTATACTGACACATAGCTATCTAGATTTGACTTTTGCTGCTGGCTCTGGCTTGCTCGGTATATCGATTGCGTTCAACGCTCTCTCGACGCACGGCACATGCACTGCGGTTTTTGTTGCCGTTGCAGCTGTATTAGTCATTTGCTGCTCCAGCATACGAACTCTTGGTCGATTAAGCTGGCTTGCGTGGGTCGGAGTGGTGACGATCATCGTTGCTCGTGAGTAATTCATTGCCCTCTCTTTGCAGTCTTGCGTTCACTGCGCATTTCGGATTTGGAATTTCTGAACTCTGTGTCGTACTTTTCGCCGCAATATCACTCATGTTAGATATCGCTAACGTTGGTAGTCCTGGTTGTCACAATCGCTGTTGGCGTGCAAGATCGACCAGACGACGCACCCCAGAAAGGCCCCTGGGTCTCTGACTACAAGCTTGTCAACAAACCGAGTTTCACCCAGGCCATCGCAGCTGTGTCGACGTTCATATTCGCCTACAGCGGCACTCCATGGTTCTTCCCAATCGTATCTGAGATGCGAAACCCGCGCGATTACACCAAGGCTATGCTGTTTTGTCAGGTCGTCGTCACAGCCTCATTCTTAACAATCGGTATCGTTGTCTACTATTTCTGTGGATCATACGTCGCTTCCCCAGGTCTCGGGTCCGCGGGCAAGCTATTGAAACAAATTAGTTATGGCATCGCCTTGCCTAGTCTTGTTCTCAGTGCAACGTTAAGTGTACATGTAAGTATCACTGAAGGAAGAGAAATAGTTCAAATTGTATGAGACCTTAGGCTAATGATCACCAGATGGTTGGCAAGTTCCTATTCCTCCGATTCCTACGCGGAACTAGACACCTTACATCCAACACACCAACGCACTGGATAACCTGGCTAAGCTGCATCTGCGCCGTAGCCCTCATCGCATACATTGTCGCAAGCGCTATACCTTCCTTTGGTGATCTGGTCTCCCTCATCGGGGCTCTTTTAGGCACACTGATGTGCTTCCAACCATTAGGGTGTATGTGGTTCTACGACAACTGGAAGACAAACAATAGGACATTGAGGTGGACATTCATGGTGTGCTGGTCAAGTTTTGTCATCTTGGTCGGCACTTTTCTGATGGTTGCTGGTACTTATGGTTCTGTGGAATCTATCATCACGACTTATAAGAACACTAAGGGATCTGCTGCTTGGTCTTGTGCTGACAATTCTAATTCTGTGTGATATATAAGACGCTCATTGGGCCCGGATTCTAGCTCTGGCACTTAAGGCTGGGCGAAATACTACACGGTACATATTACGGTAGAAATATAGACTTGCAAGGTGTTTAGCAGTGTAGCAGACCTTAGAGGAAGAACTTCTTCTGGTTATGGACTATACTCAAGCAACTGTGCAATACATATAGTTGTATAAATGCTCTAATATAGTACTGTACCCTTTGCTTTTCATTGACCAAGTATTGGTATGCATGATGTTATGAAAAGACGCATAGTCGCACGAAGATTGTTTGCAAGAGAATGAGCACCACTGTCCTCCAATAACAAGCACAAAAAAGCATGTTCAATGATTTGAAATTTTATGAAAACAATTATGCTTCGGATTTCTAGCCTTTGCGCCATTTCTCTCCCAATTTTACGCTATATAGGCATTCTTTCTGGAAGCGGACTTATCACGTTCATAAGCTCCACCATTTTCTCGTACCTAGAACGATTAGCACATTGCCCTCAATTTTCCCAATTCACTTACAGTGTAAAAACAATTCCTCCGCTCAAAGCTAGTCGTCCCAACCGTGGCAGAGCACCAGACCAGAATGTCAGTATACCCTCATGCCTCAGAATGCGTGCCGCGCAATGAAAGCTGTTTCGATAATTTTGTCGGGCGTGTAGACTTTGCATGCGGGTTTTAACGACGTCAAGAGGCATGGTTGCGTAACTAGGCCTTTTGTCAGCCCCCATTCATGGCGATATTGCGTTGTGTCCGACTCACACTGTGATTATGCCAGCAATACCCCCAACCAAGAACGTAGCAATAGACCCCAGCTTCTCATCAGACCCTCGATAAGACCGAACAGTCTGATTTATAATCGTATATGAACCAAACCTCACAGCGCTATTTGCAGACTGTCTAGCAGTAGTTGGAATAAACCCACGGAAGAATCCACCGATCCCTTGTTCGGTAGCAATGATTTTGGTTCCGTGTAAGAATCCGCGCATTCTCGGTTGAGCTTGCTTCCTATCATCTATAAGTTGAGTCTTGACACTTTCAAAGGGCGTGACGGCGAATGCGGATTCTGCAACACCTGCACCAAATCCGGCGAGTATGACTCGTGATTTTGACAGTTTTCCATGGTCGTCGGCGAGCATGTTTTTCAGTCCGTCAAATGCTACGAAACCTACAATCATTAGGGCATGGAGTGGTAAATTGGAAAGATTTGCTTACGAACTCCAGCCTTAACGGCATTACCGGCGATCATTGTCGTGCATCCTGCGTACCATTCCTTAGAAGGAAAACGAGGCCATGGTAATTTCTTCGAGTCGGGAAGATGGAGATTGAGCTGGGATCGAGTTTTCGCAAATTCGAAGGGATATGTGATGGCTGTAGTTCAACGAGTAACACAATTAGCAAAGATAACAGAATGAGGGCTAGTAGCACGTATACAATAACCAGCAACATACCTATCTCAATTGCTCCCGCAGTGCATCCAGCAACCAATGAGCGTAGCGGTGTTGTCTGACATAGGTCAATTATAGATAGACATGTGATGAATAAGTCAATACGCTTACTCGAGAACTCTTAGGCTTCGCCTGAGCCGTTGTCTTTGCTTCGGTCATTGGGCGGGATCTATCTCATGTGATTTCAGTTTTCCTCACGAATAGGTTTGAAATGACAAGGTAGCACTCTTTGTATCCAATTGAAGCTATGACAATGAAAGGCGATGCCGCAGAAAGGGGGTTATCGGAGCGAAATCTCCCGTTGAGTTAGCGTACTCGAATTAATTATAACGACTGTAAAGTGGTCAGAGCATATATGCTGCAAAGAGCTAGACTTTCCTATTCTCAATCAAGCTTTACTGTATTGATATCACATTATTCTTACGTTAAGTCAACCATGGTGGTTAAGGGCATCTATGCATTAATAGATCTATATATTAGTGGATGACGAGTGAATAATTTGTTAAATGCAGTATGATTATGTGACTTTCTTGATTCACTTGTTCATTGACCATATTCTGGCCTAGTCATCATTTTCCTTTAGTACGAGTGTGTAGTAAGAGATTGTTGGTTGGGAAAATCTCTAGTGCGCTCTAGAGTCCCATCTCCAACATCAGAGAAAGGCAGAGCAAGCACGCAACTCTATTCGTGCTACTGCAAAGCAGCTGGCAGACTGATCGGAGCCAATGGTCCCGACAAATGGTAGGTTAGACAATTGGAATCAAACTCCCCGAAAGCGGAATGAAGCCGTTTTGCAGCGCGGAGACACAACGTCCGCAGCTCACTCTGATCGTCAACTTTGCGCCATCACCAAATCGAACTTGCCGAGACTTTACTAGATTACAATGACCTCGAAGAACAACGTTGATAAGGGCAATATTTCAAGACAGATGTAGAAATAGCTTTTGCAGTTATTCAAATTCACAACAACAATGGCAGAACGAGACTCCCAAGGCCACCTAATCATTGGCAGCAACGGGCCAGGCCCACACCCATCATCCACCCGCCGCCCGGCCCATCATGCAGAATGGGAAACGCCCCTCCAAAACGGCTACAGCGTCTCAAATCACATGATCGGCGAAGCCCACCAGAGTTTCAAGAATGAACCTTTCAAAATAATCATGATGGGCGCAGGCGCCGCAGGCATCGACTTCCTGCACCACGCCCCCAGCGCCCTATCCTCATTCAACGTCTCAATAAAATGCTTCGAAAAAAATGCCGACGTCGGTGGCACTTGGTATGAGAATCGATACCCCGGTTGTGCATGTGATGGCCCGAGTGCTAGTTATCAATTCCCCTGGCGTCCGAATCCGGATTGGTCGAGGTTTTATAGTGGATCGAGGGAGATTTGGGAGTATATGAAGGGGATTGTTTTGGATGAGGGTTTGGGTAAGTACATTGAATTGAATACGGAGGTGAGGAAGGCGAGCTGGGATGATGTGAGGTCGAAGTGGGTTTTGTCGCTTGCGAAGACGGATGGGTCGAGGGTGTGGGAGGAGGAGTGTAATGTTTTTCTTAATGGGACTGGGTTTTTGAAGTATGTTGACCCATCTGTAGCCTCAATTCAGAGCGCTAATTGTCAGATAGTGCCTGGAAATGGCCATCGATCCCTGGATTACACGATTTCAAAGGTAAACTGTTCCACACGGCCAGGTTTGAGGAAGGCTACGATATGAAGGATAAGCGCGTCGTTGTGATCGGATCCGGTAGCTCTGGAGTCCAAGTCGTAGCTACCATCTACCCTGAAGTTTCTAAATTATACACCATCGTCCGGAGTCCGACATGGATAACAGCCGGCTTCGCGCAGAAGTACGCCGGCAAAGACGGCGAAAACTTCGCCTGTAAGACCCAAGATCCTATCCCACCCAAAACATTCCCGCCTAATAAATACGCAGATTCTGAAGAAGACAAAGTAGAATGGCGCCGCGACCCCGAAAAATACCGTGCCTACCGCAAAATGATCGAAAGCGAGCTCAACACGCGCTACAAAGTGGTACTCCGCAACACTGCCGAATCCCAAGAAGCAAACGAATTCTCCTACAACGAGATGAGCAAGAAATTAGGCAACGATCCCCGCCTTGTCGATAAAATCATCCCTAAGAACTTCAATGTCAATTGTAGACGTCCGACACCTGGGAATGGGTATCTTGAGGCGTTGGCGGGGGAGAAGACTACGGTATTTACGGAAGATATTAGTGGGGTGACGAAGAATGGGATTGTGGATAGTGAGGGGAATGAGTATGAGTGCGATGTTATTATTTGTGCGACTGGGTTCGACACTTCGTTCCGACCGCGATTCCCGGTCATTGGACTGAATGGCACGGTGCTGTCTGAAAGGTGGTCAGAGGTTCCAGAGTCGTATCTGGGGATCGCGGCGCCTAAAATGCCAAACTACTTTATGTTCACTGGTCCTTTCACACCTGTAGCGCAGGGTTCTATTCTCCCGCTTATCACGCAGTTGAGCGACCATTTTTTGCAGATTATTCGTAAGATGCTGGTCCAGCATATTCGCAGGATAACGCCCAAGGACGAGGCAATCGCAGATTTCATGGACCACTGTAGAGCCTATCTCCCGCGGACATGTTGGGCGGACCCGTGCACGAGTTGGTTCAAGCAAGGTCGCGCCGATGGGCCAATTGTCATGTGGCCAGGCTCACGATTGGGCTTCCTGGATGCCGTTCGTACTCCGCAGTGGGAAGATTACGACATTTCGTACCACTCAAGGAATCGTTTTGGATATCTTGGTAGTGGGTTCCATGTCAGTGAGTTTGTTCCTGCAGGGGACATCACTACATATCTGAATGGGGAGATTGTCAATGCAGCTCCGAAAGAGGTGGTTGCTGCGAGACTTGAAAACACTGGGGATAAATCGTCAGATGCTGAGAAGAATGGAAGAAATCAGGATGAGTATTTTGTGCCTCTTAAACCGCTAGACATCTCGTGTAAGGTGTAGAGAAGCGGAGGGATAACATTACGGAAATTATGTATATTACGAACTCAAACGACTCAACACCTTAGTAAGAGGTCGCAGGAATGAGATCAATTTGCGATGTCTGTCTCGTTGTACGGTGTCGCTATGAAGTGGGTTTACGTCTAAACCGATCGTGGGCGTGCCAGTGAATGGAACGCCACCACGAAAATCTAGCCAAAACTCTACGACCCACTACAAATCAGTAATCACTCTCTATATTTCTGCGGGGATCTAGACAAAACCGAAATGTCCCGCGTGACACGGGCCCTACCCCGCTTGTGCAAGATTTGACCAGTCTAGCTTTGTATTGACAAAACTACTGACCTTAGTGCCAATTACAACCTCATACTTGTTTTGCAGTCCCCCACGTGATACTTTGTACCACTTCGATATCGGTCGAACCTCTGTAGCACGAGAAATCAGTCATTTCCTACATGGTTCCCTCAACATGGCGCCGAACGGGACCAGCAGATCGTCACACCAGCCCAAAACACTAGCCAAAGCCTGCCTTTACTGCCGTGGGCGTAAGATCCGATGTGACCAGAGGCGTCCTACTTGTTCTGCATGCGTAACGCACAACCAGACTTGCACATACCGCTTGGAACCGCCGCGGCAAAGGTAGGCCTTCACATCTTCTATTGAGCGCCCGTGCTTTGTTCATTTGGTCGCATCCCTGATAGGGAGGCATCAGACCGTCTACGAATACTGTTGACTCGTTCAGACCAACGTTTGCCCAGATCAATACCCTACGACAGGAAAAGGCCAACCTGGAAAGCTATATCTCACGCCTAAGGAACTCAACTGGAGAGGAGACGACATCTCTACTTGCTTCTGGGCCGGCGCCGCCTCTATCCACATCCCGCCCTCCAATGCAACATGAACATCTGCAATCACCTCCAGATATTTCCATTCAGACTCCCGAAGAACTGGAAATTGAACCTTCAGAAGCCGTTGTTCGACAGAGAACTCGTCCGAGCAGCGTCGAAGGCCAGTCTACTTCGGATGAGGACCCAGATCTTGCCCTCTTCATTTCCGTTGACGAGGCAGGCAAACCAGGCAGCTTTGGGCCTTCGTCGGCGTTGCGTTTCCCTACAAACAACGAGAATCCACATCCATCGAACGCAAGACCGTTATCTCCAGCCCAGATTCGCAATACTCTCATCGCCAATGCAGCGCTTCAGAGACAGAGTGAGCATGAACTTGCCTGCCTCCCTGACATTGACGGAGTGCCCACCGATCTGGCGCTACACCTCCTGAACGTGCACTGGGCACGACAGCATCACACATTCTTATTGACTTATAGACCTGCGATAATGCGCGACTTGCAGCATGGAGGTCCAATGTGCTCGCGCTTCCTACTGAACGCAATCTTCGCATGCTCGAGTAAATTCACCAACAGGACCGAAGTTAGGGACGAAGCCACCGACCCATCCACAGCTGGCCGACGATTCTTCCGTCGATGCGATGAATTGCTAGAGAAGGAGAGTATTTTGTTCCGACCAACTTTACCAACCGTCATCGGCCTTCTTCTGCTAGGCTCGACACACAACGCGCGAGGAGAACCGTCCAAAGGCTGGCTCTACACAGGCTACGCGCTTCGAATGGTCTACGACATGGGACTTCATCTAGATCCAAAGGAAACCCATCAATCGCCAGAGCAAATCGAGATTAGACGACGAGTATTCTGGGGTGCATTTGTGTGCGACAAACTACAAAGTCTCTATCTTGGACGACCGGTCGCCATCAACTTGCGAGACTTCCACGTCTCCCACGATTTCATGGATACCATGGAAGAACGCGAACCATACATCCAATTCATCGATCCACAAGCTCCGAAGGACCCAAGACTGAGAGGCCGACCCACTTTAATTCATTCAGTGTCCACGTTCCAACGGCTATGCATGCTATCCAAAATCATGACCCGGATAATAAACCGCTACTACGTGGTCGGCGCAACATTCTCAGGAGCACGCGCCAGCCTCCAATCCATAGAAAACGATCTTTTGGCCTGGAAAGAAAACCTTCCAAAAGAGCTAAACTTCGAGCCATGGCTAGAAACCGATGAGACGAGGTCGTACCCAGCACCCAATATCATGAACCTGCATTGTATATACTACTCGCTTATCATCCTACTGCACCGTCCATTTATATCAGATGGACATCTACGATCTACCGTGACACCAGTTCAGCCCTGGAGGCGCTGTACCACGGCTGCGCACAATATTACGAAAATCGCGTTGGCGTACAAGACTGCTTATTGTCTTAAGGTAGCACCGTATATCCTTGGATACGCGATATACGTCGCGTGCACCATCCACGTCCGAAACGCCGCAGCAGATGCGGGGAGTGGAAGGGAGCATAGCGCGCTTCTGATATCCAGTCTGGAATGCTTGGATGACTTATGTACTGCGAATCCGGGTGTTTCTAGGCCGGCGAGTATTATTCGTAGATTGATTGCGGCAAATAATTTATCTTTGGCTTCTAGTAAGTATCATGGTACCATTCATCTCAGCCTCAATAATCGCATCTCTAATCATCAAACTAGATGAACCTACGGAAAACGACTGTTCGCCCGTATCCCTAGACCTGGACGCAATCCTCAACACATTCCCGATATTCCCTATGGCAGGCAACGACACTTTCGCCATGGAATTTTCGAGCGCAGAGATGCGGCCCATGGGCGAGTTCAATTTTCTGGAAGATCCGCTGTATGGCTTGATGAGCGGGACTGGAGCCCCGTTTGACGATGTCAGCATGCTCGATGCCTCGGGAATAAATCCAGTGTAGATCTGTTGCAGATCCTGCCGTCCTGGTAACTAATTACTAACTACGGGCGCCTTGATTCCACATGTCTAGGCTTGTGTCAGAGGATGCGGACACTGAGTCTCCGCTGCCAAGTCTGCGCCGTCCCACACCTCTCATTCTCCCCACATAACCACTTCCCAGGAACTCAGGAGATTTCTTCCCGTTATCTCGGCCGGTGAGCGTCCGATGGTGTGTCCTTTCGACCAGTGGAATCTTTTCCGTTAGGAGCTTGAGAGCTCCGGTGGCTGAAGCTCTCGTTCGGGAAAAGTGCTTGTCACAATTAACAACTACTTCAAATCAAACTCCCTCCAAAATAATCACCCAACTCCCACCCACAAAAAAACAAACCCCTCCAATTCCATTCTATTCTAGGAGTCGGAGCTCCCCGTACGCCAAAATGTCCAACAACCTCACATGCGACGTCCTAATCGTCGGCAGCGGCAACGCAGGCTACAGCGCCGCCGTCTCCGCCTCAGAATCCGGCGCCCGCAACGTCCTCTTAATCGACAAATGCCCACCAGAATGGGCGGGAGGCAATTCCTACTTCACAGCGGGCGCATACCGAACAGCACACAGCGGACTCCAGGACCTTTTACCGCTCGTCACAAACGTGCCATCCGACTTAGCTTCTAAAATCGACCTTGCGCCATACACAGAAGCTGACTTTCGTGCTGATATCGAGCGTGTTTGTATGGGGCGGTCAGATGCCGCACTAAGTGAGATTCTGATCAAAGATTCTAATGAGACGATACGTTGGCTTGCGAAGAATGGAGTCCGGTTTCAATTGTCGTTTAATCGCCAGGCGTATGAGGTTGGTGGGAGGTATCAGTTTTGGGGGGGATTGCATTTGAAGACTGAGGATGGGGGGAAGGGGTTGATTGAGGATCATCATAGAGCTGCGGTCAAGGCCGGGGTTAAGGTGCTGTTTTCGACTGCGTTGAAGGGTGTCGAGTTGAAAGATGGAGGAAGTGTGCTTGCCACGGTGCAGAGTAGCAACTCTGGTGTCACTAGCTGTATCTCAGCAGGAGCCATTGTCCTCGCAGCTGGCGGATTCGAATCAAATCCTAGAATGCGCTGCCAGTATCTCGGTCCAGGATGGGATATGGCCATGGTCCGAGGAACCCCCTACAACACCGGCGAATGTCTCGAATTCGCACAGTCCGAACTAAACGCCAAACCTGCTGGAAACTGGTCTGGTTGCCATTCCGTCGCCTGGGATGCAAATGCAGATGCTAATGTCGGTGATCGCGTGGCTTCAAATGAATACACTAAATCCGGTTATCCGCTAGGGTTGATGCTGAATGCTCTTGGTAACCGTTTCGTGGATGAAGGAATCGACATGCGGAACTACACATATGCGAAATTCGGTCGTGCTATTCTAGAACAACCTGGTCATATCGCATTTCAAGTCTGGGACGCGCGAACCTCAGACTGGCTGCGCGAGGAAGAATATCGAGAAGAACGAGTAGAACGTATAACAGCTTCTACACTCTCAGAACTAGCGGATAAGTGCTGTGAACGCGGATTGCAGAACCGAGATGCCTTTATCCAGACTATCGAGAATTATAACGAAGCGGTCTACGCCCACCGCAAGGAGAATCCAAAAGCTGTCTGGAACCCAGCGGTCAAAGATGGCTTGTCGACACAATCATCCACCCGCCAACTCCCACTCGCAAAATCAAACTGGGCACTACCACTAGACAAAGGTCCCTACCTCGCAGTCAAAGTCTCATGCGGTGTGACATTCACCTTCGGTGGACTCGCCGTCGAACCTAGTACTTCTCAGCTCATTGATCGAGTGACTGGAAAGCCGATGCCGGGGGTATATTGTGTAGGTGAGATGATGGGCGGTTTGTTTTATCAGAATTATCCTGGGGGTAGTGGGTTGACTTCTGGCGCTGTTTTTGGTAGACGGGCTGGAAGGGAGGCTGCGAGGTCAGCGATGAAGGGCCGGAGGGACGCAAATCAGATAGCGCAAGGGGCCAGGTTGTGAGGAGATGTATACTGATGCATAGCGACTTGGTGCAACGTCTCGGTGTTGTGTATGTACATATGTTAAAGAATTTCATTGGCTGATTATCAGCAAGATGTATTTAGCCTGTTCCCTGGAATTTGTGGTATAAAATGTTCCTAGTGTGAATTGTTATGATGTTCTCAATCTTCCATCAAAGGCGTGAGTGCGTGTAAAAGCCAATCTTTTCGAGGATGGCAGAAGCACTCCAGCAGTTAAGCGAGGAGAAATGAGAAAAAAGCCCTCCTCTTTTGAATTAAATTCGTACCAACTGGTTGTCCATCAGTGACTTCAACAAGACAGCACCAGAAGCCGTTATTAAGCCGTGATTAAGATGGCGGCGTTACCGCTGAGCGTACCCGTACTGTCACCGGTTTTATTGTTATTGGATAGCCAGATAAGTGCAACAGCGTATTCAGCCCATCTTAGTCATGTAGCAGGTACTGACCGTGTGATCTAGCTGTATACTGGGCCGGTTCAAGCCAAAGCTCATGACTGGGACCTAGTTATGTGAGATTATTCTAAATTCCTAGTATGAATAAACATTCATGATACCCTTCTACCCACCATCAAATGTACAGTAACTGAGTTTTACGAGTAGCCCGAGAATCTCGTAGTGAAGATGGCTGTGGTTTCCCGCCGCTACTCGGATGACTATTCGCCATCCGGATATATGAAGCTTTAACTATCCAACATGTACCCCTCGATGGGAGACGGACTCCCAAAGACCGCGGTTTTAGTCATATTGACAGTAATAGACTTCTCTGGCGGGAATGATTACGACCGTAAAATGGAGTCCGGTGTTTTGGCATCTTTGACACGGCCTATGAAGTTGCGCTCGTGCTGATCTTCATTGGACAGGATTTTAAAAGTCCGCCTCCATGCAACCTTCGTCTAGAAACAGTAATATCATCATCCATAATGAATCCAGCTTTTGCGTTCAATAGCGCGGAAGAGGAAAGATGCGCATGCTCCACATTCCCCGCAAATGGTGATCTGGGGCAATTCCATGGTCACCTTCTCTGTGGCCTCAGAATCTTGACTATAACAATGTCTAGTATTGCTCCTCGTTGTGGGTGTTCATGAATTGGTATTATTCCAACGTCTACCTTCGCAGCTTCCCTTGCTCTGGAAAGAATGCTTTGTAATGGCTATATCTAAGCCTAGTGTGGAGTTTCGGTATAGGCAAGGGTATTAAGTCCACGCGTCCGGGTTTAGCTTTCTTCTGCCTGTTCGTCTTGATACGATATTGTGTTTATAAATAGAGTTGTACGTATGCAAGACTGCGTGAAATGTATGTTCGGTCTGAGAAGACAAAGTGAAGATATAGGCGGTTTCGTAGACTAATGCGGATTTCTGCCTTGAAATATCGATTGATTTGCGAATCACGACGTTGGTCTGATTCGTGCGAGCATCACTCCACACTCCACATTGCACTAGGTTGCTTTTTGAATCGAGTCGTTTGGGTGATGACAAGCTTCAAGACTCATACTGAAGGAGGGGCAGCTCGCTCATGGCCTAGCAGATAAATAGAGGTCTGTGAAGAGTTTCTATACGTACAGGTTGCGGGTATTGCCCTGCAAGATTTCCCATAACATCGATCTAAGTATCATTTTTGTGTTAGTGAGTATGGTATGCTACGTTGTAGTCGTACCTTGATCGTTATGCTTATGGTACATCGGCAGGAAGGTGTTTCTAGAGCGTTGAGACTCATCCGGTCGTACTTGTGGACTCAAAATGCTGCCCGAACTGTGGGTTTCGTTCATTCCAAATTACGTTACTGATTTGCTGTCTACAAGTCTAACCGTTAGCTTTCCATAAGAATGATGGAGCCTTCTCGAATTGCAGAGTGACACGAGATGATGAATTGCAGCATCGAACTCTGCATAGACGCCAACTTCAGCCACTCAGCCCCTTATTTTACTTTTGTTGGTGACGTTGTGAGGCCAACATACCACGAATTGTCATTGGTTCGGGGTCAAGCTGCCCTGAACCCGGCTTGGGGGCCGCTTACGCCGAGGACGGACTCGTATACTCGCCAAATGTTTCGTGTCTATCCACCGGGGGCGACCTCTCATAACAGTTCCCTGCGTCCAGTCGCTAGCTTTCACCGTAGGATCCAACAGCACGGCTTGTCAGTCAGTTCTTCGATCGGCGCTACTTCGTACCATTCTTCCAGCTCATACAGTGACAGTTTGTTTTCGAAGACAGAATTTCGAAGGGCTTTTCTTTAGGCTAAAGGGGTTTGTATACATGGCAAGTTTCTTTTCAGGTACAAAGTGCTCTGTAAGACGTCGCTATCCACAATACCATTGAGTGAAAGAGCTTGGCCTTTACGCGAATAATCATAAAAAGATGTAACACAGAAATCTACAAAGCAATAAACCGTGGCGATCTACCAACAAGCTTGAACCGCGCTCAGGAGTTCCGATGATCGTCAAGCCAATGCAGTGTCAGGGACAAGGAGGCGCAGGGCAGCGTCGATCACTAGTGTTTCGCTATTTATTAACGGCAACACCGGATGCATATCAGCGCATATACACTGGCCAGTCACCCCGTGATAGGTCGCATTATTCTTTATTTTACTAATGAGGATCTAAACAACTTTTTTCAAGTTTCACAGAATCCTTCCGATTGGACACCTAAGAGAACTTGCCCTCGGGGCCTTGAGCTCGTAGGACTCCGTACAGTGCGCAGCATATAAAGTCACCTAGCGGACGTTCAAATGTGTAATCATCATTTTTGCTCATATGCCGGTCTGATAGCATAGCAATCTGTCTTTCGTATAACTACATAGTCTTGCTTTATCAATCAAGTCACCCACCTCGTTCAATCCATCACCATGCGTTTCGCCTATGTCGCCTCCCTTCTCTTCACTACCCTGGCGGTAGCAAACCCACTCACCACGCTAGCTGAGCGAAACACCCTAGTTCTCCGTGACTTCGGCTGTGTATGTTTATATACTCACTAAAACATCCGGATCCCTGCTAACACATGTGTTAGGATTGCAATGAGAACAGCTGTTCAGGTCCTGCATGCTGTGCAAATGGCAGCTGCAGATGCGTACGTTCGATGAAACCATCCCAAAGGAATCATGTTTAACAATTGAACAGAATTGCAATGAGAACGGATGCGATGCTGAGTCTCCTGGTTGCTGCGCCAATGGGACTTGCGTAAGTGCCATATCCTTTGAAAGGTTATACTCACTTCTAAGGCACGCGTAGTAAATTATCGTACGAAGCGCACTGTAGTCTTCCCTCACCTACACATCGATCCAGTCCGTCAATCTGGAATAAGATAGGCGAACGCATCCAGGCAGCCAAGACGCGAACGAGCGAAGAATAAGATATCTGAAGAAGTTGTGCAAGACCTGGCGATACAATTTTCAATGTACATAAATACCAAATCAAAAACATGACATACAAGTCATCTACCAGACTCAAATATTCTGATGAAATACCGACTAATGTTCTCAAGGACCTGGAGAACGACTTCCTTTGGACAGATAACAAATATACCTTGGCTCCTTAGCGTTGTTTTAGTAAAAGTAATACTATACACAGTACCACATTCGCTCACTCATATATACAAGTCGCTTGCTATATTTTCTTGTCATGTTCTTTAGCTGTTAAGTCTGTCGTCCACTATTTACATTCAATCTCTAGACCACTCTTCGCGTCAATTACCAGCTCCCCTCAAATCAAGATTTTTCAGCATCTTGAGAACCCTGTAGTCTCGCTATCATGGTACGCATGATATTGAGTCTATCCTCTACCTTTCAGGCTAAGGTGCTTGGACCTACGTCCTCGTCCTATCAGATACCTCGTATCAACTATGAGATGAAACGATCTCACGAAACCACGTACCACCCCGGTCTTTCGCGTGTTCATTATGGCCGGCCTGATATCAAGGTCGGCAACTTGTAAGGCTAAGGGCTAAGGACAGCCGCGCCAATACGCAGAAGTCGTTGCAACTCAACAGCTACTGCGATATGATAAGTCTTGTATTGGTTCTTTGATAAAAATACCGGCAAAAGCACAATCATTAAACAATCGAGAAGTATTGTCTACAAGGTGACTATACCGCCTGTGTGAGAGTTTTGATGCTTTCGCTAAAAAATGCCTCTTTTTTTCCTATCAGAATCAAAGGGGCTCGGTGTTCTAATTATTAGCTTGTTGATCCCGAAGGTCGAAATGCTAAGTATTTGGAAGGAGATGCTCTTGCTCAGGGCCAGGATACACGAAATACAGTGACCCTTCTAGGGTTAGGGGTGTGTCCGGAGGACAGGCATAATACTATAATCTAGTACTTGATTGATTCCAGCCCCACCGCTGGATGATCGAAATAATACGTCGAATCCCTTCCTTCATCCTCCCTCGTCGAAAATCCATTACCGAGATACGCGAAGCGATTCTCATCAAGTGAGCGCCAAACGTAATCCTCATGACGAATGTTTTCCAGTATGTGGAACCAGTGAACTTTGCTACCCGGGTGTAACGCCACCACTGGGCCATCAACTTTCCCATTCTTGAACCACGAACGACAGTGGGACGTCCAGGTGGTTCGTTCCATGAAGGTGTCGATGTATTTATTGAAGTCGTCTACAACATCTTGTTTGACTTCTACAGTCTTGATGCGCTAGGTTTGACATTTATGTAGGACTTGGATGATGTACTTGGCGGATTGTTCCACAATGGGGAGAACAGAGCCGTGCCCTACTGGTGCATTTGGTCCAAGAAACACTAGAAGATGCGTCAGTTCTCGTCTCAAGACACACACGTGTCAACTTACTAAAGTGGTTCGGGAAATTGGGTACTGCTAATGAAAAGTATCCTTTTGGTCTCGGTTTCCATTGCTGACTCAAGGAAGTTCCATTTCGGCCATAGACCGGATATCTAGGACAAAACGAAATATCAAACCCAGTTGCACAGATGAAGGTGTCTATGTCCAGGATTTCCCCAGTATCTAGCTTGATTCCTTCGGGCACGATCTCGACGATGCCATCTGTTACCACTCGTACATTTGGCTTGGTGAGGGCCTCGAGGTAGCCGTTGCCCGGCGTGGGACGCCGGCAACCCACACCAAACGTTGGGATGAGGTGCTTTAACAGAGGAGAACCTGCTCCCAATTTGGTCATCATTTCATTTGTCGAGAACCTGACCGCCTCTAGTTTCTCCGGGCTGTCCTTAACAATCTGCGACGCCTGTTAGTCTAACAGGTGAGTCCTTCAGAGTAAGCTGCTGACCATCTTGAAGCGCGAATTGAGTTCAGACTCAACATCCTTGCGATATTCGAGATAGTGGGTAGGATCTGTTTTGAACTTCTGCTTTTGCTCCTCTGAGACTGCATACGAATCAGTTCATGTGTTGAGAGAAACGGCACATTAGGACCTACAACTAAAATTACTACCACCTGGACCTGCCTTGCTTTGCGCAAAACCTGCCGTTATCCATGTTGGCGTGCGGATAAATGTAATTAACTCTTTGACCTCTACTAGAGAGTTAACTTGGACATTGACATACTTGGCTGAATCGTTGGAACAATCTGAACCCCAGAAGAGCCACAGCCTAGTACGGCTACCTTCTTCTCATCTATACTGACGGACGAATCCCAAGCCGCACTATGTAGTAACTTTCCCTTGAACGTGTTCAGACCTGGAATACCGGGCCATTTCCAATTACTATATCCTTCCGTAAGCTTCAGACTATAAGTGTTTTGAAAGTAGACATTCGTACTTCAAAATACCAGACGCACTGATCATAAAATGGCACCAATCTGTATGGGTCTTGCCAGTGACAAGATCTTGTACCTCAATCGTCCAAGTACCAGCCGCATCATCCCAAGTTGCATTCGTCACTTGATGACTCAATTTGATGAATCGATACAATTCGTACTTGTTAGCAACGTGTTGGAAGTATTTCAAGATTTCGGGCGCTGGTGAGTAACTACTATTTTGTCAGGACTTTCCTCAAATAATATACTAAGTTATTGATAGCAAGACTAACAAGTGATTCCAGTCGGGATATGGCTCCCACGTGAATTGATAGTTGTGCGATGGAATATCACAGGCGCACCCTGGGTAACGATTTTCATACCATGTGCCGCCGACTTCAGGGTTCTTCTCGTAAATGACATGTTGTATATTTGCATGTACTTGTCAATTTGGTAAGCCAGGTTCAGTCCGGAAGCTCCAGCGCCAATAGTGACGACACGTAGTTGGCGAGCCTCTCAGAGTCTACACTCGGATGGAGGTAGTGACGTAGTATTTCCGTTGACTACCATGGCAAGGAATGCTCAAAGATTGATAATTTCACGGAAAATATGGATAAACTGGAACGGTGAGTCAATATGTATGTGCTTTGTATCGGAGTTGTAGACCTAAACCCCGTTTGTGCCATCCCAAAGCCGTTACGCTAGAATAGTCTGCACGTCCTCTCATCCGAAGAGGCAAAGAATGTGAATACCGAGGCGCCTCGGCATGGTCATGGTGGTAACAGGTTACGTTATCATACTCGGTTAGAAGGGCTACTAGTGAACGTACCAAATGATAAGATATAGTCTCTAGTTTCAGAGAGCTGTATATATAATCCTCCATAAATATCTATTCGCAGACTTTTCATCGAGTAGCACACCACATCTCAACACTGCAATCATGAGTTCAACAACAACATCTGCTCGAGATCTCCACTCGCTCCCATACGAGCGCAGCCACAAAAAGCCTGGTGCTGTAGGGAACACTCCAAACTTTTGGAACAACGAGTTCCACCAATCGTCAACGGACCAATGGATTGAAGTTCACGATCCAGCGACCAACGAGTTGCTTACTCGAGTGCCACAATCAACAAAGGACGAGCTTTCCACTGTCGTCTCATCCGCACGCACCGCGTTCCCCAAATGGCGCGACACCACAGTTTTGAAAAGACAACAGATCCTCTTCAAGTTCACCTATCTTATCCGCGAAAACATGGACAATCTCGCTACCGCCATCACAGCCGAGCAAGGCAAGACATTTGGCGATGCACGTGGAGATGTTCTCCGCGGACTCCAAGTATGCGAGGCAGCATGCGGAATCACATCGGATATCTCTGGAACTGTGCTAGAGGTGGCAAGAGATATGGAAACACGATCTTACCGAGAGCCACTGGGGATCGTAGTGGCATTATGCCCTTTCAACTTCCCTGCAATGATCCCGCTTTGGAGTATTCCTATCGCTGTGGTAACTGGAAACTGTATCATTGTAAAGCCGTCAGAACGCGTTCCAACTGCAGCGATGGTTCTCGCTGAGCTAGGGAAGAAAGCAGGATTCCCTCCAGGTGTCCTCAACATTGTGCATGGAGCCCACATTACTGTCAACTTCCTCCTTGACGAGCCGGATGTAAAAGCTATCTCCTTTGTTGGATCAAATAAGGCAGGTGAGTATGTATACGCTCGTGGCTCTCGGAACGGTAAAAGAGTCCAGGCAAACCTAGGGGTTAAGAACCATGCCGCTCTTCTTCCGGACAGCAACAAGTCTCACGCTTTGAGCGCTATAGCTGGAGCTGCGTTTGGTGCCGCTGATCAGCGCTGTATGGCATTAAGCGTTCTCCTGCTAGTTGGGTCGTCTCGAGCGTGGATCGGCGACCTTGTAAAGTGTGCTAGTGATTATAAACTAGGCCCTGGCTTCGCAAGTGACTCGGATTTTGGGCCTCTAATTAGCAAAGCGAGTCAAAGACGTTGCGAAGAGCTTATTGCTAGCGCCGAAGAAGAAGGGGCAACCATATTGCTCGATGGCCGCGGACAAAAGCCACCAGGATATCAGAATGGCTATTGGGTAAGTAGCCAATGTTTGCTGTATTAGTGTTTGCTGGCCTCTAAAAGTTGATAGATGGGACCGACTATCATCACCGGCGTTAAGCCTCACATGAAGTGCTATGTTGAGGAAATCTTCGGCCCTGTGCTGGTCTGCATTGAAGTTGATACCTTGGATCAATCCATTGAACTCATTAACGCCAATCCTTACGGCAACGGGGCCGTTGTGCTCACTATCTCTGGACCCAACGCCACCAGATTCCGGAAACGGGTGGAGTCAGGGCAAGTGGGCATTAATGTGCCGATCCCAGTCCCGCTGCCAATGTTCTCATTCACTGGGAACAAAAGTAGTGTTGCTGCGACAGGGCTAGCCAACTTCTACGGCAAGGATGGTATAAGGTTTTATACACAGTGGAAAACGGTCACGAGCTTGTGGCGATCGGAAGACTCCACCTCCGTGGAGAAAGATACAAATATGCCCACGCAAACATGAATGACCAACCAACCAATAGCTATTTTAGACTATCCAATGACGGAAGTATGGGAATTTACCGGTTTTGCATCCGATATTTTCATCTCATGACACTTCTCTTTCCAGTGAATGACCTCGGTCCGTGCTTTAGTTCTTAGACTAATGCCCAAGCAAAATTTATTGCCAAGACTGCCTTCGTAAAAAAGCATGTATAGCATCATACTTTCTCGGGGAAAGAAGTTGGAGAGGAGTAAGTGGGGCAAATCATCCTATCAGGAGGTAGGAGTCCATAATGCTTTAGCCCGAGCCTAACTTGGATTTCTCGGCCAGGGGTTGCCACCAGTACGCCTCGGACTGCGCAGCAGAGCTGTAGTTTTTCCTGTCTTTTCACTCCCCACTCCCCATAGTGGGTTCAAGTTACCGAGTTTCGAGGCTACCAAGGGTGATAGCTTGGGGCCTTTACTCGCTCCAAAATACAGGGTTTACCGGAGTTCTCACACTAAGTACCCGTCAGCTCACCCTGGGTATTCAAAAGAACCAGAGCTAGGAGGCCTCTTTGTAAGAAAATTTAATATCGGTTCAGCTCCTAGAAAAGTACTATCCTCACAATGGCGGCATCATCATTTGAGATGGCTGTAGCAGCCGTTCCATCATTCCTATGCCCGCCGGGCACAAAGATGCATATCCTTGACCTCGGACATCTCCAAACTGATGATGGATGGTATGTGTGTACCAAGCGAGCATTATACCTGCAAAGTCCGTCAATATGAACGCATTAAATTCTAACAATAAAGTACAGGCTCATTCGGGGTTCGACCTCTAGCACGATACAGGATATAAACCCCGAGAATAAGCGACGCACTTTGATCGTTCTGGCTTGTCTGATAGAGTACCCTGGGGTCGGCTGCATATTGTTTGAAACAGGCTGTGCGGAAGATCTGAAGACTGTACGCTGAGTACCACGACACTTTCCTTTCCACACACTATTCATGTACGCGTACTAAATCATAATCATAGGCCTGGCCGTCACCTCTGACCGATGTTTTCGCAAGAATTGGCTATGAAGAGAGCCAAAAGCTTCCAGCCGCGATAGAAGCCACTGGAAACAATATCAAAGATGTAAAAGCAGTCATCATGGGCCACCTACACCTAGATCACGCTGGTGGACTCGAACACTTCATGGATACCGATGTGCCCTTCTATGTGCATGAAGAGGAACTCAAACACGCATGCTGGGCTGTCGGCACAAAATCTGACCTCGGCGTCTACCTCCCCAGTTACATGAGCCTTGAACGGCTCAATTGGGTCACATTCACCGAGTCGCATCTCGATCTCTACAAAGGGATAAGTCTGCACCATTCGCCAGGCCACACTCCAGGACTGGTCATCATGCAATTGAATCTGAAGAACAGCGGCACGTGGATCTGGACCACTGATCAGTTCCACGTCGAGGAGAATTATGAACTCGGACAGCCCCAGGGATGGCTGGCGAGAGATCATAATGCGTGGGTGAATAGTTCGAGCATGATTCGGAGGATGCAGCGTTTGTTCAATGCAAATTTGATTTTTGGCCATGATAAGACTGTTGCGGATCGGTATATAGGAACGGTCTATGACTGAGACTTACGTATCCTATTTTGCTCATTGCGAACATCTATATTCTGACCGACCTACAATTTTGTCTCAATCCTGACTCCCTTCGCAATACCCCCATCCGCCCAATCCTTCAACACAGGCCTAGGGTCGCCGGTATACCCAACTTTGCGCATCCACTCCTCCACGGACTTGACACGCGAGGGGAGAATTGAGTCCAGTAGCGTATAATCTCTCTGTACGAGACCACAATTCCGACCACTTGCCTTGAAGAGATTCCAGAATCCACTAAAGGTCTCACCCCATGTCATCAAAGTTGTATCGTTCTTGTCAACCGCAGTTCCAACCTTGCGATTCACAGCTTTGCGTCCAGCAGGGTAGTATTTTTCGAAGTACTCATCTAGACTGACGTCAAGATAGATTGCCGGCTTTCCCGTCACAACGGTGAAGAATTTCACCAAGTCATCCCAATGAACATGTGCTGTCGCAATCTTGAGATCCTTTCCGATTGTCTTGTCAGGATTGCTAAACATGTAGCATGCGAAGTGCCCCAGATCTTCTAGGTGTATGAGTGGCACTGCTCCAACTCCCAGTGGAGCAACAAAGACATAAGGCTCCCCCGGTGACTTGGGTGGTTGTGGTCGCAGGAATTCGAAAAGGAGCTCCATGTACGGACCACTGGTAAGGACGGACGTGGGCATCTGGGATGTGGGCTGGGCCAGAAGCCAGTCTAGAGCTAATTAGCCTGCAGTGAACTTGGTAAGGGGTGCTTGATACTCACCGGCTACCTTGCCCTTCCCGTCATAATGCCCGCATCTGAATTTGCTATCAAACAAGCCAAGCCTAGAAGAATAGTCTAGACTTCCCCAGATGAAGTGCTGAACACCGCTGCGTGCTGCAATCTCGTACATCCGGATGCCCCAATAGATCTCCCCCTTCTCGCCAGTCACATAGCCATTAGTATTGACGTAGGCGCCATAGACTCCCTCGAATGCCCGGCTCAAACCCGCTTCATTGAAGCAGCCACCAATGCAGAGAGACACATGAGGCCAAGAGGCAATCATGCGTGCATCCGCTGACGTCGATGAGCGCGTCATAGCGCGTACGGCATAGGAACCTGAACGAACGAGCGAGCGGACGACTGGCACACCTTGTGCTCCAGTGGCCCCAATCACAAGTATGGTTTTTCTGGCTGTCATTTTCCCCGTGGAACAAGAAGAGTGAAAGATTTGTGGAGGGATAGTTGGACAGCTATGTTGGAGAAGGCCTAAATGCTATGACCCTATCAGCCGCGCTCGGATGCCACTATTCACTGAACCTAGGTTATGCAGGTCCAGACTGATCTGTAAGTTTTTACGTACTAAGCCAGACATTGGCTCGCATTTCCCATAGGCTGCGGAGGGCTACGGTCTGCTCCGCAAATCGCCGCAGATATCGCCGCAAAACACCGCAAGACACCGCAAGGCACCGCAAGAACACCGCACAAATCGCAAATACCGCTGCATTTGTGCCGAGTCACCTTCATTGACCGCACCTACCGCTACATGGGCGCAGCACGGCAGATCTCTTCAATGTCGCTCACTTCCGTCCCCAAAGATTCCCCACTATCTATGCTGAAGAATAACTTGCTCACCATCCGGGAAAATCGATGCACCGAAAGCAATATGTTTAGTGAACATATCCAATCTTATATCTGCAAGTTCAGGCCTGCTATCGGTGTCATCCATCACCTGGACCGACTCCACAAACCATGAGCACCATGAGACCGCATCGAGCTGTCATCCTCGTTGACCCCCTCAACGACTTTCTGCATTCAGAAGGGAAGCTTTTCGCCTCTGTCCAGAAGAGTCTGGAGCGCAGCCAGACTGTGAAGAATATCCAGACCTTGGTTAAAGGGGTAAGGGAAAAGAAGGTCCCGATCTTTTATGCACTGCATCAGCAGACGCATGACAGAGTCTACGAGGGATGGCAGCATATGAATCCTTCTTTTCATAAATTAAAGGCGGTCCGCGCATTTGAAGAAGGCAGCTTTGGTGCGCAGATATTTAGTAGCCTTGAACCGCAAGCGTCGAATGGGGATGTCGTTGTGTCGCGCCACTGGAATAGCAGGTTAGTGATTGTCTTGGTGTAATATCCAGGTGCTAATGCTACGCAGCGGCTTTGCCAATACAGACCTCGATTATCAGTTGCGACAACGGGCCATAACACATGTAGTTTTGGCGGGCATGACGGCAAATACGTGCCTGGAGTCTACAGCGCGGTATGCTCGAGAAAGGTCAGTTTCCCCATCCCCTCTTCCGAATACACCTATCTGAGTACGACTAATGACTCTTCATATGACCAGTGGCTATCATGTAACTCTCCTGTAGGTGTTCTCCAGAAAGCTGATTGAACTAATTCTCATTGCATTTCTAGTACCGACGCGACGGCAGGCTTCTCACCTGAGCTTGCGGAAGCCGCTTGCACGATTGTGTGGCCTGTCATTGCGGAAAAGGTCACCACGGTGGACGGGTTTTTGACGGATTTGGAAAGGTATGAAGCAAATTTGTAAATGAGAGCGTCTTAGATTCCGTTACAGTTCCGGAGTAGTATGGCAGCAATCAAATATGTTTCTTCACAATATTTAAATAGTCTAACTCATGCTTTGTCGGGTTTGATACTCGTAATCACTCTTGACCGCGCATTTATGTCCTCTAAGGTCATTAGATGACCATTGTGCGATGCATTGACTTCGCAACGCTCCACCCTCGCACAGAGCTAGTTAGAGCTTTCTTAAAAGGTTTAGACTACTCTTGACAGCAATGTCGTTCAGGCCTGGGCATTGTAAAAGGAAGATTTAGGAATCCTCATAGAGAGAGCTTCGCGCTCTCAATTACGATGAATCAACTATTATTGACAATAAAAGGTCATTATATGATCTATTTCCTTTCATGTTTCTTGTGTACAGTCTGAAGCCTTCCAACCCTCATCAATGACATCTTACTCGTTCATCATTTAGTATCCAGCCACCTTCCAAGCGTGGCTACGTCATCTCATGTCTTATGTCTGCCGTTGACACACCCCGCAGCATATCATTCTGAACAGCCTCGAGATTATCATCGAGTCGAGATGAAGATGTCACGATGTAATCGCTTGCCCATCGCCATAATTGTCCCATCTTTCCATTTGCGGCAAGACTCAAACTCCCCAATCCGCCAACCTTTTCTGACCCTCGTCCGTAAAGATCAGTTTTCCATTGTAATATCCAATGGCCCAGATGATTGGATACCTCGCATGGAAATATAGAGGATGGCCCCCTGCCCCGAAATAGTGGAAATAATGATCCAAATTGTAGCAAAGGAGATTGCAACTCCCCAACACCAGGACCGTGATTAACGCCGTGAAATGTGCAGCCTTTTTCCCATAATAATGGTCGACGATGAAGCAGTTGACAATGCCGCCCATGGCGCCTCCCATTCCTAGGGGGCAGAAAACCAGAGTCCAGAGGATCTTGTAGATTAGGTCGTCAGTGCCGGACATGACGAAGACGCCGATTGCTAGGAGGATTATCTCGGCGATGAGAGAGTTGAACCAGAAGAGGAAGAAGGGGCGGATATATACTGCCCGGCGCTTTGCGGCTTGCTCTTTGCTAGTGTCATCTGTGATGACGACTTGGTACTCCTGAGCAGTCATTTTGAGGGCTTTGCGAAGGCGTATTGGTACAACCCGAATGCTCAAATGCGAAAATTTGTAATGAAGAGTAGTTGAGATGTTTGAATAGTTGATAGAATCACTTTGAAGGATTCGCATAGACCTACTCTTAAATATTACATCCTCATCGTTCGGGCTTGGGAACCTCCAACCACTCCTTAGCGTAAAGATGCATTTGGTCGTGAAGACGGCTCCTCGGTCCTCGGCCAGGTAGATGAATGTAATAAGGGGCGATTATCTCGATGGAAAGGTTCTTTTGGAATTTGGTGAACATCGTACTAAAGGCTCAAGCGCACGGTTAGATAGTCCGCAATAGCCCGCAGAATTCCGCAAGGCCCGCCAAAACACCGCAAACCCGCCGAATGCCACTAGCCGAGATCTACAAGCAATTAGTTCCACTTTTACGACTTTGGATCTTGGTGACCGGGGCACCGGCTTGCTCTGGAACACTTGAGACAACACGAACGTTGTGCCAACTAAGTAAACTAGTCCGAACTCTACCAGACTTGACTCGCCGTTTCGAAGCCCATGGTCATCGAGAATCTCAAAGGACAGATTCATTGACTGCCGGGTTCCAATGGATTTCATATTCATTCTGATTCTCCTATGTGGACGCGACATCTTCAACAAAAGGGCCATATTCTCGAAACCAAAACTCAACACTGCCGAGCAAGATTCCCAAACCAGCATCGAGAAAGGGCAAATGAGTAACACGGATACTCTATTGAGCAGGTTAGTACCGGTCACCCTCGTCTATTCGACCCAGACCTCCAGACTCGGGCTTATTGCCAAAGGGGAAAATATGCGGTCGAACACACCGACAAGTGGCTCTCGCTTCCACTCGAGCATAATGAAACTGATGCGGAGGAAATTGATACCAGTATTAGTCCCGAATGGTTTAGCAAGGCAGGTATGTTTAGGCATCCTGGGCCTATGCCTTAGCTGAATGCATAAGATTTCTTCCACCAACAATTATCATTCACCTCACTTCTTGAACATGCAAAATCCTTCGAGAGTCTTGCGCCAATCAATGAGGGTGAGGCGGACTTGGACGACAACTGCTCGAGCGAGGTAGTAGAGACCACTCCTCCTTTCTGCAAACCATTACCCTCAGACCTATCCGCAGAGGCATTGGAATATCTGCGAAAGGTTGGCGCGCTTCAGGTGCCTCATGAAGAACTTCGAATATCAATCATCCATTGCTATCTTCGACACGTTCACCCATCTATGCCCATATTAGAGTCGTCCTTACTGAAGAGTTGCGTCGACCATGAATACCCCGACGAAACGGAGCGGATAAGCCTCTTGCTGTTTCAGGCAGTAATGTTTGCAGCTGTATCCTTTCCCGACTCTGAGAAGATCCGCGATGCTGGATTCCAGAATCGACGGCATGCTAGAAAGACGCTTTACGAGAGGGTCCGCGTGAGTTGATTGACGCCCTTTACTCTGTGTATAGCTGTCGCCAAACATATAAGACCTATAAACTCTAGCATGCTCTAGGGTTGACCCTTTTGCTTCGCAACAATAGCTGATCTTCAGACTCTATACGATCTTGACGTTGAAAGGGATCGGCTTACCAATATACAAATACTTCTTTTGATGACCTATTGGACTGAGAATCCAGGCGGGTCCAAAGGCGGTTGGCATTGGATGGGAATTGCCGTTTCTCTCGCTTATACCCTGGGTCTTCATAGAAAAGCTAACTATGAAACATTGCCTCCGTCTGAAGCTCGCCTCCGTCGGCGACTTTGGTGGTCTCTTTACGTTCGGTATCGCCTGCTGGCTCTGGGTCTCAGTCGAACGATGAGAATTAGGGATGGCGAGTTCGACACTAAGATGTTGACAATAGAAGATTTCGCATTCCCAGGAAATACCAACAAGGTACGAAGAAGCGCCATATCTCGTGCAGATGTGGAGCTATGGCTTGCAGAAACATGCGTAGCCATGGTAGAGTTATGCAAAAACATCGGCCCTATCCTAGATCTGCACTTCTCTGTTCTCCCGCCCCGTGAAACACCGCAGCATACTTTAGACAAGAACTCCGAGACTAGCATCCTACTATTTCCAAGGACTGGTTCTGCGGATATTGACAGAATTCGAAACCTCCAGGACAATCTCGAATTGTGGTTTCTTCTCCGACCCGAATCGTGTCGCTACACTACGCCGACCCCAGCGGATCCCCCGGAATCACGGCTCCGTGTTGTCCATGCGGCGTTTCTCCACATCGTGTATGCAGGAGTTGTATCCGCCCTATATCGTCCTCTGCTGAGTAAAAGCTCAGCTCAATCATTTGGCAGAGAGCACACGTCAGCGCAAGAGCGCGTCGTCGATGCCGCTACAGAGATAACGCGAGTGAGTCGAGACCTCGAAGAGTATGGCTTGACAGTCTACCTGCCGGGCACCGCTGCTATGCTACAAATACCAGCGATGATGACGCATATGGTGAATCTCAAATTCTCTAGTGAGGACGAAGTTCGAGCCATCATGAACTCCATTTTCCCGTTCATTCGCACTGTAGAGACTCTTCAGGAGTTGTATGCGGGTGCAGATTTTACAATGGCTTGTATCCTGGGGGTTTTGAAGCAGAGGGGTATTCGTCCGATTATCAGCGGAGATGTGGGGATTACTGCACTGGAGTATGATGGCTTAGTTTATTCTCTGGACCAAGATTGAGGGTCAAGCAAGATGTTGTCAATAGCTCTTAGAACCTCTTCATTATCTAGATATATATGTGTGTATCATATATCCTTAAATAAAGTGCGGTCGTGGAAGGTAAACTGTTTGGCAATCTACTATGGAATTATAAAGTATACGGGTAGTTGTTACAAACACCTGTGAATGTTGCTACAAGATATTATATCTTTTCTAAATGAGGCCGTAACCGCATTTGCTATCATCACATTGGGGCGTCCGGTCTTGGTATTACACTCGCTAGAACTACGCAATTGCCAGTTTTTAGAAGTGGACAGGATCGGGAGCAATCAGGCGTCAGGGTCTGGAGATTTACGCCAAGCTTATTCCACCTTCTGCACACATGACCTTTTCCCTTCTCCATGTCGCCATCAACCCCAACCCCAACCCGTGCTGCGCTTGAACCCGTTCAACCATCCACACCTCATATCTGAGTGAAGTGGGACGTTTCAGCAATCAGGTCCAAGCATGGAGTATGATAGACTTCGACCCTCCACGTCGTGTCGGCAATGCCGTTCGTCGAAGAGGCGGTGCGACAAGAAGTCCCCAGCCTGCACGCTCTGCCTCAGGTTTGTGACCCTACCCTCTCGAACCGATACATTGCTGTAACCATAAGATAGGAAAGGATTCCATTGCTCTTACACTCGGCGCCTAAGAGCTACGGCAGCACCAGCTGCTATTCCCGAGGCCTCCAATACGCTACACAATCCACGGCCACAACATTGTGACACATTCCAGCAAACCAGCATCGGCGTCTACTTTGTGGACTCAGCCATGTTCTCCAAATGGCAGATGGAGCTGCCCCGGATTGATGGCTGGCTCGATGACAAGGTTCGTGAGGTGTTCCGCGACATCGATTCGGTCCACAAGATTGCCGAGTCGTATTTCGCGTCCACGCAGTCATGGCTACCCATCGTTTCAAAACAGCGATTCTATCATCAATTGCTTGGACCTATGTCCCAAGATACATCTGACCTGTATCTGTTGTCGTTATGTATGAAGCTGATGGTCTCCGAACCTGACGATGGGTGCTTACGATGCTATCGGATTGCGCGTGAAGCACTCGCCCAAGGGATGACCGCAGGACATCTTTCATTATCCATCCTTCACGCAAGCATTCTAGTAGCTGCGTTTGAATTAGCACATGGAATGTTCCCTGCCGCTTACCTTTCGATTGGGTCGGCGGCTCGATTGGCAACTGCACTTGGATGCGCCTCATCGATTAATAGTCAAGTTACCTCTCTTTCGTGGGCTGAAATGGAAGAGCGCCGGAGGACCTGGTGGGCGATTCTCATCCTGGATCGGTAAGTTTGTTGACTTTACATGCGAGATGAGTTCTCCCTCGGACGCAAGGGATACCTTTACTGGGCAAAGGAGCCAAGCTAATACTATCATCCAGCTTTGTTACGATGGGCTGTCCACAAAGGCCAACCGCGACTCCAGACCCTCCTATTGATAGTCTGCTCCCCATAGATGATGAAAGTTGGGACCAGGGGGTAAGGTAGCACTAATCCGAGCGAAGTGATATTGACATTCCTTGCCAGCGGTCAACAGACCAAATGTCGGAGCGCCTTGACTCCTCTTCGGCGCTCAGCTTGGGCAGATTTGCGCGGTTGGCCCAGTCGACCCGTCTCCTGAGTCAAACCCTGGACATTCTCCATTGTGCTGACACAGGCGGCGTCGACATTTCCCACCAAGTTGACCAATTGCGTGCAACTTTGATGGCTCTTGTACGTGTCTATGACTTTGAAGGGAGCCAAAGGCGACTCGAGTTCTGTGCACAATCCGCAGTCTGCTACAGGTATACGAAGATTCTTTCTCATTGAGTCTCGTMCCAGCCACTAAAACAACCTAGTGCAGTCTTCGTCCTAAGTCAATTCAAAAAGTCCTCCTTGACACCGTGCGGATCAGAGCACCCATCATTCCAGGATCCCGAGGTTTTGGAAGCAGTAGACACGCTCAAAAGAATTCTCCCACGATTGACAGATGCATTTGCGTCTAGACTTGTCTCCCCCTTCCTTCTCTTCGCTCTCTACAAGGCAGCCATGGCTCATGTCGATCAGCATTCACTCGTGCCTAGAATCGACCGCTTTGCAAGCTTCAAGTCCTTTCAGGTGATATTGCGCCAGTTGGCAGGTCGGTGGAAAGTAGCAGGTAGGTCCCCCCGTGTGAGGTTGATCGATGGCTAATGCTATAAGGGCTATATTGCGATATTCTGGAGCGCATTGAGGCTACTGTAGCTAGAAAACCCGGAATTTCGGACTAGCTTTCGATTTCATAGTTCTGGACAAACCGTATAGTTTTGTGAAACACTAGAGGGAACTATAAGGGGATATCCGTAGGGATATGAAGGGAATTTTGAGTTGAACGATAACCATTAAGCCCCAGCACCAACACTGTGAAGCTTTTATTTTAGATGCTGATGAAGATGACTTTGGATGAAGAGTATATTGTGATCATGTGATCTACAACAACGTAGCATAAAATACCAATCTTGGACTCTGGGACCGATGGATCAATTGTATCATAGTGTACTACTACGGTAACCTCCAGACCCCGTTCTCTAGACCTTGTACTCTAGACTCCAGGCCACAGGCATTAAGACTCCTGTCATTGGGATGCACAAAAGTTAGCGGAACTGCAAGTGAAACATTTTAAGGGCAGTAAGCTAGTAAACGGTTCAATATGGAGCCTACGCACTACCGGTTTCAAGGCAGACACTCACGGTCAGACCTCTAACAGCCAAAGCTCGTGCTATCGAATGGGTTATCACTAGTAAGCGACAGAGTCCTGTCCAATCCAACCATTTTCACCGAGGCCCTCGGTCGTTTTGGAACCGCCTCGGTATCAAGGTATCAATCATTAGGTTCCTTCGGGTAGGTATGCTGGCCTAGCTCCTGCATCAGCATATGCCTAGATCTGGGGAGCTTTTATGCACGGCGGCAGGCTAACGGATCCGTGATTACATCACCTTCCTGCGCGCCTAGTTTAGACCCCAACGTATTGAAAGTGAATTCAAGGGCTCTTTAGCGTTGTAGGATAGTGTCTGAATCCCGCCGATCTGTTTGTTGCAATTCTCTAGCTAGCTTGATGCTCCAATCCGGGGACCGCCTTGGCATCAGACCAGAGGTTCCCCTGATCAGCCCCAGTATTGGCACTTACCCCAGGATTTGACCCCATCTACGGACAAAGGGAAAGTGCTGACTAGCATGGTAATCGAGATGAAGACATAAAACGAAATCTCCTGATCTGAATTCTCGTCTCACCCCATCCGAAGAATACAATTTCGAAAGCAAACATGTTGACGAAGCGAGATTCCTACCTTGCAGACGAAAGGCCTGAATCCCAATTCGTTGAAGTGGAAAATGGACAAAATTCTGGAACGGTAGAGAATGCTGTATGTCTACCTACGCCCGGCAAATTGAAGTCATCTGACAAATATAGGTACCGACTTACCATGATCGCGAGACGAAGCGCATTCTCCGCAAAATCGACTACCGCCTCATCCCCATCTTGACTTTGCTCTACATATTCGCCTATCTCGACAGGAGTGAGTATCATATGTAGAGATTCCGGTATACAGAAGAGTAACATGAACGAACAGGCAACATCGGAAACGCCAAAGTAGCGGGAATGAACCAAGAGCTCGGACTATCCGGAAAACAGTACAATATCGCGCTTACAGTTTTCTTCTTCCCATACGCCATCTTCGAGGTGCCCAGCAACATTGTCTTGAAGCATGTCCGACCTTCCTATTGGATTTGCGCGATGATGGTGGCTTGGGGTATCGTCATGACACTACAAGGCATAGTCAAGAATTATGAAGGGCTTGTTGCTACGAGGACCATGCTAGGTCTCACCGAGAGTGGCTTCTTTCCGGCTTCGACTTATCTTTTGACGACTTGTAAGTCTATCTCTCGATACTATTGGGCGAGGCTGACTTAGAAATAGGGTATGCACGCTTCGAGGTCCAAACACGGCTTGCCATCTTTTTTTCTGCAGCATCTCTTGCCAGTGCCTTTTCTGGACTACTAGCCTACGGCATTGAACACATGGATGGGGTGGGTGGATTGAGCGGCTGGCGGTGGATCTTCATCCTCGAAGGCATCGCGACTGTCGTCGTAGCCGTCATGCTGCCATGGATACTCCCAGACTCGCCTGCAACGGCGTCCTTCCTTAACGCCGGGGAGAAAGACTTCATCGCCCGGCGACTCGCACAAGACTCTGGAACAAAATCGGGCAGTGTCGGTACGACAGAACCATTCAAATGGTCTTACGTAGTCGCCGCACTGAAGGAATGGAAGATCTACTTCGCTGTACTGATCTTCTGGGGCAACAGTATCTGCCAATACGGCTTCACATACTCAGCTCCATCCATCATCCACGAACTTGGTTATTCAAGCGCAAATGCACAGCTGTTGACGGTACCCATCTACCTCCTCGGCGCCATCGCCACAATCGTCATCTCGCTCATAGCCGATAAGAAGCAAACGAGATGGCCCTTCATCATAGGTCCCTTCTTACTCGCCCTCGTCGGCTTTATAGGACTTATATCTGTCCCGCATCCCCGTCTCCCTGGACTAACATACGCATTCCTCTTCTTCATCCCCGCTGGGATCTACCCGCCGCTCATCGGCTGTCTGTCCTGGATCGGTAACAACCTATCCCCCTCATCCAAGCGCGCAGTCGGCATGGCGCTCCTAATTTCCATCGGCAACTTTGGCGGCGCGATCGGTAGTAACGTGTACCTGGAAAATCAGGCGCCAAATTACTGGCTAGGTTATGGGATGGGGCTGGGAGTGGTGGTGGTTGCGATCATTAGTACATATGTATTGAAGGTTGCCTTTTTGAGAGACAATAAGAAGAGAGACCAGATTAGTGAGCAGGAGATATATGCAAGGTATAACGAGGATGAGTTGATGGAGTTGGGGGACAAGAGTCCGTTGTATCGATATGTTGTGTAAATCTCACGGCACAAGCCCCTCCACAGATCGGCTTGTAGAACTAGACAGGAGGTTGTGGAAGGAAGTGGGGTAAGTCGAAGATGAAGGCAATATGTAGATCGTTACACTGTGAAATACATCTGAAGCAATCATTGAGTTTGTTACACTATCTGCTCGCTCTTTCGTAGGTTATGATTAAATCCCCAACGTAATACTCTTAACATCCAGATACTCTTCCAAAGCTGCCGGGCCACCCTCCCTCCCAAGTCCACTCTCATAAACACCCCCAAACGGCTGCTCCGCCGCACTCACAAGCCCAACCCTGGCCCCAACCATACCAACCTTCAAGGCTTCGCTGACCCTCCAAATCCTCGAGATATCCTGCGTGTAGAAGTAGGCGGCGAGCCCAACGTCAGAATCATTAGCCAGCGAAATAACTTCTTCCTCGGTATCAAAGGGAACCAAAAATGCAAGGGGCCCAAATGTTTCCTCCGTTAGGAATTTCATATCCGGCGTAGTTCCCTTTACGATTGTAGGCATGAAGAAATTCGGACCGCGGTCTTCATCTTTACCTCCAGAATGCAATGTCGCCTTCTTTTCCAGGGCGTCTTTGAGATGCACTTCGACCTTTTGGATACCCTTTGTATCGTACAGAGGGCCGAAGTTCACCTTCGGATCCCAAACCGAACCATATGTGAAAGTCTCCTTAACCCCCTTTGCCAACGCATCCGCAAACTCATCGAGAATCTCCCTATGCACGTATACACGATTCGCACACACACACGTCTGACCCGAAGACCGATATTTCGAGGTAATCAACCCCTTGACTGCATCATTAATATCCGCATCAGCGAAAACAATAAACGGCGCATTTCCTCCAAGTTCCAGACTCGTCTTCTTGATTGTCTTCGCACATTCGGTATTCAAATACCTGCCCACAGCCGTCGACCCCGTAAAACTCAAATGCTTCACAAGAGGATTATGACACAACTCCTCCCCAACCTCCGGTGTGTTTTTCGCACTACAAGTAACCACATTGAACACCCCTGGTGGACCCCCAGCACGCTCAAATAGTTTCGCGAGTGCAATAGCGCACAGTGGTGTTTCTGGCGCAGGTTTACAAACCACCGTATTCCCCGCCGCAATCGCAGCACCCACCTTCCTCGTCACCATAGCCACAGGCGAATTCCAAGGCGTAATAGCAGCAACCACGCCCTGCGGTTGGCGGATCGTAAATACGCGGTTGTTGCCCCTAGCAGCTGGTATCGTCTCGCCAAACGTCCTTTCAATAGCGGTTTCAAAGTAGTCTAGGAAGTCGATGGCGTATTGTACGCTGCCTAGAGAATCGGTCCATGGTTTCCCGAGTTCTAGGGTGCAGAGCGCGGCGAGGTCGGATTTGTTTTGTTTCACTTGGTCGGCCCAGCGGCGGATCAGCCAGCGGCGTTCTCGGTGGGGGGTTAGAGAGTAGGTTTGGAATGCTTTTTGAGCGGCGGTGATTGCATTTTTTGTAGAGCTGCGGTCGAGGTCGGCCACGTGACATGCGACTTTGTTATCCTCGGGGTCTAGGACTGGGAAGGTTGCTCCGGTTGGTGATGAGATCCATTCTCCTGCTATCAGACTTCTGTTATCTAGGAGGGAGGGGTCTTTGAACTGAGTGGGATATTAGATTAGAGAGATGGGGTGGTGGGTGAATTGTGGGGAGTACCTCGTATGGAATGGATTTCTGTAGAATGGTAGACATGGTGCGGACGGTGTTTGTGAATAGTCTGTTACTGTTCGTGAATAGTCGGGTGGTGACAGCTCGCATTTGAGACACCTCCGATAGCGTGCTTGTCAACAATTATATCGTCTTCGGTAATGCTTTGGCCGTTATCTGATAGAGTCTGAAGGATAGTTTACCAAGGCTAAGGTCGAATGGTGGGAAGGATCCGGAAGCGGAGGTCAGTGAGGTCCATAGAAAAGCGTGCGGAAAGTGGCTGTCCGAGCACTCGTCGTCATTTCAAAACATTGCCGCTCAACGTAATGCCATCATTCTCCAATCCCCACTTGGTGCGGGGTTCAAGTGTAGCTCCTCCAAATCGTATGCAAGGTTTGCATATGCTGGAAATAAGAACTGACCTCGGGCATGGTCCAACTATTTCTCAGCCCTACATATGCCCCGCCCTAATAGTCTTGCCCCTCACTCGGCGCCTTACTTCCCGATCGGCAGCAATTCCTCCAAGGATCAGTGAGCAACTTCGTGAACGGCTAGTATTGTGAAACCTGTTGCTTTGGCGTGGGAATTTTGGAGAATTACTGGTACTTGATTTGTCTTCAGAATCAATGAGAGACCGTCTTCACCAGGGAGACAAAAATATTTCCAGCCAAGTTTACATCCGCATGCAAACTACAACTTAAATGTCTCCTGGTATATACAAGCATCGTTTGTATTTGTTTGTTTTAAATCATCGAGTAATACTAAATTATTTGGATGATATTCATAATGCTCTACTTGGTTCTAATACACGATATTTAAATTCATAAAACTACACAACATTAAGCCCATTGGGCTTAAATACAACCTTATTTAACTCAGCACGTTCAAATTTCGCCAAAGCGTCTTTAAACGTGTCATCTAGGGCAGGCAGAACAAGGTCAATGAAACCCATCTTCTGAATGATCGGTTTATTTCGGATGAGAGCTTTGAGTGCGTCGTGGAAGATGTATCTTGCCGGACACCTTCCGAATTGAATATGTACGTTCTTGTTATAGCATTCTGCCGCAGAGAATGGTACTTCTGCATTGTGCACACCTAACAAGTAACAAATCGTTAGCTAGTGTAGTGTCTCAGATTTTCGCAAATGCATCCAACTTACCAAACGAACTAATCTTCCCACCAGGACATACAATATCATACGCAGTCCTTAAAGCCGGACTCAGCCCCACACCTTCAATAACAGCATGAACACCGTTATTCTCTGTCGCTTGCTTGATCTCCCTTACAACATCGACTTCCTTAAAATTGATCGGTATACATCCAAGGCTTGCAGCAGTCTCAAGACGACTAGGTACCGAGTCAATCGCGAATATTCGCGCAGGTTTATACTCTAATGCGCATATCATGGCACAAAGAGCCACAGGCCCACACCCTACTACCGCAATAGTCATATCTTTCCACAATTCACTTGGTGTAGACGAAAATGCATTCTTCGCTGCATTAAATCTACACGTCGTATGTAAGCGTCACAATCTAATCTAGGAATGCACACATACCCAGTAGGAAAAATATCCGTCATCAAAATCACCAACTCACCCAAATCCCCTTCCGTCGGCACATGATAGAGCGTCGTATCTGCAAGCGGCGCCCGGAAATACTGCGCCTGCGATCCATCTAACGCTACAGAACCGAAAGATTTACATTTCACACATCGACCTGTGATACCTCTCTTGCAATGAAAACATTCACCACTGTGTCATGTGAAGAACATGTTAGTACACATACACACAACAACCAAGCACTGCTCCGGATACTTCTCGACCAAGACACAAATACATACCAACTAATAGTAAAAGGCGCAACAACATAATCCCCCTTTTTGAAAACCTTGACATCACTACCGACTTCATGTACGATGCCCATGCCCTCGTGTCCGCATACGTAGCCAGGTTCCATGTTGATCTTGGAGTGGCCTCGGTAGCGGTGTAGTTCACTTCAATGAGCATCTTGAATCAGTAAGGGATCTCGCAAAAAAAAAAAAGAAAAGAAGAGAGAATGAGGAGGAAAGGCATAGAAAAGGGTAGGGATATATGGGGATAGGATAGACTCAGGGTATGCGCATACCTTCCGCAAAGAGCGGCAGATGTGGTTTTTATGATTACATCTGTGGGATCGACTATTTGGGGGACTAATGGTTTGTTAGTGTTCTGTACACCAGAAGAAGGTTGGAATTCGGTTTGGGTTTTGGTTGGGCAAGGGAGGTGTTTACTGGGTTTTTCTTCCAGGCGCACGTCGTAAGGACCCCGGAATACTAGGGCTTTCATTGTCTCGGGGGGAGACATTGTGAGGGGTGGAAGGTAGGTCTGGTTTGGGTATGTAGAAGAGAAGTATGATGGGTGATACGGGTGTGTAGGTGTATGGATTGAGTGAAAGCTAGAAAGCTTGCGCTTGCGAGCAAGGATGGGGATGTCTATAGAGAGAGGCGTATGTAGAGTTTGAAAAGATATTATGTTTAGCCAGCAATTCTATCCGATTATTTCCAGACGTAGTCATATGGGACTATGGGCGAACTACTCGACGGCTTTAGGAATATATCGGAGGCAAATCGTCCTCAATGCGGGGTTGCGGGGATAGAGCCTTGTTCCAACTGCTCCCTGTGAGGCAGCGGAGACTGGCTTTCCGCCACTAAAATTAAATTTTCTGAGTCTCCGCTGATCCACCGTAGTACAATGGGCACTTTCTTTTGGAGTCATTGAACCGCTGAGGATAAGTTTGGTTGGTTCGAAGAAATGGTGGAAATTTCTAATGCTCACAGAGCGGGGTTTTAGGGACATGCAGACTTATGATGACCGTGCAAGTGCAAGGAACAGCTCAGCTGCCTACAACTGCGCTATTTCGCACCCCTGTGAGGGACATGGAAATATGCTGAATTACATTTTTCCGGTATGTGAACTGGTAGGTAAATAGTCATATTCGATAGCTATATATATAGATATCCCATGCAACGGACCCGACATCCCGCTACCATGGATCCAAGGAGTCTATGACCCTGGGATACAGCTCAGCGGGCACTGCATCAAGTTCTAAACATACACATTATGCAATGAGATCTAGGAGATAGTGGCTGGATAGACTTGGAGGGCTTTTCATGAATATGTGTCCAGTATAGTTTGTTGGACTAGAGATTCATGATCAGGGCAGGTAGAGCTCACGGAGTTTAATGCAAAAGTACACTATATTCCACCAGCTTCAGATGCTTAATTATTGTAAACGCGCACATATCACAAGCCCGTTCCCTGCACACCATCACTTTTCTCCTTCAAACAATCCCTCGCCTCATCCCAAACCTTCCCATCGCGCCAAAACCCACAAACCTCAGGTGTCTTTCCCGGCAAGCCCTTATCCTTCGGTAAATAGTTAAGCCAGTTCCAATGGCACTTTGCTTTCAATCCTCGTTCCTTCCAATCATTGAGGTCATCTGTCGAAGATTTCGAAAGCGATGGCGTGTATTTGGTAAGACTTGGATCGTGTGCTATAGCGACGAAAACTGCCGGCGATGCATCGAATGTCATAAGTGTTTGGATGGATTTTTGAGCAAAACTTGGGTTAATGTATGCTGAGCTAGGTGCTGTGGAGATTTGGTGGAATGGGGTTTTTCGTTGGTTCTCATCGTCTTTGGCTCGGGTGTTGTGTTTTGTGAACAGAGTAGCTGGACAGGGAGGGATTGGATATAGCTTGGGGTCAAGGGCTTCATGTGGTACTGTCTCTGGGAGAGGATACCCTGGCGAGGGCCTGAAGCATCCTGCAAAATGGCAGATATCGCCGCCAAGGAAGATGAAGCTGCTCTCCTGCCCTGAGGTTGTTCGTGCAAGACCGCAAATGTGCCCAACACAATGCCCAGGTGTATCTAAATGCGTCAACAGTTTAGCTTCAATTATTCGCTGCATTGTACTTACCTAGTAGGTAGAACGACCCATCCGAGAAGAAATCATATGCCCGAAATCCACCAATGGTCAAATTAGTATTTGAGAAATCGACCTCTACCAGGTCGCGTCCGGCAAATGCATCTGCTGGAATGGGAGAAGCTGGGTTCTCGGGGTATCCCGGCATAACAGGTTTATGAGCTTTGAGTCCGGGCCCAACTATAAGCTGAGTCGATGACGGAAACAAAGCTACATTTCCAATGTGATCCCAGTGATAATGCGACCAAATGACATGTGCTAGAATTTGCGTAAGATTCAATGTAATCAAAATGAAACGATCGTTTGTAAGAAGGGAATGCATACAAATATCTCCCAGCGCAATATTATTTTCAACCAAAACCTCACAAACATCTTTATCCACCTTTAACGAAGGAATAGCAACACCCGATGCCAATCTCTTAAGAACCACGGGGGGTAAATTCCAATAATCCTTTCGAATACCCAGATCGAACATTAGCTTTCGACCGAACCCCTCATGTTCGATTAAAAATGCGTGGTCGGGTATCTCGAGTAGCTCTTGTCCGGTAAGAGTGGGATCAATAAATGATTCTCCGCGAATGGAGAGCGTGCATGAGTTTTCTACCCTGCGGACTCGGACTGTATGTTGCGAGGGGGGTATGTTGAGGTTGTTAGTCGTCATTTTCTAGGGTATAATGATTTGGGATAAAGTCAATTCGATTGAATATGATATTTGAGCATTTCGGGTAGCTTGCTGGAGTTTGATAATCGAACTATTCAGCGATGGACATTAGTACGTCTGCGGACTTTGAGAGGCCGAGGGTGATACCCCGCGAATTCGCAACTACTAACCGACTGGTGGTGCTGCTGCTGCTTGCTGCAAATCTAGAATAAGTCGTACTCTCCAGAGCCACGAATCATGTTGAGTTCTTTCCATTTGAGATGTGAGTCATTCACTGGCGTAGCTCTGTACTGTGTCCGGTAGTCAGATACGAATGCTCTAAATATATCACTGACTGCAATTGTCCAGCGATGGCAAAGAGCAAATCCGAGCAACGGCAGCAAAGTTTCGAAGGTAGAAGTCATTCTCAAACTTTCTTATGTACCGGTTTCTTCTACATATAGCATCATCTCGGGGTCTGGTCTGGTTGGCTACAGCCATCACAAGTACAAGATGCCAACCAAACATCTCCACACGTTCCCCATCCCCTACACACCCGTCTCAAATCGTAAACCTAAACCTCGGATTGTCCTCTCCCATTTCCGCAATCTCCTCCTCGGTCTTCCCCTGCAACTTCCAATCCAACTCCCCAGCCTCCCTCAATGAATTCTGCCTCTTATAAAAGAAATGCATACCGCCATAAATCGTAAACGCCAAAACCAAAATGCCAATACAAGCACCATATCCCTGACGATAGAACGGAGCTTGCGCACTCGAGTACAAAAACGGCGCAGCGATACCCGCAGAGTTACCAGTTGTGATTTGAATCGCATTTGCATAGGCGCGTTTAGCATATCGTGGTTGATTTGAAACGACCCAGGCGATGGGGATACCGACGGATGTGTAGCAGCCGATGGCGACTAGGAATGTGCCGGCGAATCGTGAACTGATGCTTACATTGCCAATGAGCAGGCCATAGCCTAGGATTGCGATGAGGAGGAATGATGCTGCGAATAGTCCTCTTTGTTGGATTCTGTCACTGATGAATGCCATTGCGATGTATGTGAATGCTCCAGATGCGTAGACGGGAATGGTGAGTGCCTGGACTTCTGCAACGGACCAGGTACCTAGTTCCTTGAGGATTGTCGGTAGGAAGATACTGAAACTGTAGAACATGAGGTTCGTGCAGTAATGACCTATGCCAAAGATGTATATCTTCCAATCTTTTGCGGCGCTCTTAAGGTCTTGTTTGTGAAATTCTTGACCTGTTGCTGTGTGTCCGATTTCTGCCATCTTCAGTCGAGTGAGAGCGTGGCGATCTTCTTCGGTAAGGAAACTCGCTGTCTCTGGGTCGTTCGGCAAGATGAGAATGACTAGTCCGGAGAGTAGCACTGTGAAAATACCCTCGAGGATGATGATCCATCGCCATGCCCTCATTCCGGCGGTGCCATCCATGTAGCCGATTGCATAAGCTAGAAAGCCACCGATGGCGCCCGAGAAAGCCGATGTAGCAAGGAGGTAGGCTACCCGTAAAGCAATATCTTTGCGGGTGTAGAACATTGTTAGATAGACGACAAGTCCAGGGAACAACCCGGCTTCGAAAAGTCCTAGGAGTAGGCGGCAAGCAACAAGACCGGCGAAGTTTTGGACAAGTCCCGAGAGTGTCGAAACAATACCGAAGAGTAATACGAGGGCTGCGAGATAGCGAGCCGGATGTAGTCGTTTTAAGATCAGATTTGAAGGGGTTTCAAACAGCTAAAATTGGGTCAATGAGCGCGTTACAAAAGCGTAATGGGCAAGAACATACACAGTATGTGACGAATAAGATGGACACCGCCAGCTGATATTGGTTCCCTTTCAAACCCAGATCTGCTTCCAACCCGTAAAGTCTGGCGTTCCCGATATTTACTGTTGGGTATGATTAGATATGGAGAGTTCTTATCCAGAGTAGAATGAGGTCGGATAATACCTCGATCCATGAAGCTCATGAGATACATGAGCATCATCATCGGAACGATACGCAAGTCCAACTTTCGCACGAGCGCTCTCTCGAACGCATGGTCGAGTACTTCAGTCGGCTCTCCTATCTCCATGTGAACTGTTTCGTTGAAAGTATCTGCTTTGGTACGGTCGTCCATCTTGAGTACCGGATGATGGGTATTCGATACTTTATAACAAGTATAAGACAAGTCAGAGACCTCAACAACAATGACGCGATAAGGAGTGCCCGAGACTGTTTATGCGCTGCAGGGTACTCGATTGATAGATGATAAATAATGCAGCCCGTGTTGACGAAGGTTCCCCAGAACCAGTGCCCTGGTATTGCGGAGAGTACTAGGCACCTGGGGTGCATGGGCGCTCTCCTAAGGCGGAAACTTAGTCCCCGCAGCCCTTAACGTGCCCCTTGCGCCCCAGACTCTTGGAACAAGTTTTGCAAATGCTTGGTACGTGCATGTATCTCAGTAAACAAATCGGATCGGAGCCTGTATGCGCAACCGAAACATGGTCTTAGTTCAGGTTGCCAGTTATTGAGTGTTTTGCTGATAAGTCCTCCCACAAATGCATACACTGAGTACGAATGAAGAGCAGTACTAGAGGCTAATAAAACTATGGGTTTCTATGGTGTCTCACTACTTCTTCAGTTTAAAGAGTCATGACTAGAAGAGACATCTCCTTACGATGGACTGTGTTGTTCAACAATATTTGGCATAATTGATTCTAGAATCGGACTATCAAGAAGCCCAATCAAACCCCTAGTCCGTCAAATTCTTCAAATGGCTGAACACCAAATGTAAATTCCAATAGTGCGCCAGTCTAGATACGAAAATTGCTACCCGAGTCAAAATAGCTTCGTCAAAAGGCAGGTTTCTAAGTTCTGTTCTTGCACGCTTATGGCGGTGGCATAGGCCTCCTTACACTAACAAATCTTTCTGCGATGGCTAGAAATCAGATATCAAACGGATATGTCTTTGTTTCCCTTGGCATTAGACTTGCAAGGGGCACTGCAAGACGCTGTTCTGTATCCAATGAATTGACCTGAGCTTGGTGTGTTCCAGACGTAGCGTCACCAAAAAGGTCGCAATAGCCCGAATCCAAGCAATGAAAACATCTACTAGGCTAGGTTGTTTGTATCATGGTAAATCCAGCTTAGTAAAAATTGAGTATGTTGCTGGGCTACAATGTTCGTGGCGGAAACTATGTTTCCTCTCTGATGTTCCGCAGTAAAATAGTTGGGCTTGAGCTTGTACGAAAACACATCTAAGGAAGTAACACAAGTTTGTCTTTGCTCGTTAACTGATCTTTGTATGTCCGGTGATAGTTTTAGAATGCAAAGGGAGATGTTTTCCGCACTATGAAGATTGGTGCTAGGAGGGTTTCAGGTAGCGGATACAAAGTGCCCGCACTACTCATGGAGATTCTCCGCGGCCTTGAAAGTCACAAGCTCGAGCCTTCTGCTGCTTCGTGCGCACACTTGCCCTGGTCGCTTTCTAACTCTGGGGTAATAAGGCAAGGGTCACCTTCAAAATGTAACTAGCGATCTTTGGGGATTGCCCATCCACTCATCCTGGCCTGATCAAGACTTGATACATCAATCCCATCTACCTATGATATCCCACCTTGAGTACATCCATCGAATTACAACGTCAAAATGACAAACCTTATGAGCCCTCTACAAATTGGTCGTTGTGCACTGCAGCACCGCGTCGTCATGGCCCCCATGACACGACTAAGAGCAGACGATGACCATGTTCCCCAGGATATGATGCTGGAATACTACTCACAGCGTGCATCCGTACCCGGCACTCTACTCATCACCGAAGCCTGTTTCATTAATGCAAAATCAAGAGGTCGCGACGAGAACGCTCCCGGAATCTACTCAAGCGGGCAAATCGAGGCGTGGAAACGCATAACCGACGAAGTCCACAAACGTGGATCGTACATTTATGCGCAGTTATGGCATGTAGGAAGGGCAGCACGGCAACATGCGCTGGACAAGGCTGGGCTAGAGATGGTGAGCAGCAGCAACATTCCCATCAGCGATGAGCATCCGACACCGCGTCCAATGACTGTTGAAGAGATTTGGGAAGTTATTGGGTTTTTCGCGGATGCGGCGAAATGCGCGGTAGCCGCAGGATTCGACGGAGTTGAAATCCACGCAGCGAATGGATATCTGATCGACCAATTCAATCAGGATACCTGCAACCGCAGGACCGACGAGTGGGGAGGCAGTATTGAAAACCGTGCGAGGTTCTGTCTAGAGGTTACGAAGGCTGTGTCTGCTGCTATTGGGGCGGATCGAACTGGCGTACGACTATCGCCATTCAGCACATTCCAGGGCATGCGCATGGAGAATCCCATACCCCAATTCTCACACATCATCTCGCAATTGAGACCGTTGGGACTTGCTTATTTACATCTTATCGAACCGAGGGTTGCTGGGAACGTAGATAAAGCAACAGACGACTCAGAAGACCTCAACTTCGCATTCAAGTCATGGGATAAAGCCGGTCCAGTAATCCTTGCGGGAGGTTACACTCTAGAAAAAGCAAATCTCGCCCTACAGACAAGTATGAAAGATTTGCCCGTAGCGTTTGCGTTTGGGAGACATTTCATTTCGAATCCGGATTTACCGTACCGATTGGCTAATAATATTGCTCTGACGCATTATCAAAGGGATACGTTTTATAAAGTGGGGAGTTTGGATGGGTATACGGATTATGCTTTTAGTGAGTCGTGGCAGAAGTAGTTCACTTCTTCGATGAAATTTTGGGATTATAAGGATAGATGGGGTTACAGCGAGTTCACCCATATAGAGATTTCACTTCAAAGCTTCTATAAGTCAGATGCGGTGTGCCCTGCAGTTCCCAAGTCTGTGTCATTTTCACTATCATGCTCTGAAATAAAACCTAAATATGATCCCGGCGCCAAACTAGACGCAGTTGGCTTTATTGCCGTGGTAACCCCATTTTCGCGTCTCCACTGGTCAATTCCTACTTCGTCGCATTGACTTGAACAATGTCAGTCTCACATAAACATGGTAGAGAAGCCGCCTTTTCATCTGCAGAAGTAAGTAAGAATATGATTATTCTTGCACGCAAAGACTAGCGCCTATAAGCGACATATAAAAGGAAGGTAAGGCACATAGATACCAGCATCACTGCCTACCGAAGTGCAACTTCGATATGGCTGTTGAAGGTGCGGAGCCGATGCAAACTTCAGTTGATTTCATGGACAAACTCCGGGGAATGTAGCAGCTTCAATCATTGTGTTCACTGTGATGGGTAAATCCTCAATGCGATTTCTTTCATACACTTGCTTATATTTTACACCCTTTTTACGAAGTTTACCATCACCCTTGGTGCGATCCTTTATTGGCCGAAGCATTGGTGATCAATAAGTAGGCTCTGCAATCTGCAGTGTGGATGTCGCCTATGGTATGAGTATTAAAGCAGGCCGAATCTCTATCAAATTGATCGCCTGGGGAGTGGGTGAGTATGTCTTAAAATTCCCCCGGGTTGGATGTCCAATCGAGTGTAGCAAAATTCCAAAGGAATGAAGTGGGTTTGCGTCAAGTAGATCAAGCTCACCGGGTGGTATCGTAATGATCTTTTCATCCGAAGAAATGGTCGACGGTGATGAGGAAATAACGGACTGTGTTCGGTGTTAGTGGTATACTCACCATAGCCAGTAAGAATATGCTTGGCAGGCACCAGACCAGATTGCTGTCCAAGGAGGGTAAAGTTCGATTTCAGATTATCAAACATCACAACTGGTTGCAGGGGTACACTAGACATTGCTTACTCTGGCAAGGAATAATAGTTAGCGGTCACCATCATCATGGGGACAATTTACTACCTAGAAGGTAGCAGTATTGCCAGAAGTCAAAAGGAGCTATATCGAGCTGTGCTCAGTGAGGCTAAGTATGAAACTGCGGCTATACTTCATGGTGTGTCACGACGATTGCTACCAAATGAAGATATTGATACGATTGAACATGTACTCTGGAGTGCATGGGGTTTATCTAAATTGCATTCTCTCCATTCTCTATCCGAGCGTTTCCCAGATTGGAATGCCCCCTTCAGCGCTCATACCCCTTGTACGCGTGGCTCAACCGTAGCAGTATTGCAGAATCTAAGTTTAGATCTCTATTCATCATTGTATAAAAGTCCGCCTCTGCCAACTGTGACAATCCATACAGCCTAACCGGTGCAATTGCAACAACAACAACTTTTGTTTTCTCTCATATCATCGGGATCTCTTTAAACGGGTACAATCATGCATTCACTTACACTTCCTATCATTATGGCAGCCACAGGGTTTGCTGTTGCTGCTCCTCCTGATGAATATGACTATGTCGTAATTGGTTCGGGTCCAGGTGGTGGTTCACTTGCGTAAGTTGCGCAACTCCGCACTTCAACTCAATATCTCAACAAAGCAATGCAGTGCAAACTTAGCCTTAAAAGGACAATCAGTATTCCTTCTCGAAGCTGGAGGAGATGCTTCTGATGATGTTTTCCAACGAATGCCTGGACTGTGAGCCAACAAAGCCTAAGGACTTGGGGAATGCACTGACAAAGATTGCAGTTCGGGAAGAGCGGCTGAGACTCCAGGTCAAGCATGGTCATTCTTTGTAGAATACTACGAGGATGTAGTCCAGGCCCGTCGCAATTCGAACTACGCGTATATGCAGCCCAATAGTTCCTACTACGTTGGACTGGACCCGCCTGAGGACGCTGAACCGTGAGTTCTCCAATTCTTGTGCAGCACTCATCGCTGTGAATTTATCGCTAAGAAGATTCGATTGCTGCAGTGTAGGAATGCTATACCCTCGAGGAGCTACACTCGGTGGAAGCTCACAAGTGAACGCCATGAACTTTGCATGGGCACCCGACAACGAATGGGACTATATCGCTGAGCTAACCGGGGATAAATCTTGGGAGCATGAGAACATGCGCAAATACTTGATGGAAATAGAGAACTGCACATACTTACCCCGTGGAACACCTGGTCATGGTTTTGATGGTTATATTGAGGTGATTATTTTCGCTTCGCCACCTGACTTCGTTTCACTTACACACGACCCTGTGCACAGATCAATCATGGAAATCAGACTGATGCTATATCTCATCCAAACGTAGCCAAGTTTGTTTCGGAAATGTTCCTCGAAGCTGAAGGGATTGAGGTCGACGGTGTTGAGGGCATGGTCGAGCTGCTCGATCGTGATATCAACAGACTGGACACAGACCGATATGCGGAGCCACTACTCTTTGTGCTACCAACAGCCATATCCACAAGAACTGGCAGTAGGAGCAGCATCGCGCATTATATCAACCAAGTCGTCAATGCCGGGCATCCTCTGACGATCAGTCTCCACTCGCTAGCCACTAAGATTCTCTTCGAAGAACGAGATGGGAAGCCCAGAGCAAATGGAGTTGAGTATCTAGCAGGAGAGGGACTTTACTCGGCAGATGATCGGTATGATGCAGCGCAGACTGGAGAAACGAGGACTGTCCGCGCCCGAAAGGAGGTCATTGTCGCAGGAGGGGTGTTTAACACTCCGCAACTCCTTAAACTAAGTGGAATCGGCCCGCGTGAGGAGCTCGAAGAGCTTGATATTCCAGTACTCATGGATTTACCTGCAGTGGTAAGTGTCCATCTTCATATTCGACTAGTACTTGGACTCATTTATACAGGGCAATTACATGCAAGACAATTACGAGACACCGGTCCAAGTCCGCGCCGACGTTCCATGGGTGGAACAAGCTATGCCTTCCGAATGCACAATGACACTGGATGAGTCCGATCCATGTTTCGTAGAGTGGAACACAACAGGTCAAGGTTATTATGGGAATCCCGTTGGCACACTGTTCATGACATATGAGAGCAGCGTCAGCTGGGACAACGATACAGACCTCTTTTTCTTGAGCGTAGCTGGATATGGAGCATCTGGATTTTTTCCAGGATTCTCGGAGCAAGAACCAAAGCCTAATGAATGGACTACCTCTATCGTCAAGATGCAGACTGACAACCCATCCGGCACTGTTAAACTACAGTCTAAGGATCCCAGACAAGCCCCGGCTATCAATTTCAATTTCTTCAAAAATCGAGAAGAAGAAGACCTACAGGCTCTTGTCGAAGGAACAGAGCTCTTTCTCAGCGTTTATGACAAGACAGGGGTAAATTACACAGTCATCAAGCCGGATCCCAATATCGATATGAAGCAGAGTCTCAAGGATCATGCGTTCAATCACCATGCTGCAAGCACCTGTCGCATGGGTCCCGCAGGCGACAAAGACTATTGCGTCGATTCCAAGTTTCGAGTGAATGGTGTCGAGAGCCTTCGCTGGTCGACGCTTCTGTCTTTCCGCGGATTCCAGGAGCTTTTCCTAACGGACCGACGTTTACGATATCGCGAAAGGCTTTGGACACTATTCTTGGAGATAACGAGTAGACTTTCTTTGGCGTTATACTAATTTGTTCTTATTGACAACCCATTGTATGACTGGATTTCTGGAATGCGGGTACCTGTTCGGGGTGCGAGGTAATTGAGCCTTAAGTGTGGTCGGATTAGCAATACCCACGTAATACTCCCTATATAGACTTTAGAACTAATAAAGCCGTTTCTCTTCATACATTAATCATGTACTGGATGGCTTCATATACGTCTTGATGTTTATTGGATTCTAGCCGGTCGCCTATTCATCTTGAAAATGATGTCTAAACACTCGTGATAGCCCTTTTGGGTTCAATCTTATTTCACGCCTTGAAAACTTGATAAATCGCCCAGAAACGTGCTGTAATAAGACCATGTGACCGTTCACTATGGTCCTGCCTCAATTAGAGATTTATTTACTTACATGTCCCTAATTCAAGAACCTGGTGATAAATTGTCAAAGGCGATGGGTGATGACCATTTCCTAGTGCAGTGTCCATTGACGGTGAAATAGGGCCTCCTTAGCATTTGCGGCTGCCTGGCCCTTGAGATTCTACCGCATATATTCATTTTCCAAATTCGGAAGATCTTTGTTCAATAGGTGGTGAGGCCATTTCAAGAAATCTCTATTCAAATTATACTACGCTAGCAAACTATCGAACATTCCTGCTGCAGCAATTCCACCGTATTGTATCGTGATTCCACCAGTAGCAGTCGCATACTTTGTGGTATCATTTGATGCATAAGGAAATGAATAGCCCTCCTGGACTACAACGTTATGACAGGGCACACGCCATGTCGCCAGCGTGGAAATGTCCCCTGGTATCCCGAAGTCTTGGCCGTCCGATATCAAGATTATCTTCTTCCTTGCATTTGGGAAGCGAGAAGTGAAAGAGCAAAGCTGTGATTGCACGAGCAAGAACGCGGCGTTATAATTCTCTCCCCCTCCACTGAACGCCGAGTCGAGAATACTGCCGGTGGAAGCGTCTATAGTGCTGATGTGTCGGAGAACGGTGACATTGCTCGCATGAACGACGACCCCGACATGCGCGGCAGGGTATTTACGACGAATGAGTTCAATAAGCGTCCTGAAAGCCTCTTTAGCCAGCTGCTCTGGGGCACCGCTGAGACTTCCGCTGATGTCGACGCAAAAGACGATTCCGATCAAAGAACGCTGCGCACGCACCTGTTCAAGCTCTGCTATGCGAGTTTCGAGCCTTGCCTTCTCGTCCTCGAGCTCGTGCATTCGAGTGGTTGACTTGCTCTTGTCCTTCTCCAATGCTGCATTGGCCTTCTTGGTTTTCTCGAAGTCTGCAAGCAGAGTTTTGTTTTGGGTTCGGAGGTCATCCAGATCTCGAGTCATTTTTCCTTTTTGAATCTCAAAGTCCTTCTTTGCCGCTTCATGAACAGCCTCGAGTTTGGAAACTTTTCCATTCAGTGCAGGTAGCCGCCTAGTCTTTTCCTGAAGGCTGTCTACCTCACGACATAGCGTTTCGATACGATTGTTCCGAAAATCAATTTGTTCTTCGAGTTTCTTCATTTCCCCGTGTTTTTGAGCCTCTTTGCGTTGCATTCCTCGCACATATCGCCGCATGTCATCAACCCGCTTGGATTCGCTCACGTCTTTAGGCACTTCGCTGTGATGAGTAGCCTTTGCTTTCGAGCTCTGCTGCTCCTCGAGTGCCTTGATTTGGTCTCGTAATCTGCTTTGCTGTTGCTCGTGTTCCTGTTCTAGACCCTGAATCTGATGCTCCATCAAGGCTTTCTGTTCACGTATTTCGTTTTTGAGCATTTCGCACTGCGCGTTGCATGCTTTAGTTTGGGCGGTTTGCCGATCGAGATCAGCTTTGAGATCGTTGAAAGTTGTTTCTATCGTTTCATCTGTTAATCACTATCAGAGATGGACAAGGTCTTTTTATCACTCACCGTTGGTACCTTTCACCGCCGCTCGCTGCGCATCCCGCATGAGGCGCTCTGTTTCACTGGAAACCAAATTGGAAACTACCAGCTGGTCTTGAAGCTTTGCAGTTTGTCTCTGGTGAGACGAAAGTTCCTCTAGTGTTTGTGCAAGTTTGCTTTCTGATACTGTAAGAGCTTCACGACATTCAAGCAAGCTTCGTTGAGCGTCCTCGAGTTGCCGTAGATGTTTGTCGCAATCACCCTTCTTGTCGTCGAGTTCCATCGTCAACATCTCCAGTTCCAGCTCAAACATCTGAATAGGGGATGTTTCAACGTCCTGCTGTAGCCTTCCATGTCTTTCCACTTCTTCTTCTACTTCTTCTTCTTCTTTATCCAGATGACGTCCGGTCTGGACAGCCATCGCCATCTGGCCTTCAAGTCCGTAATCCATCTCTAAACCCCGCAGCGAGCAACTGGTGTTGTGACGGCAAGTCTCTTATCGAGCAGACAGCTGAAGAGGTTGCGGGATGAGAGGAGCTTGCGCATGTACGCCGAGAGCGCCCTTTCACGCCCCGCTTCGGCTACACTTGCACTCTCTACGGACACCCCCGCAACGTGGCATGCAGTCTCTCGAAAGCTATCACACAAGACGTCACTACACATGGTTTGCCTTCTTATCATGCGGTTCTCTATGTTGCGGACCAGGCCTAGAAACTCGCTAAGTCCCTCACCCATCAGGCTGTACGAGGCAGATTCGGATGGACCCCAAGCCCTCTGAAACAACCACGACCAGTCATTGACGAGGTATCGATGGGCACATTCCTCAGGCTCATACTCGATTCTATTGACATGTGAGTCACTCAAAGTTGCTAGTACTGAGTGTGAAACGACACGTAGGCAACCGAGGTGACAGTGCAAGGCTGTCAACGACGCTGAAAAAGCTCGAAGACTGAGTCTTTGGTGTCAACCACACCTCTAAATCTTCATTATATCATGGGTCACTCAATAGAATACTACGAAGATGCACAAACGAGGCCCAGATCCGCCCGAAGATGATATCGAAAAGGTGATAGCTGCAACCGGCTGCCCGAAGTCTAGGGCTAAGATATATCTCAAAGTTAGTATTTCTAGGTATTACTCGAGGTTTGCTGACGAGGCTGGAAGACTAACAAAAACGACGTTGAGAAGGCTATAGCTTTGTTCAAAGACCACCAACAATCCGTTTGTACCCTTCCAAAAGCTTCCTAAGTCTTTCTGATAGATATAGATTGCGAATTTCAAGAGCGGTGGAAGACATTCTCGACGCCCTCAGTCAACAGACTCCAAGAGGTCAAATAGTCCGAAAACTACGCCAAAGTCAGCACCGTCTACGGAGCCACCTGGAGAACCAGATAGTAATCCTCACCACGTGGCAACTGGTCCATCTGCTTTACCCCACAACGACAGGTTTCCTTCCGCGCAAGTCACTCCCAGTGCATCGGAGAGTGATCTAGAGGCAGAAAGGGCAGAGCCCCAACCTATGGAGTCCAATGATTCCTCCTCGGAAGAGGGACATCAACCGCAGCGCGGACCTAGCGATTCGCAGACTGAAGAGAATGGCAGATTGGTGGATATTCACCAGTGGGATCTAAAACTTCCATTGCTTCATCCTCCTCCTGTACTGCAACCAGGCGGCACCGATGGATCGGCGAGTTTCTCGATCAACGATCTCGTTGCAGCCATTCAGCGAGGAGCATTGCTCGAAGATGTGAAGTCATATATGACGCACTACATCCACGTTAATCCTCGAAATGTTCGTGAACAGATCAATAGCGACGTCGGCGGTTTCCCTGCAATGTTCTATGTTGTGGCTTCAAACAACGACGCCATTGTTCGGATATTCGAGCAGGCTGGTGGTGATGTGAACGTCACTTGTGGAGAACCTCCTCTGCCTTTACTGGTGTTCGCGATAATGAATAGTCCAATCATTGAAAAAGAAACTACGGCCATGGTTGCTACTTTGCTCAGCGTTGGGGCTGACGTTGACACCATCCCTCGCGCTTTCTACGACCCTTTCGACAAAGATCTTCCAACTGAAGGCCCAAAGGAGGAAGAGCTGATTGAAGACCTCAAGATCAATAAAATGCACTGGTGTAAACCGGTTGCATTTCGAAGTCTGTTTGCAGAGGCTCTCAATATCACCCAAAGGTATCTACTACATCGTTCATCTATGTTGATTCGACCGACTGGGCGCCAAAAAGATGTTGCCGCTCGACATAACTCTATGGATTTGTTTGCTGTACCATACTTTCTCATTGGTCAAAGTGCAGCTACTGAGCTTCTGACCCGAAGTTTTCTCCACTATATGCTTCGACGACAGAAACAACCCCTGGTCCTCGTATTCGCAGGTCCCAGTGGACACGGAAAGACTGAGCTCGCAAGACGTCTGGGACATCTCCTTTCCTTAGACCTCCATGTTAGCGACTGCACGATTGTGACGCGAGAGACGGAACTATTTGGACCGCGAAAGCCGTATATTGGGGCTGAAGAGGGTTCGCCGTTAAATAATTTTTTGGCTGCAAATAACGGAAAGAAGTGTATTGTCTTCCTCGATGAATTCGAGAAAACAACACAGGATATCTGGAATGCACTATTAGTACCCTTTGATAATGGTAAGCTCAGAGTATTGGATTGGATAATGTAGATGCTTACGAACGTTCAGGTGAATACCAGGACCGACGCAACTTGAAGATAGTTGATTGCAAGAATACCATCTGGATTCTCGCCACCAATGCGCTTGACAAGCGGATTGTCGGCTTTTGTGACGATAATCCAGCAATATTCAACGAAGAACGGCGATCTATACGGGAAGATTTGCTCGAAGAGCTTACATCTGAGATGAAAGATGACTTCATATCAGTGTTCTCAGTAAGATCTCCATCCTAAATTACTTGCACAACACTGAAACTCTCTAGCCTCCCTTGACAGGTCGTATATCCGCATTCGTACCCTTCCTACCATTTTCCAAACCCGAAACTTTTGTCGGCGCACACAAATATCTACTAGAGCTCACACACGACGTGCGACGGCCAGTTTGCACTACCCCCGGTCCTAAAGAGCATCTACTTGGCAATATTCGACTGAAGATTCGCTCTGATGCGAGCGTCTGCAAGATTCTCACAAAGGACTATGACCCAGCTTTGGGTATCCGGAGTTTGAGGAAGGCGGTGACGGATAGAGTTGCTAAGTTGTTGGATTCTGAGTATCTGGCCACACACGATATTATTGCTGAGGGGCTTCCGACTGAAGACTATTCGGTGTTTGTGACCAATGGGAGGATTAAAGTGAAGCGAGTACTTGACACGACGAGATAGATCTGAGATTAAACAGTCATAGAAAACTATAGCAATTTGAATCAAGTCCAGTGACGAAGATATGACCCCTTGTCAGAACAAACCAAAGCTCATCAACGATAAGAGGAAACAATAGGAACAATTCATGACACAGGATTCCCTTCAATTGTCGTTCCAAGGAGGATTATTAGCCCAAAGACGCTTCCCAGGCCCATTCAATCTCTGTTTAATCAACTGCACCTTCGCCCACTCATCCTCCGACCACTTCCCCTCATTCCTATCGTTCCAAGTCCCCAGAATCCCCATAATCTCCTCCAGAACAGCATCCGCCTTCTCCATCTCCTCTTCAACAATATAACGATCTGGTCTCCTCGCGCCTCTGAGGCTCCAAATGTTGACATCCAGCTGATACCGATCGCGAATAAGTCCACGGAAGTCCCTTAAAGTTTCTGGAGAGGCTTCCTTCATCTTTCTTACTTTTTCTTGGTGCGCTTTTTGCTCGCGTTCTATCCTTTGATTCTCTATTAACTCGTGCTGGCGGATTTGTTCCATCTCTGCGTCATATTCTTGTTTCATCTTTCTTAGTTTCTCTTGGTGTGCCTCTTGCTCGCGTTCTATCCTTTCAATCTCCATTAACTCGCGCTGGCGGTTTTCTTCCAGCTCGGCGGCATATGCTCGTTCCCTTCTGCTGGCCTCGGCTGCACTTTCTGATTGTCTTGCAAGAGCCCTCTTCTGCGCTCGCAGCTCACGTTCGAGTTCCTCTTTCTCAGCCAAAGCTTCCTCTTTTTCGGCCAAGGCATGTTCGAGCTTCTTCTTGCGTGAAAATAAGCCCATACCTGGAGGCCGTTTGAAGATGCTGCTGGAGTTGGTTTTCTCGTTCTTCCGGGTCTCTCCGTGAGGAGGGTATTGGTGGTTGGCGTAGGTGCTGTATGCTTTATCGAGGCGGCTGCGGTGTCCGCTGTGATCAGTTATAGATGAGGATCGATTTGTTAAAGAGGATCGCCGAGAGTATCTTGACTCGAGGTCATCATCAGAATCCTGATAGCGTGGAATGTTTGTCCTGCGATTTAGATGGTCGCTCATAGTGGTATTGTAGCCGGTAAATCCGTTTGACTTGTTCAATGAGATGACTGCTCGATTGCTTACAACGTTGATCAGAAATACCCTTTTGTGCAGTGGTATAACACCAAACTTTCAGTCGCTGACAATTACCGGATAACGGCGTAAATAGGTGCGATAGCCCCTTAGTTACCTAATTCTAAGACGCGGGTAGCCCCTACGGAGTCGCCGGAAATGGACGAGCAGGGCAAACTTCTATGCATGTCTCGGGGCCCTCGATATGACGTGTCATCGCGTAAAACGAGCGAGCTCCAATCTTTGTGCTTGACATCTATGCATGGTGATGTATTCTGTCGATTCAAACACCTGAGGCCGATACGAGTGTCCCGCAATGTTTCAGAAATCCCACACCGGTTGCCAGCCGGAAGCTTGTGAGAGCTCACGATTGGATGCTTGACCAAGCCTTAGGCATTTATACCGCAAGGCAGAATTTTCCGATAGCCTTTTGACTTTCGAAAAGCCATTCGCCTGCACAAGTTGGTCGGTTGCCTTGATGCGGCATGCAAAAGGGCAACTTTTGATGATCCACTGGCAAAATGATTCGTATCAAACTGCCTGCATACATGAATCCGGGAGATATTGCCCAAAGCACCCACCCACGCATCAGGCTTCGTGAGAAATCAGCCCAGTCGCCGTTATGCAGGCCACGTCGCAGGCCCTTTACAGGTCTCGGAAAACACCTCCTAATACGTTTGGACACCGCATTATTCTGCAGGTAACCTAATACATGATGTTTTGGTGATATACATACAAAGCCACGTCTTGTTGGGGTGGCAGATACAATCCTACAGAGGTGGTGGCATGGTCTCCTTCGGCTTAATTGTGGGATTGGTGATATTGGGGGACTATAATTCCTCGTCTATTCGCCACGACTGTTGCAAATATCGGGCACGAATGCTTCGCTTACCTTCTCATCCCCCCACCAAAGTTCAGCCCGCAGCGAAAAGCCACTGATGATCACTTTGCATATCAGTCCGACCTGATAGAATACCTTGCCAGTAATGGGGTTGTGTAGCTTTTCGAATGCATGTAGCGAGAGTCCGGATTCGGATGCGGTGAGTTCGGCGAACAAGTCCAATTCTGACATTGGTCAGTGAGTACCAAAGTCTATCATGACTGACGCTCCCTGTTACGTACCTTCGTGGGAAGTTTCGAACCTAGTTGGAATATCATCGTCGGAATATTCATAAATGGGGAGCTTGATGTGTGACAGATCAGGCTCCTGGCAATGCCAAAAGAACTCCTCCTGATGCACGCGTTCTTCATTAGCATTCAACATGTCGCCTTTGCGGACGAACCATGTAAACTGGCCCTTCGCATTGAATTCTCCTGTAATCTGATCTGTATACGAATCTCTGGCGTTGTGCCGACTCTTGGAGAATCTCGCGGCGCTGACAGCCCCATAACTCTTCGGGGAGGGTGTAACATTCATTTGATCCGGCGGCTGATTTCTCCTATCCATGCCGACGAGCACGGCACCTTGGACAACGGCAGACCAAGATGTGGAAGGTCTACGAATATGTACTCCTCTCATGCCCATTGACTTTCGCAGTTCTTCTTGAAGATAAATGGACTCGCTGAAGCCACCGATAAGAAAGAGAGATTTGACTCGTTTTCTCTTAGCTTCTACTTGATTGAGCTGGCCTTGAATAAGTTCGATTACGTTGTCGATAGAATTAGAGAAAAATTCTGCCATATCGGGTTGAGTTATAGTCAGTTCTCCTTGCTCAACAACGCCGCCTATGGTAATGTCGTGCAACGGCTCTGGGAGGTCCAGGTGCATGTCATTAGAGTATGTGTGAAACTCTTTCTTGAGGTCTTCGAACCTTCTCATAACTTCTCGCAGCTTCGGGCCCTCCATTGTGTGGCCACTGATTCTCTGACTCTCGCTTCGACCATCAAGAACTCGATAGTTCCTTTCCCCGATATGGTCACGGAGCCACGTCCTGAATTTGGCGTTGATAAAGGATGAGCCGCATTTTGAACCCGTGGGGATCGAGATTGCTTCCAACACTAGGCTGGGCTCCAGTGTTTGGACCTGGTAGGCAACTACATCTACAGTACCGCCACCTGCGTCACACAACACGAAGCACTCACGCTTTTTTAACAGATCTGCTTCCTCCTGTTTGAAGAATTGGGCGGTGTAGATAGAAGCGGCCTCGGGCTCGGAAACGAGGTAGTATTGGCTTAGGTGGGGAAAGTTCTGCGCGTTGAAACCTGCGTTCATCACGGCTCTAAAGGTCGAATTCTTCGCCCGATAAGACCATCGGACGGGAACCGTGATGACGATATCGACTGGCTGGTTGGCCTTAATTGCCGCCATTCTCTCTGTTGCTTGGTCGAATTTCTTAAACACCTTGGTAAGATAATCCGTCACAATGTCTTCGGGCCCCTTCCACGTATATCCTGGATCTCCCCTGGATGCCTTGACGTTCTCAAATTTAAGATCTTTCATTCCATCCAAAACTTGCAGGATGAGATCCAGCTCTTCCATCCGGGTGTCCTGAGGGTCAAGCTCGAGCTTGGTGTTGATCATGGCCACGGCATCATCACTGAGATCTGATCCGAATTGTTGCTTTAGGACAGTGCTGCATGGCGTGTAGGATATTACGCTTGGTATCTTGACTGAATTATCCATCTCGCCGCCCCACTTCTGCAGCACCTTGACTGAATTTAGATCCGCATATCCACTCTCGGGTGTCGCCCATGCGACACCTTTGAACTATCAGTACCCTCCCAAAGTCGAACTGTGTCGGGTACTCTACATACCTGTGAACGTGGTACCGTAGTCAATGCCAATAATTAGCCTCGTTTGGCCAATATCAGCAGGAAACATCTCCTCGTCTTCGGGGAAGATATCTAGATCTGGGTCGTAAGAAGATGCAGGGACATTTCTGTACGAGGATTGCTGGGAAGGAGTTGATGACCCGGACGATGCCCTGCTGTGCGCTCTCTGAAATGAAGTGAAAGATCTAGAAGGTGGTGGAGAAGTAGATTTGCCGGAAGTTGTTCCCAGCGGCGGAGCCTTCTTCATGGTGCTGAATGTTTTCAATACTTGAAAAGCAACGCTGCTGGCACTTCTACGGAGAGATTGTTGGCGTCTATATCGATAACATTGCGCCAGGCTGGAAAGCGACATCCCAGGAATGATCAGGCAGTCCTACTACAGCATGCAGTCTGCGTGTACCAACCTCGGCCCCCATCTGCATGGTGTTCTTAGTGTAATGCATGCCGCAGAACCCGGTGGCTTAGATTGCCTGAAAAAAGCAAGCATTACCGGTGAGCTGAATGCGGCCTTGTGCAGTCAACACGCCATTTCTTCTCGCTAGCGAGGGAAAGAAAAGCCGACCCTCCATGTTGGAGGCTGTGAACCCTAGCTGAACGCCGCCGGATTGTAATCTCCATGTAACTTTTAGGATGAAGAAGAAAGCGTTCTACAGTACACGCTTTTTCATGCAGGGCTACTATTTACAAGACGTTCCGCGTGAGTCCCCTCTCAGTACGAACTCAAGACCGGAGTAATCATAAGTCAAGTTCGGTGTCACACTTGTTTGACATGGGACCCCCCGAATGGTTGAAGATATTTAAGGGTAGACCTATTCATCGGCTTCAAAAGCCACAATCCCACAGTGAGGCATCCAAATGCCTGGATGATATCAACAGCATTATCTCAACCACGCTCGAGTTAAACCATGACAATCACTTTGGAGACTTTCCACGTGTCAACGAACTCAGCCCAGTAGATTGTGTACGATGGCTTGCGGAAGAGTACCAGAATGCGTACAATGAACGAGAGGAATGGAAGAATGAACGAGAGAAATGGAAGAAAGAACAAGAGGAATGGAAGAATGAACGAGAGAAGTGGAAGAATAAACAAGAGGAATGGAAGAATGAACGAGGGGAATGGATAGATGAACAAGAGAAATGGAAGAATACACAAGTGGAATGGATAAATGAACGAGAGACATGGAAGAACTCAGTGAATCATTACCAATCCGAGTTGACCGGAATGAAATGGTCGTTCAATCAAGCGGAGAACCGACATACTCAAGAAGAAGGGACTCTTCGTCAGCATATAAATGATCTGCGAGTAGAAAAGTCACACATGCAGCAAGATTTGGAGCAGCAACAGAAGAGTCATAAGCAGCAACAGGAGAGTCATAAGCAGCAACAGGAAAGTCAGAAGCAGCAATATGAACGTCTAGTAACACAGCTCAAACGAACTCACCATCAGAAAGAAGAACGACTGAAAAAGGAAGTGCAATCTCGGAACAGAGCACTAGTCGACCTCGATAAAGGCGACCCTTCCTTCGTAGCCGTCAGCGATGGAGAAATCCAATCTATGTTTTCCAAGCTCGCTCTCGAGGTCGATGAATGGGCACGGCTACATTGGGAATTTAATAATACAGACTGGACGGATGAAAAACAACAACGAATCACTGACGCCCCGCGGAGACTGCAGAGGTACATCCTGCTGGATGAAATCTGGACAATCTTCCAAGAACACATATTCTGCACCCCATTTCGAGTATTTGGGTCTGAGGCTCAAGGTTTGGAAGCAGGGTGGCAAAAACAGGAACCACCATGGAATGACAGATGTGTTCAAGGTTCGCCTCATCTTTCCCTCCTCAAATCATGATTAACGAAGCTACAGGTTCTGAAATGAGCGACGCACTATACGTCTGGCCCGAGCCCAGTTTCAAAGCCGAGCAATGGCGATACGGGTCGATCCGACCAGGCCAAGAAGCCCTCACAATCCAAACCTCCGAGTTTGACAAGCGTACAAAACTGCGCATCGGCTTCGAGGAATGCGTATCAAACGTGCACACAAAGCTACTAGAAATATTTCAAATGGTAGCACACCTAGACAGAAACCAAAAAGCATCGTTATACAAACTTGGCGAGAAGATTGCGAGGATGTGGGTATTGTTTGGGACGCAGAGATGTCGTATTGTGGTGACTCTGGGCAATTTGCCGACGTCGACGGATTCTAGTGATAAGAAAGGTCTGCAGAATTCATCAATCGAGTTCGTTATTAAGCCGTCTATTAGACGCGTGGGTGATGTTGATGGGGATAATCTTGATAGAGTACAGGTTATTTCTGGGTGTGAGGGGGAGGCGAAAAGGGTTTATTACAGTAGTCCATTGTGAAAGCCGAGGTGATGTTGGAACACGTATACCATATCTGGAGAATGACTGTATCTGAACTGCACGATATGAAACCGTCTTGAATCGAATGCTAGCTTCATGTGTGTATGGCGTTGTGGTGGATGGTGAGGTAGAGCGACGCGTCGTCAGCATCTCGTCCGTCGATGAACATATGAGAACTATGTGAAATAGCAAATCGGTAATTGAATTAAACAAGTTCTGTCTACACAGGAAATCAAGTGAGATGTACTATACCCCCTCACAAGTTGCTGCATCCGAATCATTGAGACCCACGGGTCACTTGACTACTTCATCATAGTATTGCGACCACGACTAAAACAGCCGTTGTGTAGATGCTGAAAAGGATTGACAGCTGAATGGATCTGATGGGAACACGTATGGGCAGCCATGGTACTATTCATGTGTACGTTGGTCACGTAGACTTGTAAGCAGTATTTCTATGGAGCCTCATGGCTATCCTACCGACAATGAACTCTCTCTCTCTCTTTACCACCTTGTCTTGACTCTTAAAACACTAGAAGAAGATGTCTAGGCTTACTACTAGGAGCCGATTTAGAAGAGCCTTAAACGAGTTGCTAACTAGTTAATGGCATTAGTTTGCCCAAGCGACTAGTTGACTCCCACCCCTTCTAACCCGATTCGTCTCGCTGGTTACTTCCCAATACGTGAAAGCGCCGTCTTGCGATCCAAAACTGCCGTAATGATGACTCCCAATTACCTAGCAATAACGCGCTGATAGGGGCGAATTGAGGGGAAATTGGTGACTGTGGACCATTTGCTGCGCGGGAAAGTCGATTCAACATGTGTTCATTTGGATTTTGCGTCACCCGCACCATTGAGCTAGCTACTCCAATGTCGACCGACCTCAGGGAGAACAACTTTCCCTTTCAAGATCTGCCGGATAGATCACATGGACCATACTAAAACGGCAGTGAAGATTAACACTGTACAGACCCATTCAGAAATCTAGGGATTTGATATGAATAAGTGCATTCCACGAGTCTCAACAGACATGCCGTGAACCGATCCTTGAACCACGCCGCCCACCTCCAGCCCAGTTCGAATACTTGACCTCCCCTTGATCTCCCACCCACACTTCAACCAGAAACATGTCTACACCCAATCTATCCGTATCCGATGTCATCGAACTTACCCAAACCCTCGTGCGCATCGACTCTTCTAATCCAGACTTCGGCTCGATCCCAGGACCCGGCGAGACAGCAATTGCGCAATACATCCGCGCATGGTTAGAACACCGCGACATTGAAACCCACTGGATTGAACAGATTCCCGGTCGACCAAGCGTTGTCGGTGTAGTTCGAGGGTCTGGCGGAGGCAAGAGTCTGATGTTCAATGGACATATTGATACTGTGACGTTACAAGGGTACAATCGCGATGCTCTAAGCGGGCATATCGAGGATGGGAATCTCTACGGAAGGGGCTCTGCTGATATGAAGAGTGGCCTTGCGTGTGGTATGACTGCGATTGCGCAAGCCAAAAAGCTCAATCTTGCAGGCGACGTGATTTTCGCTGCTGTCGCCGATGAAGAATCTGAGAGTCGTGGGACGGAGCAGTTGATAGAGGCGGGATGGCGTGCTGATGCAGCTATCATCGCAGAGCCGACGGAAATGGCGATTATCAACTCTCATAAAGGCTTTGCGTTGTATGAGGTTGACATATTTGGTGTTGCGGCCCATGGATCGAAAGCGGAACTCGGTGTTGATGCGATTTGCAAAGCTGGATACTTCCTCGTTGAATTGGATCGCCATGCTCGAGATCTGCAAGAGCAATACTCTGGCGCCAACATGCCGGATGTTGGAGCGCCAAATATTCACACTGGTGTTATAAAGGGCGGCGAGGAAATCGCATCCTACCCAGCTCTCTGCACGATCACCATCGAACGCCGGACCATCGCGGGAGAGACAGCTGATACTGTAAAGGCGCAATTACTCGAAATCCTAGATGGTCTTGCAAAGACCCTCCCTGACTTTAAATTCGAGCTTCGCAGCACATTTTCCAGATCTCCCTACTCGATTCATCCAGATCATCCGCTCGTCGAGCTTGTGGCAGAACAAGCAGCGAAATCGATGGGTACCGCACCCAAAATTCAGGGCGAGACATATTGGACCGACATGGCTTTATTGGCAGATGTAGGTATTCCTGGGGTAATCTGGGGACCTAAAGGGTATGGACTGCATGCGAAGACGGAGTGGGTTGAGGTTGAATCTGTTCGTCAGCTTTCAAGCGCGTTTATTGCTATTGAAGCGGAGTTTTGTAAATTGTTAGGACACAAGATATAAGAAGAAAAAAAAGTCTCTTGGTTAGTTAGACATGGGTTGTAACATTGCCAAAATCTCATACTAGCTAGGAACATGTAGAAATGAGATATAAGACAGTTATGCTTATCACAACCCTGGATGCTGTTACATCGCAAAGCAGTGCTGAACCAAACGATAACAAATAGATAACGCGGGGAAATCAAGAAGACTAGTTGATGCACTATGATAAACAGTGGCAAAACGCAACGCGGAACAGGGGATCTGCAGTGCGGGGATGTACTAAACACGACTTATGCTAGACTACATGGGCACAAGTTCGGTCCGGACTCTGACTTTTCCCATACTGTCCAAGGCCTTGCATTCAATTCTTCTGCACCTCTTGTCCACCGTCCGTCCCGACTTTCCCTGCTCAGTAACGTCTACTTAATAGGCTGGGGCCCTTCGTTTGATTTGATCCTGGTATGACTGAAATAGTCTGGGGTCTTCCGGGTGTTGATGTAGGCGGCACGCTGGGTAAGAAGCCGAGATCTTTGTCGTATTCCGGGTATGTTGCGCATCCCTTTTGATGACGAAGCTTGTTGACAGCGCGTAGGTGCTGGACATGCAGAGAAAGACGTATTAAATGTGATGAACGGCCCGATGCTTGCAGAAATTGCGAAAGAGCGAAATTGACTTGTGCTGGGTATGGGGTGCGGCTGCGATGGGCTTCCGATCAGAACGGAGGCCGCATGAGACCTTCAGGCCGGCGCCGCACGATTCCGAGTTGGTCCCTCTTCAAGTGAATTCTGGAAGGAAGTATTTAATTAAATCGTGCTTAGGGAAAAGTTCCCAACCACCTTTGGAGGCACCGAGAAATGTCGAAAATATGAACAAAGTCAACCAGGCCGATACTACTGGAATATCTTCTCCTGGACCCGTGACCCCTTCAAATCCTGCTCCCCAGTCATATCAAAGCCCAACTCCACTTCCACCAGTGACAGAGGAGTCATTGGGTATTGATGGAGTCGATATATGGCAGCAGACAAACGAACTTTTCAACAACGAATCTGACAGGTCAAGTTCTTCCGACTCGCTTTGTGGAATCACTGAGGAAGATACCCCCATGCCAATTGGGTCTCCTGTTCTAAATCTACCTGCGACTCCTGGGCATATTGACGGCATTCCCGAAGATCTGGACGTGCCCTCGAACGCTCCCCAGGAACTTACTTTAATTCCAGCTGGCTATGACATATCCAGTCAATGGCCTCCTATACCGGCAGACCATAATGTCGACTTTCCGGGGGCTGATATCCCGGCTTTGACCTATAATGATTTCTCGACCGCTCTCACTCTCTTTGGAGATTCCATTCATTTCCCTGGAGAAGGCGAGAATTTTGATGACACTGCCACTTCTTCAGCATTGTGTAGGACATATGGATCTCCGCCTGAGCTTGCACTGTCCCTGCAGTATGAGGTTCCGCTACGAGAGCCGCCAGCGACAATTTTGCTGCGGCACTTTTCCGAGTACATGTGTCGTCTCATGCAGCCGGTCTCTCATCGAAATAATCCTTTCAAAAACATATACCTTACCACCGCACTCCAGGGATGTCGCGATCTAGATAATTCGAACCCCTCGGGTCAATTGTCTCTGGCCAATATATCCGTATACCATAGCATTCTAGCAGTGGCTGCTATAAATATGAGAGGTCTCGCTTTTGACAGTTTACGGCTCCACTATGACGGACTTGCGTCTTTCCATCGAAGAGAGGCACTCAGGGCTGTTAGAAGCGCTCTGATGGAGAACAAGAATAGCTACAGGCATATGATGACCGCGATGCTCTGTCTTGTCTCCGTGGATGTAAGTCTTGCAATCATGTCTATCTTTGCGTCATCTAACATTCTAGATCGTTGATGGGGGGACCCAGGACCACTGGATTCACCTCCAAGCCGCCACGCGGCTCCAAGCATCCCGACTCAGGCTGAGGCTGGTCAGTCGTCAAACCTTACAGCTGAATACCATTTGTTCAATGCTCAGTTTATTCACACGAACCTCACTTCACAACGCAGACCCCAAACCATGGCACGATAACATCACAACACTCCGCGATCCAGCTCTCGACAATCTATCCGATTGCATCGAATTTCTCTACGGCATAACCCCATTCATCGCACGATCCATTTCCAAAATCTACCAACTCTCACAACACATCGCATTCTACCAAAACCGCGAAGATCTGCCAGAAGGTCTAATCGACGCCTGTGAAGAACTCTACGACGAATTGTTACCCTGGTCCGTAGACTCGGAACCCTTTCTCACGATCGACACAACCGAAGTCGCAATGCTGGGCGTAGCTCGCGCACAAGCAACCGCATTCTACAACGCTACGATGATATATCATTACCGATCGATTCAAAACTGCGGCCGAGAAGAACTTTTCAAGGAACAAGACGAAGTTCTAAAAGCCATGAATCTCGCCGAAGACCTGAAATCCCATGAGCACAATTCGACACATTTGGCTGCGCCGGTGACTTGGCCTGCTTTCATCGCTTCGTGTGAAGCCGTGGGTGAATATCGAGATGCGTGGTCTAGGTGGTGGGATAGAGTCACAGAGTATAGGATGGAGAATTATGCGAAGCAGAAATCGATTATTGATACTGTTTGGGCGAGGATCGATTCAAAGGATAATGTGACGGATTGGAGGGAGGTTTTGTCGGTTATGGGAATTAGGGTTATACCAGTTTGATGGGGTTTGTATTATTGCGAATTATGTTTTCTTGTTGAGTAGCTATCTGAGTAAGATGAAGTTTTACAGCTTGGCTATGGGGTCTAATGTCAGTGTGCCTGTTTTAGCGACCAAGTACTCCTCAATCGCAACGTCCTTGCCAGCTTCCTTTCCGTAACCAGATTCTTTGATGCCACCGAAGGGTGATTCTGCCGCGGAGGAGTTTCCTGTCATGGCATCAGTTGAGAGTGCGTAGGAGTACACGGGCATCCTTCCTCTTACCAGTGTTCATGCCGATCATACCGGCCTCCAAATCTTCCAAAAGTCTCCACGTACGATTCACATCGCGAGTGAAAAAGTACGCCGCCAATCCCATGGACGTGTTATTGGCCAGTCGCACGGCCTCTTGTTCTGTCTCAACCCTATACAAACCAAGAAGTGGACCAAAGATTTCCTCCTTGGTTGTTAACATGGAATCCGTCATCTCGGAGATGATTGTGGGTTCGAAGAAGTAGCCGTTCTTTAGATGTTCAGGTCTCTTGCCACCGCATAGAAGACGACCACCTTTTGAGATTGCATCGGCGACGTGTCGCTCGATCTTTTCGACGCCTCTGGAGGTTGTAAGAGCACCCATGGTCGTAGCTGAATCCCCACCATGACCGACAGAGATCTTCTTCGTGGCGTCTAGGATCATGGAGGCGAATTTATCATATACACCGCTCTGGACATAGACTCGATTGGCATGAGTACAGGCCTGGCCAGCCGTCCTCCACTTCAAAATCATCAGCGCAGCGAGCGCCTGGTCAAGATCCCCATCGTCGAAAATGAGAAACGGGCAATTACCACCTAGCTCCAGGGTAACCTTCTTCAGACCAAGACTACAATGCCTTGCAATCAAACTCCCCACAGCCGTACTCCCCGTAAAACTCACCTTCCTCACCAACGGATGTTTACAAAGCGCCTCACTCACCATGGGTGTCCTTTCATTATCCGTAGTAATCACATTCACCACTCCCGGCCCAAATCCAGCCTTCATCACAAGATCCGCCAACGCCAAAGTACTAAGCGGCGTCTCCGGCGACGGTTTAATGATAATCGTACACCCGGCTGCAAGCGCAGCAGCGACTTTTCGAATTATCATAGCGACGGGAAAATTCCAGGGAACGAGGGCAACACATACACCGATTGGTTGTTTGACGACGAAAGTGCGACGATTGGAGATTGATGGTTGGGCGATTGAGCCTCGAATGCGTTCTGCTTCGCCTGCAAACCACCATGCGAAACTTAGGGCATAATCTACTTCGCCTAAGGCTTCTGACATTGGTTTGCCGGTCTCGTAGACGACTAGTTTTGCGATGTCGGACCGGGATGAGGTGATTAGTTCGTGCCATCGGAGAAGCATTTTGGCTCGTTGGCGTGGGTTGATGTGTTTGTATTCGAGGAATGCGGTCTGGGATGATTGGACGTAGGCGTCTACGTCGCAGGCATCGTTGTTGGGGCAGGTAGCGAAGACTTCTCCTGTACCGGGGTCTTTGGTTGTATTGCCGTCAGTTGAATTTATTGCGAAGAAAGGATAGAGTGTGTAAACGCACCTTCGATATCGAAGCTCTCGCCGGATTGCGCTTGAACCCATTCTCCGTTGAGGAGTGCGCGATCGTGGAGTAAGGCGGCGTTGTCCAACTACGCCATGTTAGCAGAAGAAAATGATCTATGGACATTTATTTTGTTGACCTGGAATGGGAGTTTGGAGAGCATTGTGCAGAGTTCTAGAATTGCTAGCTTGGTGGAGACCTCAGTTGTTGTTTCGCGTGTTCTTGGGGAAGCTGGATAGTTGGAGATAGCCACATACATACACTGCCGAATATCGCGACTAAATGTACAAACAGCAAGAATCCCATCCCATACATTAGCTCCAGAAAACGTAAACGTAACAGCCCGTTCCTGGCCCGAAACGGCACACATGCCAAAAGTTGCCCCTCTCAAAGCTATACCTTTAGAATCTCGCTCGTTATTGCCTCTAAGATGATGAGTCCGGCCGTCACACGCTTGCATGAGCCGGCCGTTACGAACTTACCATAGGGGAAACGGAACGCATAAACTTCCCTATAGCGGTCCGAAGACTATTTCGTCTTGTCAATCCGCCGGCTTGGCACAAAGCCGAGGCTTTCCGTCAATCGGACATCGGCCCAACTTCAGAATGTTGGCAAAGATTAAATTGTATATGTCCTCTTCTTCTTCCTTGTTGTCTCAGCATCAACATCATCTTGCAGACTTTCTAGGCCTGCTTTCGAATCATTCTACCTTAATCATACCAAGTCGTTTTGTATCGTGCAAAGATGGCCTCCTACGCGCACCCATTCGATCCTCTTTCGCCGCACGAGATCGCCAAGGTATGCGTTCTGTTACCCCAACAAAATGCACCTGATTAATTGTAGCTAAACCATCATAGGCGGCAAAGATTGTGAGACCGGTATTTCCCTCTCAGATCAATTTCCGCGTGATTACCTTGAGAGAGCCTCCAAAAGCGGACATGGTTCGTTTTCTCCAGGGATCTGGACACAACAACACACGTCCATCTCGATGTGCACGCGTGCAAGTCATAACTCGGAGTGAAAAAGGAGCAAGCCAATTGTTTGAGCTAATTGTCAATCTCGACACCGGGAAAGTGGATGAGAAGCACTTTCTCGAAGGAAAGCATTCCTACATCGATGCCGAGTACATGAAGGCAGTAGAAAAAGTGTGCATGTCTGACCCGAGAGTGCAAAAAGAAATCAAGCTTCTTGATTTGCCTGAGGATGCTACAGTTTGCGTGGAGCCGTGGGCTTACGCGACAGATGGCATGAATAATATGGCTGATCGCACAACTATGGTATGGACCAATTGTTCTCTTATACATGATTTGGTCGAGACTAATCCGGTATCGCAGTGTTGGTTTTACATGCGCCTTATCAGCAACCCGGACGCCAATTACTACGCCTATCCTTTAGATCTCTGCGCAGAAGTCACTGAGAAGCTGGTGGTATCTAAGATCTACCGGCTACCAACCTCAGAGGATGAACGGATCCACAATGAGAAAAGACCATTCGACCGCCGTAGGATTCATCCAACTGCAGACAGCGAGTATCATCCAGACCTTCGCCCGCCTCCACGTATGACCACCAAGCCTCTCCACGTCTCGCAGCCTGAAGGCGCATCCTTTCAAACCTCAGGTAACTTTCTTACCTGGGAGAAGTGGAGTATGCACATCGGTTTCAACTACCGTGAAGGTCTCACGCTACATAACGTCTGTTATGATGGTCGAAGCCTCTTTTATCGTATCTCTTTGGCTGAGATGTTTGTTCCATATGGAGATCCACGCGCACCCTTCCCACGCAAGGCTGCCTTTGATCTAGGCAATGATGGCGCAGGAATTAACGCCAACAATTTGCAACTTGGCTGCGATTGCCTAGGTCTAATTAAATACTTTGATGGCTGGCATAATACCTCATCTGGAGAGCCAATGAAGCTGCCGAACGTAGTGTGCTGCCATGAACAAGACGATGGCATACTTTGGAAGCATACCAACTTCCGCACGAATAACGCTGTGGTCACACGTTCTCGTATTCTTGTTTTACAAACGATTATTACAGTCAGCAACTACGAGTATATTTTCGCATTCCACTTTGGCCAGGAAGCTTCCATCCATTACGAGGTTCGTGCAACAGGTATTCTGTCTACTTGCCCCATCTCCGTCGGCGAGAAAGTTCCATATGGCACAGTTGTTGCCCCTGGAGTGCTTGCTCCGTATCACCAGCATCTCTTCAGCCTACGTCTCGACCCAGCAATCGACGGCCACGCCAACTCTCTACTCATCGAAGAATCACACCCCTTACCCATCGACGACCCTAAAGTCCACAACCCCTTCGGAATAGGCTACGTCACAAAAAGCCACATAGCCGAAAAAGAACAAGGCCTAGACCTCGATCTCAGCACGGCCCGAACCTTCAAAATCATCAACGAAAACAAGATAAACCCCATCACCGGGACGCCCGTCGGATTCAAACTGTTTCCAGCATACAGTCAAATGCTACTTGCTCATCCAGCATCCTACCACGCCAAACGTTCCGAATTCGGTAAACACGCTGTGTGGGTAACTCGCTACCACGACGACGAACTATTTCCCGCTGGACGTTATACAATGCAATCCCTAGGCAACGAAGGCATTGAAACGACCATCAAGAATCGAAGTAAAGACCCCAACGCCAAGTCTAGCGTCAGGAATGAAGATATTGTGATCTGGCATACTTTTGGTTCTACGCATAATCCTAGGATTGAGGATTGGCCCGTCATGCCTTCGGAGAAGATGGTCGTGGGTTTGAAACCGGCGAATTTTTTTACGGGGAATCCGGGGTTGGATGTTGCGGTTTCGACGCAGATGAGGAATAGGAGTGTGTTGGTTGAGGATGGGGAGAAGGATGCGTCGGGATGTTGTCAGGCGAAGTTGTGATGATTATGTTTTGCGTTCTAGATCTGGGTTTGCATGAGGATTGGGATAGACGTTGTTGGTGCTATGGAAAAGTAGATTTTCTTTCTACTGCGCGAAGTTGAACATGTGTGTGTCTGCGTACATGAAGTCTCGAAACATTTCTTTGCTCGATTTAGATTCCAGAATAGAAGAAAATAAATTACAAAAGTATCGAAACGTAATCATTAGACAAAATCACGGATCCAACGGTAACCATGCGATAGAAGCCCCCAAAGCATCAAGCCGCAAACAAAGAAAGCAATTCCATCTCAAGATTTCCACTCGCATCTGAGTCTTGTGAATTCGCTTCCCGGCCAGCCTTCGTTGGGCTATTGTAATAATGCTATCATTGAACCTACTTAATGTAGACCCAGATTCCTTTTAGCTCGGTGAAAAGCTAATTACATGCTGCCATCCGTACATTGATTGCACCGCGAACAGATAGGACCTGCCCGGGCAACCCCATACCAGAATACACCTCTTATCTCCATTCGCAGCGATCACCACCATTTCTTACAAGATATGTTATCTGTTCCGACAAACCGGGGATATGATAAGGAGCAAATAATGGATTCCAAAACCTGTGACATATTATAGGATCTCGCATGAAATGAAGGAAACTCCTTCGAATTCTAAAAGGATCTTGCATCTACCTGATAGATCTTAGGTCTTTTTTTTTTTCATGCTAAGCCCTAACAGATCTCGGGTCGAGATCCTTATTCCTAACACTTATAGGTTCTCCTAAGGATGGGGTCTTATACTACGTACGGACATGCTATACTTTTATAGTGTTGTAATTATTTTACAAGTCATTTCAAGTAGTTTGTTCGCAAATTTGGCTGTCAAGATATCCGAATTACCACAAATGATCACTCTTAACTGGGAGTGTTCTGAATATGACATGACGGATAAATGAGAATGCACTCGATATGGATTGTCGAACCATTGGGTCCTCGTAGTCACTTCCGCTAAATCACTTTCAGGATTTTCATCGATATTCTGGTGGTGAAGTATCGATTCAAACGCCGATTCGGAGGGCCAGTCCGTGCATTGTTGGATGATATCGTGCAACCCCATCGAATCCGATTCCCCCATGGAGATGAATTGCTCATGGATAGATTGGAGGAGCTCTGTGAATGTTTGAGTGGAAGATACCAGGGCTCGAACTGGAATCACGTTCACAGCAGGGCTTGGCATTTCTGCGATGCCTGGAATATCAGAATTACGTCCAGCAACCACATGGCCGTAGACTACATCCTCCTCCCCAGTAATGTGAGAAAGAACCACCGCCCAAGCGGAGCTGACCAGTGATGCAACCGTTACATTCATAGGAAGCTGAGGTGTGTGAATGCAGCTTTGGGCTACGATGTTGTGTGGGCTGTTCTCCGTATGCATTTCTGGACCGAGCTTCGGAGCAATCCTGGTAATACGGGAGCCTTTGAGAAGTTCACGCCAGTAATCGGCTGCCATAGACTGCTGATCACGGGCATGCGCAAGATAGGTTGAAAAGTTTAGAGCAGGGCACAGGAGCTCCTGGCGATAGATAGCGCCAAGCATTCTCACAATGACGGGAAGACTAATACCGTCGTACTGAGCGTGAGAGAGCCGGAGAATTAGTCGACTTTCCATTGCCGTATTCCTTACGAGCGTAAAAGAAGTCAAAAGCTCGCGTGGAGATCTTTGTTCGATATCCCGCAGGCAGATAGCGTTCGATTCTTCCGATAGCAAGCCGTCGACATTAATAACGAAGAAGGGTAAGTCAAAGTCACGGAGAATGACCTGCCATGGTTTCTCCTGGAAGAAAGCAAAATTGGCGCGTAGAATTGGAACATAATCGAGGAGCGCCCGACAGCTGCTCTTCAGCCGTCGCACATCTAAGCGAGGGCCCAGATCGATGAAAAGGTAATTGAAGGCCTCACGAGGGAACTGTATCCCACGAGTGATGAAGAAGTTTTGCATGTACGTGACGGGGAGAAGGTCAACTATGTTGTCGAGCCGAGTCACTTTTCCGAGGGTGTCAATGTTGGAGTCAACGTTGGAGAAGATTGCCTTTTTCGTTGCAACCGGAAGCACAGAGAAGGGCACTGGTTCCTCGACCATGTCCTGAGGAGGGCCTTTATCTAGACCGGCCAGGCTTGCGAGCCTGGAATGCCGAAAGACGTCTGCGACGGTCAGATGAATCCCAATCTTGCGAGCTTCACCAACAAGCTTCATGGCCACAATCGAGTCACCGCCTAGCTGGAAGAAGCTGTCGTCCAGGCCAATGCTCTTTGGCTCGATGCTCAATACCTGAGCCCACAGCTGCTGTAGTGCCCGCTCGGCCTCTGTAGATGGCGGCCTCTTCTCCCCCTGGCTTGCTGTTCGCATCTTAGCGAGCTGGTCGGCCGAGAACGAGGCCCCAATCTTGCGCAACTGCATCCTATCAGTCTTTCCTGAAGCCGTCATGGGTAACTGTGAAATGGCAAAATAGACATCAGGCATCATAAAGCTGGGCAGGCGCTCTGCCAGCTTCCCGTCCATCCCGGTCAGGGAGACCACTCGCACCATCAGACCCTCCTTGGCCGTCTCGCGTGCCAGTGATGGATTGGATCTGCCCATCTCCTCTTGGCTCAACCGGAGAAAGCCTGCTACAATTGCGCTACCTTTGTCGCCCATTGGCATAATCACCTCTGCTACAATCTCTTCGGCCTCGGGCATGCATTGTCGCATGTGGTGCTCAATCTCACCAAGCTCGATTCGCTGGCCTCGCACCTTGACTTGGGAGTCCTTGCGGCCTATGTAGATTAGTTTACCATCGCCATCGGAATCGTATCGAACCAGGTCACCAGTCTTATACACTCTTCCACGCCTGCCTGAATAGCCTCCCCCACCTTTCAACAGCCAGGCCGGGTCATTGATGAATGCAGCCTTTGTTCTATCGGGGTCGTTGAGGTAGCCACGGGCGAGAATGGGGCCCTCAATGACAAGCTCCCCAATCGACCCTACTGATGCAAGCCGGTTGTGGTCCTCCGGGTCCACCACCCAGCTCACAGAGGCGATAGATTTCCCAATTATTGCTGTTTGAATATCAGGGTGCATGACAGAAATGACGCAACACTCCGCAGGCCCATACGCATTCATCGTTTGGAATTGGGGGCAGCTCTTCCATCTTGCCCCATCGGCAGAGCTTACTTGCTCACCTCCGAATACCAATGTTTTGAGCGGAACAATCGTACTAGGCTCGAGCAATCGTGCGACAGATGGGGTAAGGAATGCCCAGTTTATGTCCATGGTATTGATAACGTCGGCTAGGTTGTCACGCCTTTGGTCCTCCGAGGGGACACACGCACAACCACCATGCACAAGGGTGGTGATGATCTCGGTAATGCAGATGTCAAACGTGTAGGTGGCAAACTGAAGGGCCCGTGTATTGGACGTAATCCCAAGCGCCTTACCATGGCCCAGGCAGCTTGTGGAGACTGCCTTGTGCTCTAGTACGACACCTTTTGGAATCCCTGTGCTCCCCGATGTGAAGATGACATACGCAGCATTGCCTGGATGCGCCTCAGCCATCGAACAAGTCTTGTCAGCTCGGCCGGATAGCCCGTCGATGGATGCTTTGCTAACTGTGATGATATTACGGCCAGATTCTCCGCATATTGTCCGGTTCTGCACCGAGGCAAGCACGACTTCTGCCCCCATATGTTCCAATATCTCCTCGCGGCGTCTCCGCGGATGCTCCGGGTCCAAGGCAGCAAATGCCCCGCCTGCCTTGAGCACCGCTAGCATGGCGACAATAGTCCACATTGACTTTTCGAAACATAGAGGAATAACGGATTCTGGACCGACTCCTAGGGTATTCAAATGGCAGGCGAGTTTTGTCGACAGCTTCTCCAGCTCGCCGTATGTCATCTTGCCATCCCACGCACAGATAGCGGGCGAATTAGGTTGGTTGTGGGCAGTTGCTTTGATAAGCTCGTGTACGCATTGCTCGATAGCATCCGGCCGTGTATGATTCCAATGCCATACTTCTTGACTGTCTTTGCCGTTTAGGCCTTGCAACGATAGTGGAATTATCTCTCCCATTTTTGGTAAAATACAACAATATAGGCGGAATCAGAGATGATATTCTCAAAGCCTTCTATTAATTGAAGGATGAAGATGTAGGTCGTGTTCTAATTAGACTAGCCATTTATATTTCTAAGGAACCATCCTTAGGAACCCCGGAACCTAGTCTAGTCTAATGCTCACCGGCGTATCGGGGATAGCACTGCCAAGCAAAGGCACTCCTAAAAAGACGTCTAGTCGCCCATTTCTCGAGTGCCTTACCTCTCACTAAAATTACTCTCTAGATCACGCCCCCTCTTTTTTAACTTAATATTACTTGATGAATCTAACTTAGTTTTAGAAATCTAGAAACGGGCGACTAGACGTATCTCAGGGAGCCTGTGCTTGACAACACTAACCCCAAAATATACGGCGGGCATACTCAAACGTTATGTCCGTAGTAGGCATCCAAAGTGCAGACAAAGAGTTCCGCTAGCATTGCCATACCTTAAGGAGCACGATGTAGCGAGACCACACCAAGAATCCAATCTCGATGATAATCACTACTCGACTTTGCCTGTTCCGTCACAGCTTCAATATGTTTTCAATAGATCATAAGACTGCCGGTCTAGTTTCAGATCTTTCTGCCCTGATATTTGTACTCATTGATAGGGGTGAAATGGAGTAGACTAGAAGCGATTAATACTAGATACTATCCTACCTAAACTTTTCAATTCAAAAGGCTTGAGCCCGTCAAGACCCCACGGTTAGAGTCAGGAGCCTAGTTCTTTTCTAATCCCGCGAGCATACTCACACAGCGAAACGACTATGAAGCCCCATAATCTTTCTAATCTTTTGCATTACGCGGCAAACAACCACACTGGCAAAGGTTTACTACTATATGGTGTGGGAAATGTCGATACGCCGGATACATTCATCTCCTATCAACACCTTTATAAGCAAGCGATTGCGAAAGCAGATCATCTTCGACATCTCGGAGTTCAACCCCATTCACTTATTTTGCTCCATTTCAATCTGCATCAGCATAATGCAGAATGGTTCTGGGCTGTTGTTTATGCAGGCTGCATTCCTGTCATGTCTACACCCTTTTCGAACAAGCCAGAACAACGGAAAAACCACATTCTCTATCTTCATTCTCTCCTTGAAGACCCTCTATGTCTAACGACGAAAGCGCTTGTCCACGAATTTTCATGTCAAGACAGACTGAATGTGTGGGCGGTCGAAGATCTGGAATCCGCAAGCAGCATTACTCGACATAGCCCAGATCATGCTAAGAATCTGAGCATAGAATCGGTCGAGAGCGAGAAAGAGAACGTTGCGGCCCTGATGCTCACGTCGGGGAGCACCGGGAACGCAAAGGCAGTTTGCCTAACTCATAAAATGATCTTAGCATGTGTTGCGGCGCAATCTACGATTCACGAGGTGCAAGAGAAGGCTACTTTTTTCAATTGGATTGGTTTCGATCACGTAGCCTGTCTGACGGAGTTTCACTTGCAAGCAATGTATGTTGGGGCAAATCAGATCCATGCACAAGCGGTGGATATTGTGCAAGACCCGTTATCGTTCCTTAAGATTCTAAGCAGGCATCGAGTGGGCTACACATTTGCGCCAAATTTCTTTATCGCTGCTCTGGTACGAGTCTTGGAGGACCCCTTGAATGGCTCGGTAAGGGAGGCGTTGGATTTATCACACCTCAAGACCTTCATTTCCGGTGGGGAAGCAAACGTAGTGGAAACTTGTGCTGCACTTTTGAGCATCTTGGAAGGTGTCGGGGCGCCAAAGAAATGTATCAAACCCGCCTTTGGAATGACTGAGACTTGTGCAGGATCCATCTACAACTTAGACTTTCCGGTGCACGACTTGCAGAGCGGACATGAATTTGCCAGCGTTGGGTACTGCCACCAGGGCACAGAAATGCGCATTGTGGACGATAATGGAGAGGAGGTCGCCCATGGAACATCCGGGAGCTTGGAATTGCGTGGCCCAGTGGTTTTCTCGACATACTTCCGCAACTCAGACGCGACTAAAAGTGCTTTTCATGGTGACTGGTTTGTCACCGGCGACCAGGGTTGCATTGATTCTGCCGGCCAGCTCAATCTGACAGGTAGGACCAAAGACACTCTGATTATCAACGGCATCAATTATACGCCGCATGAGATTGAAGCTGCGCTCGATACTATCCACGGTGCAAAGCCTAGCTTTACGGCCGTCTTATCGTATCGACCCAAGTCATCCGAGACAGAAAGTATCTGTGTTGTTTACTGCCCGACTTATGCCGTCGAAGACGTTGAAGCCAGGGTCGCGACGAACAAGGATATCCTTACAGCTGTTATGCAACATACTGGCGTCCGGCCGCTTATTCTGCCTCTGAATGAGACAGTTCTACAAAAGAGTACTCTTGGCAAACTTTCAAGGTCTAAAATTCGGAAGGACTTCGAGGCAGGAATGTTTGATTCATTTCGATACATCAATGAGCAGGAAACAGCACGCCTCAGAACAACGACCTACGAGGCTCCTTCCACCACGCTTGAAGAAAGGGTCCTGGACGCGTTCAGCGACGTCATTACATTCTCTGCACAAGATGTCGGCGTGAACGCAGATCTTTTCGAACTTGGTGTCAACTCCATCTCGATTATCAGAATCAAGCGAAGGCTCGAAGAGGTTGTGGGCATCGAGATCCCAGTGTCCATCATCATTACGAACCCTACGGCGCGCCAGCTTGCTCGAGTGCTAGGGCAACGGCATCCCAAAGAATACAACCCAGTTGTTGTGCTCAAAGCTCACGGATCAAAGACTCCTCTTTGGCTAATCCATCCCGGGGTAGGCGAGGTATTGGTATTTTTAGGCCTTGCCGCACAAATCACAGATAGGCCAGTTTACGCGCTCCGTGCTCGGGGTTTCGAAAAGGGCGAAGCATGTTTCCGCGACATTAAAGACATAGTGACAACTTATTACCACCACATCAAACTCGTACAGCCCGCTGGTCCTTACGCCATTGCTGGCTATTCGTACGGCTCAATGTTGGCGTTTGAGGTCACTAAATTGCTCAACAGCAATGACAGGAACGAAGAGGTGAAGTTCCTGGGAATCTTGAACTTGCCGCCACATATCAAGACGCGTATGGGCCAGCTTGATTGGACGAATTGCTTACTGCATCTTGGTTATTTCCTCAACCTTTTCACAGAAGAGGAAGCAGAAAGCCTCTATCCAAGCCTCAGCAGGCATCCTCGTGGGTATACAATCGACTTTGTTATGAGCATTGCTTCTATGGACCGTCTGAAGGAGCTTGGCTTGGACAAAGCGAGTCTCGCAAATTGGGCAGATGTCGCATACGCTCTTCAATATGCGGCTGTTGAATACGAGCCAACAGGTATAGTGGAGCATTTGGATGTGTTCTGCGCGATTCCGCTCGTTGCTGTTGCGAGAGATATCGTGGATTGGGAGATCAACTACCTAAGCAAGTGGGAGGACTTCACATCGACTCCGCCGAGAATGCATAGAGTTGATGGGGCTCATTATACTATGCTGAGCCCTGGGCACATAAAGTCTTTCCATAGGAAGTTCGCGGCAGCAATGGAGCGGCGCGGAATATGACCACAAACTATTTCTCTTCGCTTGAATACTTCCGAAATTGGGACCTAATTCCGTTCGACTTAACAAATGTGCACATGTGTAGTTAAGGGTCAATGTAACTGAGTCGTCCTTCATACATGCATCTTCACGCCCGACGGCAAGCGCATCCTTTGCTCACATACGCGTTCCCGCCGCCTTCCGTAGCATGCTTGTGTAGGAAAAACACTCCATAGTCTACACTATAGGTGACAAGAAATCTTTTCAGTAATATAATCGTAGGATCCTCCTTTACTAAGCTGCCTCAATGCCTTAGGACTTGCATATGATAGTATTCAGGTAGTAGAATGGTCAAGTTTCAATAGCATAGTTTTCTAGAAAACGGCATTAGTATTAGCTTTCCTATCGTAGTACGATGTAATGGGCTGGTGCCCAAGGATCCCAGCCTAGATGAGATATGAGGCAGTCCCGGGCTTAACCCAGGCTTAGCCTCCCATGCTCTAAGAGCTCTTTATCGAATTCTACACTATTATTAGGCACTTGTCAACTTAATCGAGCCATTACATACGATTTACCCGCCCCACGCGCCAAATGGCACAGAGAAGTTACTATGCAGCTATCTTAATTCAGTGATCAGCTATTATCTAAAACAGCTATTACTAGCCATATTTAGTATTAAAGACCGAGGGAAGGGGATAAGGAAGAATAAGCGCATTACTATAAATAAGTAACTAAGAAGACTATGCTTAGGTCATCTCTAGAGTAGTTATACTTAAATACTTAGAGTGGTTATACTTAAGTACTTGAAAATCTCACTTTTAAAATCATACTATTATTATGGCGAATCGTATAGCTGAGTTATCTCATATTATCACTGAAAACACCGAAAAGGTGAACACGTACCTATCTACCCACAACATCCCACATCTCTCTTTTAATGTAGATGTACCGCCTTCGATCGAACAAGATAGGGATTATGCCATACCTCGGGATGCGGCCATAGAAGCATGCAATGAATTACAAGCTCTGTTGCGGGGTGGGCTGGGAGCAATCATGTCCCCAAGTGTACGTAAACTACCACACTAAATTCAGGTTCTCACATTTTTCAGGTGCCGGCAGTAGTCAACATACATGCCATTTCACGTTTAGGCATCGCATCCGCATTCCCAAAAGACAAGGAGACGACTACTTACACTGAACTTGCGCAACGGTCTGGGCAACCAGAAGCAGAGGTGCGCCGCTTAGTCCGCGGCGCTATGGTGAACTACGTCTTTCGAGAGTCTAGACTTGGCGAAGTGGTACATACTGCTGCGTCTAGGTTGATTGCAGAGAATTCACATGTATCACAATGGATTAGTGTTTCTTTAGAAGAGATGATGACTGCTGGGGTTAGACTTCTAGATGCGATCGAGAAATGGCCTGGGTCCGGGGAACCAAATGAGACTGTGAGATACCTGCAATATAATCTACGTTATCTAATGATATATAGGGCTATAACTTAGCGCAACAAACCTCGGAGGTATGCTGGGATTATATGGCCAGAACACCAGGTCGAGCTGAACGCTTCGGCGACTGCATGACATTCTTCAATGCTGGGGGTGGTTACGGCCCTGAGGCTTTGCTAAACTATTTCGAGGAAGCTGGCCTCACTAAAGGCACACTCGTCGACGTCGGAGGCTCCCATGGCTCTTTTAGTATTCCTATCGTTCGAAAATTCCCACACATACAAGCCATCACGCAGGATCGTGCAGATGTAGTCCAGATTGGAGCCAAGAATGTCCCAGTTGATGTCAAGGACCGGATGGATTTTATGGCTTATGACTTCTTCACCGAGCAGCCCGTAAAGGGGGCAGAAATTTATCTCTTGCGATGGATATTACATGATTGGTCAGATCAGTATGCTGTCAGGATTTTGAGAGCGATGGTTCCTGCCTTGAAGGAAGGGGCTAGAATCCTTGTGCATGAATATATTGTCCCAGAGCCTGGCCAAGCTCCGCAAGGTCTACAGGTTGCTTTAAGGTACGGGGAAAACTGACTGCTTCTTGAATTTCAATGACAACCTATAGGTCGTTCGACTTCTACGTGAGAGCACTGTGCAACGGAAAGGAAAGAGAAGCACAGGACTGGAGGGAGATTTTTGCCGAAGCGGACTCCCGATTCAGAGTTCGCGACATTAAACAGCCGCCACTTTCAAAATTAGGAGTCATTGACGTGGAATGGTGCCCTTGATAATTTCTCGATAATGAATTTAGCTATGTGTGCAGCTGTTTCAACTCGGGATTCACTGACGTGCATGACAATGAAGTGACGAGGATAGTAGAGCGACGAACGATCCCGAGACCTGACACCGAAGAGAGCACTCAATACGTACGCCGCCACTGTCAACACCTGGGGCGACGTGCCCAAATACTCTGAACTTTTTCTACCAGACCCAACGTCCAGACAGGGCCGAATCAAAGTCCTCGCCATGGGTTTACACCCACTAGTTCGATTTTGCGCAGCAGGGAAGCATTTCACAACCATCGGTACAAATCCACCACATATTCCTGGCACTGATGGTGTAGGAACGAACGTCTCTACTGGAGAGCGGGTATATTTGAACTGTTTCACAGCACCAACCGGATCATTTGCCGACGAAATCAATTTGGAGAAGAAGGACGTATTCAAGATAGAGGAGCGCACTGATCCATATACAATCGCAATTCTCGTAAATCCAGCGACGAGTAGCTAGATGGCACTTACAGATCGCGAGGGTATAAAACCAGGGGGTAAATTCTTAGTTGCGATTATAGGAGCTACGGGTATTAGCGGACAAACTGCCGTGTAGATTGCTAAGGTTGTTGGGCGACAAAAATAATAGATTCCCACTCGAAATTACGTCTTTTAAAATCGCTTCCTAGTTAGTGTCCGTTAGGCTATTATAATAATACTATCATTAAACCTACTTAATCTAGACCTAGAATCCTTTTAGCTTAGTAAAAGGTTACCTATACTATCATCCATCCAATAATTACATCGCGAACAGATATGACCTACCCAGGCAACCCCATACCAGAATCCACCTCTTATCTCCATCCACCCTGACCACCCCTATTTTCCCCCGAGTTCCTTATCTCTTCCGAGAAGCCAGAGACAAGATATGAGCAAATAATGATTTCCAGAACCTGTAAACAGCCTAGTCGTGGGTATGTCACGCTAACCCGATTGGTTTCGCAGGTGAATGCCTAATCGGGCTTAGAGAATGTCGCTCCGAAGAGATGCTCGGTGGACGCCATTGCTGGCAACGAACTGTGCGGTACAGACCCTCACAGTATCAAGCGGCAAAGAAGGTTAGCACCTTCATCTCAAAGTTTTCACTCATAACACCTGCGAATAGGATTTGTCTTTTAATCTAGACTTTTTAAATTCACTACAATTCTACTCGCGTTGAGTCCGCTCAAGTTAAACCCATGGTGCTTTTCTGCCCGGTGAACATATACCGACATACCTGACTCAGAACCCCCCCAACCCCCATGTCAGAGATGCCGAATCCATCCCTTATCTCCACTCTAATACTGAAAATGCTGTGGCTTGTCTGAGATGCTTTGCGATTTCTTAGATTTTGTTGGTAAGTGATGGTCTGAGGTTATGCTAGGTGCAACAGTGGGCAAGGACTAAGTTGATCGTGACTACTTGGCTGCCCATATGCCCTATATACTGCATTAGGGATGGCGGAGGGCCTACAAGACCTGTAGAATGAACAGGGGTCAGATATGATACTGTAGGAAACAGTGCGAGATACTGAATCAGGAGCACTGCGAGAGCACCTTACAGGCTGACAGATAGAAAATTGTTCACTTTAGGCATTAACCTGAATAAATCACGGTACAACCGGATATGCAAACCGATGGAGTTCTTACCTACAGGTGTTGGAGGGGCATTCGGACGCGATGTCCGTGGTACTATTCTTGCCGGACAGCCTACTGATGGTAAATCCATCCCACGAGCGGTAGCGGTAAGCATAATTGTGTCTGACATACGTGTGTATGTCATTAACATGCTGTAAAAGCTGTACCACGACCCAACAGTTTCGGAATCGATACGGAGCCGAGTTCATGTTACGCAGACGACGTATGGGGTCCATTCAGAATAGTAACCAACGTTTGCCTTCTGCTTCTTGTGTAGAAGGCAGAAGTGCGACCTAACGACAATTCCAAATATAGGTCGATAAAGTATCACGGAATTACGGACTTGAACATACTAAGTGACCTCTTCGTGCAGTATGTAACGATAGCATGACAAAAGATAAGAGGCCGCCCCCAAAAACAGAGCATAAAGCATAATTATCTACGCTACAAGTTCGACAATCGTCTCAACATCATCTAGATAGCTCGGCAACTTCACTTCTTTTATCGACATTTCCGACGAGCGATTGATAGCAAGAATTATTACTCAGTCGATCGAGACTTGGATTTTCAACAAAATGCCTCCATTATCCGATAGCGATTCACAGGGATCGAGAGACACTTCGAATCGCGGTTCTCTTTCATGTGCAGCGACTGATTCAATCTCTTCTTTCCCAAATTCTGGTATGTAAGTTTCTTGAGACCAAATTCGTGCTCGTACTCATGATCAGCACAGGTTTACCGGCTAGATCGACCACCCGAAAAAATGCATGGCATCCATATACTCTACGCTCGTATTTCCTCTACATATTACTTGCGATCTCCATCGGACTCAGTATACTTACGGCTGCACTTTGTCGCGTGTCGGATCAAAATCAGGGACTAGGCCGAGATGACGGATCCAATGCCATCCACCTTGCATGGAGATTTTGTCCGACGGTTATTGCTGTGCTCTACACTCAGCTTTTGAGCATGTTGTTCTACGATATCTCCCGGACTGAGCCTTACATCAAGTTGGCACGAAAACACGGTGCAAGTGCAAAATCGGCCCTTCTACGCGCTCCAAGGCCATGCTGGTCTGTATTCAAGATCAGGTGGAAGAGAGAGTGGCAATCAGACGTCGACATGTTGATGCTGTGCTCCTCTGTGGCATATATGGTCGCATTCCTCGTCATATCACCACTATCGTCCTCTCTATTCCTCTCGTATAATGTGGCATCAAGTCGCGATGTGGCAATTGATCGAGTAGAATTTAATGATACTCCAGTCCTCTTAGAGCCATCAGCCGACACTTTTTTTCGAACGACTGGCCATTTATTTTATAACCTTTCATCCCTTCCATGGATATCGAACGGATTCTCCATCCTCCCATTCTGGCCATCAACTTTTCCTAATGACCCATTTAGCGATCAAACGAAATTTCTGCCAGCGGGAAAATGGACAGCTACAACTACGGTTTTCGATTCTGAATATCTATGTCAAGTGGCCGCAGTAAACTCATCCTTTGGAAACAAGTCCTCTACCTGCCTAGTATTAGACATGGACAATAACTTGAAACATATACGGGGAACCTCCATGATGGCCAGTATAGACTTAGCGCCTGATGGTGACTGTCGGTATCATATAGATATTTCACCTGGGGTAACTATGAGCTGGTATGACAGTATCCTATGGTCTCCATGTGAAAGCCCTTTTGAAGAGCCGGAGACACCATTCGGTTATCCTTCATCATTGGATGGCAGGTGGCTGGACTTTCGTCTAATGGAGGACGACAAAATCAAGCAGGATATTGGCCCAGAGAGCCCATTTTTTAGATTCAATGCCACATCTGGCTGTGCTGGTAGGGACGTACTTCTTGTGTCTTCTGAAATGGCTATGAATCTATCCACTTACAGCCAACGAGCATGGATCTGTTCTTTTGAACTATACATGGCTGAACTACCCGTTACTCTTTCATTATCTAATGGCATGGCAAAGATCTCTTTTGACGAGAGCGACTTTCTGAAAAGACGTGTAAAAGCCTCTCAAGATGTCTTTAATCAATCTCAGATTAAAGACATCTTTTACAGCACAAAGTGGGATTATTTTTTGGAAGTGTCACGTAACATAAGGGTTATAGGTCCTGCGATCCCTCTTGCATGGTTGTATAACAATAATTTCGACCTTCTATGGGGCAGCAAAGACTTAACTGTGAAGGCACGAAATATCTTCAGGCAACTTTTCGCTGAAGTACTTCAATCTACAATAGCCCAGGAGGATAAGGTCCAAATCCAGCGCATTCAGGGCAGCCTACAGTGCCAAGAGAAACAGATCATCGTTAATAAGGGGATTGGTGTTGTCCTATCCCTGTTATTTGCTTTCAATTTTACTTTGCTTTCCATCTTATGTTATCAGTCGAAAGACTGGAATCAGCAACTAGTTCTCGAGCATGATCCAGCTACGATACTTTGTATCGCAAAGCTCGTCAGCCTAGGTCATATGAATCTAAACCCCTGGCAAACAAGTTCCGTTTCGAAAAAGGATGTTAAAAGCCTCCTTTCCAGTAGAGTCTATTGTATCCTTCAGCGAGCGTTATTAGAAATGGACGAAGCGAATACGGCGGGTAAGACATTTCAAGTTATCAACTGCGGATGTTTCCGGCACACAGCATCTTTCTGTACCCCCCCATCAGACATGTCGATCATATAGAACGTCCTTGTTACGTGAGGAATCGATTCAGCTATTTCAACCCGCACCTACCATTGCTATGCATAAAAGAACTTTTTTTCCTGAGCTAATGCATGGTAGAAATTGGAAATAACCATTCGAATTCCGAAGATTCCGATGTTAATACTACGAATGAGAATCGATCTCCAATGATAATTCGCTTGCCAGCAACAATAAGCTTCATCCTTCTCATATGTTGCTCTATTGCTGGAATCACGTCACTCGCTCAGTATTCCGCAAGCGAGCACCTCCTACAGTCGTCCGTAAGACTTGAAGCAAACATACGCTTTTTCTCTAACCATAGAGTTGCCTTTACGCCCATCTCAATCTTTGCAACGCTATTGGCGGTAGGCGTTGGGCTCTGGTGGGGTGGTATGCAACAAGTCGTATGCGACCTTCAGCCTTATCATAATATCATAAAATGTAAGAAGACAAGGTTACTAAAAGGTACGTTGCTATACTATAACTACAGGAACTGGGTGTCCTCTCTATTTAAAGCACTTCACAAACAAGAAATCATTCTGTCATTGATTATGCTGGGATGTTTTCTTTGCCAGCTCCGTGAGTAATCTATGTACCCGGTAAAAGGATTTATTCACTTATAGAATTCAGTTACTATATCAGCGTCCGCACTATTCGATAGAGAGTTTGATCACATTAGTAGTGATATATTGCACCCACGCATCCTAGAACTTAGACAAATACCCTTTCGCACACAGTTCGACATAGCGGAATTCATATATAATTCGTTTCCGAATGAGCTCGATGTTTTCCAATTCATGAATCCGCAAATTGAAAATCGAAGCATATCCTGGCTCTCCAGCGCTGTGAAACAGCTTATGAATAATGGCTCGGAGCCATTATGGAGTCTAGACGGGTGGAACTTTGCGCCAATAAACCTTACCTTGTGGGACTCAGTAGAGAGTAATACGGTATATCTTTTGATTGCTAGGACCTAGGGATGATACTGAATACTTTCACAGACTATTTCATTTACTACATCTGCGATTCGTGGTCGTGCTCAATGCTATTCCGCACCTCATCGATGTAGTTCCTCAAATAGGTCATCCCTGCTTGAGATACTTGATTCTGATAATTTCACATTTTGGAATACATCAGCACTAGGCCGAGCTACACAGACCTATGCAGTGGCGAAGGACTGTTCTGAGCTGATTGGTTCGTGGGAACTAGGTTGCGCCAACAACATAAAACAATACGTCCTCTGGGGGTCATGGTTCTTAGATGCTCTAGGATATCCACCGTTACTCCCTCTAGCTTTTAAAGCCATATGGCTGTCTGGCTATGCCAGGGCGGCATTACTTCCCACAGCCGCGGCTAGAGAGAACTGGACTTATATTCCACTATTCTCGTCATGCTTCGATGAACAAGATGAGAGTATCTCCAATGTCACTCTTTTTGACGATGTCCCCGTCTTTCAGTTTATGGAATGTCTTCCGATAACTGAATCATCAGAAGCGTCTATCACTATTGATCATCGTGGCCATGTACTTTCGTACGAGATTCGCGATCTTCCGGCACTCATAAATGCCCCTTGGAATGATATAATGGTAATGCACTCTCCGTACAATTACGAAGCGAATGCCACTTTTTCTGGGAATACTATAAGAAATTTCACATCAAGGTATCTCTTCTCCGACACCTTTACGGTCTTTATGAGATTAATGAAATTCTCAGTTTTGGAACATACTTCGTACACGCTCTGTTTAGTACTCCTCTACCTGAAATTGTTGGGGACGGAGCTTTGCAAATGTCAGAGCCAGAGGGATTCTTAAATATGGATCTCCTTTCATACTGCGTCTACAGACTCGCTCAGGAAGTACCGGAATCATTCCGCAACAAGACAATGTATAGAAAATTAGTTGATCAAGTTTTCCAAGTCTTCTTCCAGCACTTCGTCAGCACCAATGCTTCACTTACCGCGCCTAGTTGGGCGTATCAGCCAATAGGGGCCCAGCCAGAAAACCTCGGATATCGATATCACTACAATGAGAATAGTGGATTCACAAAAGCGGGAGAAGACAAGTATCCTAACCTTCATACAAACCGAACCGTTGAAGTTACTGTGTCGCGCCCAGTCGAGGTTCTAAAGATGAATGTTGTCGCAACATGGCTATGTGTTTCCATCCTCGCATGTCTCCTCATCACTCTTATTTTATTCATCATAGTTTATCCTCGAAGAATTTCGGGTCTTCAACGAAACATTCAATGCATAGCCGATGTTATTATGTTGATTGCTGGGAGCGACCGGTTCTTAAATCTTATTCGCGAGCGCGGGGATACAATTTTCGAAGGCGATCAAGAACACATGATTCGACTCGGATGGTTCATGACTAAAGGAGGAGACGTGCGATGGGGTATTGAACTTGTGGAAGACGATAATCCAGATGGGGTGAAGTGGCTTGAGGAAGATGAAGTAGATGAGGCACGCAAACGAATCAGTCACGACGAGGAAAACGGTCCATCATCATCCCCGCCTCAACTCCCACCAATATCGCCTCGAACATCGCTTGGCCTCTCGAATCTTGGTCCTGGGAATTAGTTATGTTAATAAACGACAAATGACTCAGAGACCGCAGGCGGAGAAAGCGAAATCGAAAGGAGCGTTTCGGAGTAAGTGTCCTAAGGCCGATGACAAGTGCGGCCGTATGGACTGATGACTTCTAGAGATTTCGTGGTTGAGATAGTTATCGTGGAATCAAAGTGCCCCTTTCGCATTATGCACAGTTCTACGGATCATCGGTTCTACGGATCATCGGCTTTAATTACAATTTGAAAATATGAGGTGGTCATGCTTCGGATTCTGTGATTACGCTCGGTGGCTTTCTTCGTTCAATCCAAGGAGTTGCGTTTCATCGATTTCGCTCGCCTGTTATTTTAAACTTAAAACAATCAAAGATAAGTGGAGAAGTAGGAATTGGATATTTAATGGGAGGAAGCGAATCTCATTGCTTTGAATGACAGTGTGGTGCACTTTCTCGAGACTACATACAAGGGATCTCTTTGACGTTATATACAGTGCCGTAGTACCAATCGAGCTGGCTGTTGAACACCCACGACGCATACTACTTTTTGAACCTTTCAGTGAATTTGCGCCATCCCTTCTCATTGCTAACGTTTTCTTCTTCGTCATCATGCTGCGTCTGGTACAACGGATTCGGTTGAATGTTGATGGCGTCTGCCGGCAGGAACCAGGGGTCATGGCGGCCCTTGAGTAATTTGTGACCGAAGTAGAGCAGGAAGAAGGCGGGAATCCCGATGTAGCAGGTCAAAAAGGTAGAAACAGACCATTGGCCGCTCAGGAAAACATTGAATCCATTGAGCAGTGTCAGGAGAGTAAAGAAGATTCCAACCACCCAGCTACCCCATGGTTGGAGGAAGGTTCTCTGATAAGGCAACGTCGGCCTACCCTGAACCTGCCAAGCGCTTCTAAATCGCAAATAGATGATGGCAACGCAGACCCAGGATATAAAGCCAGAAGTGTTTATCATGCTGATGAACCAATTGAATACGGTTGAACTGTCGGTGCCAACGTTTAGATACGCCAAAGGAGCAAAAAGAGAAGTTGCGAGAACTGCCACGTAGGGGATCCCATTCTTGGAGCATTTTTTGAATATGGAGGGTGCCTGGCCAGCGACAGCCATTGAATATAATCCCCGAGAGCTCATGTAAAGGAATGCATTGCCTGCAGACCAAGCCGACATGAGAACCACAGCGTTGATCACGCTTCCGAGGCCACGGATGCCGGCATTCACAATGCCTACGACAAATGCAGACGATTTAGCACCGGCACCTCCGTTGGTGAGATCGGGATGATCAGAAGGACAGATGATTCCGATGGCGAGAACAGTTCCAAAGTAGAAGATCCAAAGGCGCCAAATGTAACGATTTGTCGCTATCGGGAGATTCTTGACAGGATTCGACATCTCTCCACTGGCGTAAATCACGAGCTCCGGAGAGAAGGTGAAAGGGAAGCCACTGTAAACCATGACTCCAATAAAGGCAACCAATCTGCCAACTCCACCGCTCAAGATCCAAGGGTTGGTAGCCCCCGGATCTCTCCAGTATCGAAATGCAAGGATGCCATCGTCTTTTGGCCCTCCTCCCCAGAACAAGACGAAAGATAAAAGCAGCAGTCCTGCCATTGTGACGACCTTGATGACTGAGAACCAAAATTCGGATTCTCCGTAGTACTTGACGGGGAGTAGATTGAGACCGACAATAACGACGATGAAAACGCTGATCCATACAGCGATATGCACTGGACTGGGATGCTTCAGCATGGTGAAATTGGACCCTCCTGCATGGGGGCTTACCTATTCCAATAATCGATGATCAAGGCTCCCGCAGTAATTTCGTAAGGTACCAAGATGCCCAAGGAGTAAACATACAACCAACCCAAGGAATATCCAAGGCTCTTGGATACCATCCGCGTAGCATAATACGACACAGAAACTCCCTGATCCGGTAGGAAAGTGGCGATTTCGACGAGGGAGGTGATGACCAGGTACATCATGAAGATGAGAAAGACATAGCAGACCAAGATGAAGAGAGGGCCTCCCATAGCCAAAACCGCACCGGTGCTAACGAAAAGACCAGTGCCGACCGCACCACCAAAGGCAATCATTTGGCCATGTCGAGGCTTCAATCCACGTTTGGTACCATGTGGTGCGTTGGACTCTCCAATAGCCACGTCGGAAACGTCCGAGACGTGGGTCATACTGGCTGCTTCTGGGCCTGGTTTCGCACCTGATATAGGTCCCATTATGGTGGAAAAGAGGATGAAGAAACGCAAGGATATCGCAATATCTTGATGGGAGAACAATTCCTTCAGAGACGGAGTGATGGAATTTGGAGCGTACAATAATGGGGGCGGATCCGGGGTATCTAAATATATACCCCAGATTATTTGGCAAGTTGAGGCAAAGCTTGGGGATGAATCATGGTTAACGGAGGCGTCCACCCTAGACTGAAGTAGAAATTCGCGGAGACGTGTCTGGATCGTAGGCTATCCATGCTTGCCATTTGCTTGTGTCCTTGTGCCATCTCACAGCTTTTCCATGGCGAGTTTTGCGTCTGCTCCGACATATTCGAACTAACCCATCTGGGCTCGCTGGCTATTACCGGATTGGGATGCTCTCCCACACCGGCGAGGGGTCTTTGGGAGATACGCAGTCACAACGACAAATCGCTTACGAAACACAAGCGGGGAAAGCAAAAGCAAAATCAGCGTGACGAGGAAAGAATTTCTAAGTTAGCGATTTAGTTCGGACGGGAGTTGTCTATATAATCCAAACGTTTCACTCCAGACTTAGCATAGCCCCATAACCCCGTCGCCATCTTCCTACATAGCTACAATCTTGACTCAAGTCCAATAACCATGGCAATCATCAAGAAACCTCAACCCTTTACCAGGGCATTATGGTTCACGGAAGAGGAGTTTGCGCAACGACGTGTTCGAGCACTGGAACTCATGAAGCGAGAGAACTTGGATGGTTTTCTCATCACGAAGCAAGAGAACTTGTACTATCTGACTGGATACGACACATTTGGCTATGTCTTCTTCCAAGCCATGTACTTCCATAAGGACGGGTCTATGAAGTTGATCACTCGAATTCCTGATCTGCGACAAGCGCTTTACACCTCCGTTCTGCAAGAAAAGGATATTCTTATTCGATCCGACAACGCAGACAGCAATCCTGTATCTCTGGTACCAAAGGTTCTGAAAGACTTTGGTATTGATTCGCCTTCCAAACGGATTGGATACGAGCCAGACTCATGCACCCTGACGCTCCGTATCGGAAAGTTGTTGGAGGAATCGGTCCAGGGCTTGTGTACGCTAGTCGACCACAGCACACTTTTCACTAGAGAACTGCGCATCATCAAATCAGAAACTGAGATGCGGAAAATCAGGAAAGCTGCCTATCTGGTTGACTTTGCGCTTGTTCGAGCTCTCAAGGTTGCCAAACCGGGAGCCTACGAGGGCGATTTGTGGCGAGAGATTGTGGGCACCGTGTACGAGGGCGGCGGCGATGACCCAGCGAATGAGAATATCCTCGTATCTGGTAATAAGGCGGTTCTGACACGCTATTCGACTGGAAGGACCAAAATCGATCGCCAGGTCACCTTCGAGCATGCCGGGATTTACAAGCATTATCATGCCTGTCTAATGCGCACTATTCCACTCGGAGGAGTCACCAAACTGGCTCGTCGCCTACACGAGATTAACGTGCTGCAAATGAAGGCTGCAATGGAAGCCTGTCGGCCAGGTAGACCAATGGGCGACGTCTTCGAGGCGTATGCTAAGGTGGCTGATGATAATGGTTTCCAAGACCTGAGACTCAACTCTTGTGGGTATAGCATGGGTGCCACCTTCTCACCTACGTGGATGGATTATCCGATGTTCGTTCGGGGCCAAAGTGTTATCATACAGCCAGGCATGGTGTTCTTCATTCACATCATCCTGATGGACAAGGCTACGGACACTGCCAGCTCCGTCGGGCAGTCTGTCGAGGTGAAGGAAAACGAGACTGTTGCTCTGTCCAAACTACCCTTCTGCTTGACCCGCAAGCAAACACTTGCCGCATGGAAGAAAATAAAGAAAGAAGAGTATGGTTTCACTGCTGAGGAAGAAGACGATGGTGAGAATCTACGAGATATTGAATTGTCCGATGGCGAGGATGACGACTTTGATATTGAATACGACTTCAGCGAGTATCAGCCGGCAGCTAGTTTGGGTGATCCCACTCAGTCTGCTTAGTATTGAGGAATTATTAAAGCCAAATCAATGAGTGTTTATATTATTGTTTTGCATACACTGCGCGACATCTGTGTCGTTTTGTACCATTTGATCATAGCTCCTTGTCGACTGCATCCGCCATATCACCTAAGGTATCAAACTTCCAAGTCCAAACAGGATCATCGCGATTCCCCAAGATGGATTCAGGACGATAAATCCAAGCGCTCTTTAGCCCAATGTCCCTGGCGGGATGGTGATCGTGAAATTGGCTTTGAGCGGTCTGAAGCACCTGATCTCTCTCCACCCCGAATTGTCTCTTAACTTCCTTGAACATATATTCAAAGTTCCTCAAATCTGGCTTATAAGAGCCGATATCCTGTGCTGTCAAAACAGCATCGAACTTGAAACCTTGCAATGGCCCACTGTTCGATGCAGAAAAAGAGATGTTGTCAACGTTCGATAGTACAACTAACTTGTAAGTTTTCGACAACCTCTGCAACGCTTGGACGGTATCTGGGAACGCGGGCCAATCTCCAACTGATGCTCCAAAGGCCTTGGTTTCTTCGTCGCTGGGTTTCTGAAGACCGAGTTCTTCACACAATTTCGGATATGCCTCCTCTAGAAGGTTGGAATAGATCGCCGTAGGGGCTTCCGCCTGTTGCGGGCGTTCAAGCGCGTGGAGCTTCCTCAGGATCATCCGTGGGTCAAGGTCTTCCTTGCCATTCTTTTTGAGGACAGGCCGAAGAAAATTGATAACTCCGGTCTCACGATCAATGAGCGTGCCGTAGACATCGAAGGATAAAACCTTAAAATCAGTGAGTTTAGACATGATGACTATCAAAAGAAGATGATGGTGTTCAAATGTAAACCCATAATCTGTGGTTTCAAGATGGTCTTTTATACCAACCTGATACGGAATATAAACCTGGGGTAATGTTGCGCAAATAGACAATCAACCACCAAACGTCTGATGACAAACAACGAACTGCGACAATGATTATAAATGCATCGTCAGATATGCGAACTTCATTGGAGCAGTAGAATCGAGTACAACAAGATTGGAGGTGGCGGGTGATCTAATGCCACCCAATACGGTAAGTGATCATCCGCGCCCTACATGTTAAGTTTCGGCGAATAGCATCGGACAATGGCTATCGGGAAATACTTTCGGGAAATTGACCTTCAAACTGGAGTGGCGACTCCTTAATAATCCACAGTGCTTCCGTATAGCAACGAATCATCTGAATAGACTTCTAGACAATCTTTCAATGTGTAGATTGCTGCAATTTCTGCCATCGGGTCTGGTTATGGTAAGAACCAATGAACTGGATATTCCTCAGATGACGTGACAGAAATCGGTCTTTTGCACGTACCGACTTTGTATTTCTAATATAATGCATCATCGGGATTTCGAGTAGGAGACATGCAGATAACGCTGATGAGAAATACAGTTTAGGACGCCGATGCCACGGGGTTGAAAGGCTCGCAGTCACGCATAATAACATGTAAGAGGCACCAATCCATATAAGACCTATAAACTCTAGAGACTCTAGGGTTGACCCTTTTGCTTCTCAACATGTAAGAGGCACCAATAAGTCATGTGCATAAAGGATGTAGAATTATATCCTACTATATAAGAAAAGGACGCGATACATTCTCATCGCAAGTAATATCGCCCATGGTCAAAATAAAGACTCTACCACGTACTTGGTGCCAATCTCTTCATCTGTTACCGGGCGTGCGCTTTTCATCATTTCATCCAGGCCCATATGCCGCTGCTTGATTGTGCCCATCCTTCGGCCATTATTTCCTGGGGTCAATATTCCGTCGCTATCATAAGAGACAAAGTTGTCGGTTGGATCGCGGTGCTGTTGACCGAGAATGGCGGAATCGGAGCCGGATTCCATGGCTAGCTGCCAGTAGGGAACCTCATTTGGAATATACTGATAGTCCATGCAGGTCTGGAAACCCACTTGCGGTAAAGAAGCAAAGAAGGAGTCGTATTGTGCATTAAGCGCTTCGCTAAGAGTGCTAAAGCTCGCATTGCATTTCGCGGCGAGTAGTTGCCACGGATTACGGCATGATCCAGCACTGCAGGATTTGGTGACGAAGACAAGCCCATTGAGACGCTGAATGACTCTCTTCGCATGCTCAGTAGGATTTATGGCGAGGTTGGTGAGTTCATATGGATCCTCCTGCTTCTCTGTAAGCAACCATGAAAGTATTACGCAATCGGGGAAGGAGGGTCGTGAGTCGGGAGGCTTACCAGGACATTATAGAGTTCGGTTTCATTACTCGTACACCAGCGAGAAAACAACCATGCTGCATCGTCGCTGATGATACGGACCGATTTGTAGCTGTTATTGGCTTGTCGATGAGAGTAATCTGGGGCTGCCCCATTGTCAATGGAGCCCCAAAATTCGATGTTCAATACTTCTTTGGCAACATGACTTCCATTCCATTGGTCAAGAAGGGCATCGTCTCCAGTATACCACTCGGAAAGTAGACTTCTACCATCTAGAAACACTGGCATATCCTTTGGGTCAACTCCGGCGATGTCGAGAAAGGTTGGAGCCATGTCAATGTGCGAGCTAGGAATCTTGGACAATACACCCTCCGGCACTCCAGGGCCACGAATGATCATGGGTACATTAGTATCCTCCTGGTAGGGAAGACCCTTGCCACCAATCTTTCGATGGGCTCCTTCATGATATCCGTTATCTGTGGTATAGATGACTGCCTTAAAGTTACATGCTGTTTCTACGAGCGGTATAAGTATCTTACCGAAAGTATTCTCCAACGCGCCTTTGTCCTGTAAAAGCTTCAGAACATCTTCGATAATCTCATCGACACTGGCGAGAGCCTGTAGTCGACAGCGGTGCGAGAAGTCGATATAATCAATGACAGACTGGTTCAGAAAAGGTTCGGATTTGAGGTACGAGGGCTTTTGCGATTGAAACTCGTCCGAAGGATTGAAGTTTGGATTTCTTGGCGCTGTAGCATCCAAAAATGACCACATGTGGCGAATGGGAGGTATGACTGGGCCATCGGTAGATGTATGTGGGCTTGCTGGTGCGATTTGGATGTAGAAAGGCTCTTCCTGGTCTGTCAGGAAATCCAATCGATCAACTGCCTTGGCACGTATCACGTCCGACTGATGGAAGCCTTTGTAATATATTGGCCGTTCGCCGTTGATGGACGTGACCACGTTGTTGAATTCGTAGACGTAAGGATTTAGTAGCACGTCCGTTCGATCCCAGCCACGGGGTGCTGTGGTGTAGGTGGCCATGTTGTAACCGTTCATGAATTTGCCAATGTACTCGGTACGATAGCCTGCAGATTTGAGCCAGTGAGGAAGATAATCTTGGTCCTCTCCAGATGCGAGAAACTTGTCGTATGCACCTCCTGGCGGGCCAACATGGGTTAGATTGGTGTTGTGAGCCGCTTGCCCTCGCAAATATGATGTCCGACTCGGGCAGCATTGAGCAGTCGTCACATAATGGTTGTCCAGGGTGATTCCTTTAGCCATCAGTTCCTTTCGGACCACTGGTTGAGCTTCTAGAGATCCGAGTCGATAGTCTTGATCATCGCTCATGATGACAACAATATTAGGTTGTGTGACCGCTTGGGCAGATGGCATTGAAAAAGATAGCAAGCCCAAAAGAGCCGCCAGAGCTGCTATACCATTGTGACCCATGTTGCCTGGTCGAGAAGTGATCTTGCTATGAACTCACAGAGGCAAGGGGTGAAGTATTAATAGTTGTTGCGGCTTGCAAATTGCAAACCAATCTTCCGGAGCCGGAGTGCTTGCAAGTCAGACGTGACTACACATACAGCCGTAGATGCTACGAACGGCTCGGCAGTACCGTGTTGTGAGACTTGCGGTCTACGAGGAGCAAACCGACGCTTCAATCATGACGCTTTTACCTAGTATAGCTAGGGCGTCGCCGCTGGCGGGCTCCAGGGTGGGTAATTGTTCGGCATTCGCTCTGCGTGTGCTCTGCGGTACATGCTCTGCGGGGACTTTGATGGGAGCTGGATCATGCACCCGTATACAAAGTTTTGGTCTAACTGTGGGTAAAACCGTAAACCGGCTAATTGGTCCCGTGGAGTCTGAAAAAGGGAATGTTTGCTGTGTATCACCCCGTGGGGAAGGCCTCGTTTCGTGACGGAACTCGGGACAGGTTCTCGGTGAATAGCGCCGGAGCTCGCAAATGCGCCGGAGATCGGGCAGGGCCTCACCAAACATAGAAGAGTGTTCACACTTGCCTGTTCCTGTTTTGATTTTCACTCTGGTGAAGATGGTCCTGTGGAAAAATAATTACCTCGGGTTTGCTTGCGAGCTCCGTTGCCGCAGGATTCTCTATCTTTGGCGTATTCGGCTTCACCATGTTGACTAGCAGGTGCAAAGTTTCCAAATATCCGCTCAGGATATTTCGAATTATCCTTCGATGATTCTTTCCCCTAACCCTACTATAATCATTCACAATGTCTTCAAAGCCTCCCAATTTCCTTGTGATTGTTGCCGACGATCTGGGGTTTAGTGACTGCGGGTGCTTTGGTTCTGAAATCTCCACCCCAAACATCGATAGGCTTGCGCAAGAAGGACTGAGATTCACCTCATTCCATGTTGCTGCTGCTTGCTCGCCGACACGAGCTATGCTCATGTCGGGGACGGACCATCATTTGACAGGCCTGGGCCAGCTCTCCGAGTTTGTACGTGCCTCACCTGCCCACCAGGGCCAGCCGGGACACGAAGGCTACCTTCTCCCCAGTGTCGCTGCATTGCCGGAGATTCTATCCGACGCTGGTGTGCATACGATGATGAGTGGAAAATGGCACTTGGGCCTCAAGCCTGAGCATGACCCGTCAGCTCGAGGATTCAAGCGTTCTTTTGCTCTGCTCCCTGGGTGCGCAAATCATTATGGTAAGACATGTCCTTTCAATTTCGCCGTTTGGAATATATTCTCATGTACGGTCTCTAGGGTATGAGCCTCGATACGAAAGACCGGAAGACCTACCGCGATTCTTCGAAACTGCTGTCACAGCGTTGCATACGGAAGATGGCAAATATGTGACGAAAATACCGGAAAAATTCTACTCCTCAGATTTCTATGCCTCAAAACTTATCCAATATCTCGATGATCGCTCTCCGGCTGAAAAGCAGAAACCTTTCTTCGCTTACTTACCATTTTCAGCACCACACTGGCCATTGCAAGCTCCAAAAGCTTCTGTCGATAAATACAAGGGTACGTACTCTGAAGGGCCTGCTACTCTTCGCCTCCGACGACTTTCGAAATTGACTGCAATGGGCCTCATCCCCGACGGGACAGTGCCACATGAGGTTGTCACGTCGGCCGGTGAGCCCGAGGAATGGGACGCGATGCCAACATTCGAACGCGAAAGGTCAGCTCGAGCCATGGAGGTATATGCTGGAATGGTTGATAGGATGGACGAGAACATTGGACGCGTGATCGATCACCTCAAGTCTAATAACGAGTACGAAAACACACACATCATTTTTATGTCAGACAATGGTGCGGAAGGTGCTAGCTATGAGGCGATGCCTATTGTTGGCGATGAAGTTGTTTCGCATATTCGGAAGTATTATAACAATGACCTTGACAACATTGGACGACATGACTCTTTTGTATGGTACGGCGTTCGCTGGGCTCAAGCCGCTACCGCTCCGAGCAGGTTGTACAAGATGTTCTCTACTGAAGGAGGATGCCGTGTACCTTTTGTGTTGAAGCCAGCAGGTCCAAAGATCCCCAGTGCCGGTAGTATAACAGATAGTTTCTGTACTGTTATGGATATTGTTCCAACGATTCTGGACCTGAGTTCGATCCCACATCCTGGAGATTCATTCCGTGGACGACGTGTTGAGAAATTACGGGGTAAAAGCTGGAAGAAATTTATGGACAGTCTACAAAGCTGCCAGAATTTAAGAGCATTAGCAATACATGAGGACGAACAGGTTATTGGCTGGGAGATTGCTGGCAGCGGTGCATTACGCAAAGGACGCTACAAGATTACATACGTACCCGCACCCAAAGGGCCTCAACGATGGGAACTGTTTGACATTATCGCAGACCCAGGTGAAACCCACGATCTGGCGCGTGCACTGCCGGACGTGTTCAATGAGATGATGCGTCTTTGGAGCGAGTACGCACAGGAAGTAGGGGTGGTCGGCTTAGCTGGTCAATTCAAGACTGGGAGCCTCCCCAGGGACGAATTCGAGGACACCGGGAAGTGGATTAGATTTATCGGTAGAGAAGATGACTCCGCAGGCCAGCATAGATCTCGAAATAGGGTAGGTAGTTATTTATGAGACTGCAAGACATGGTAACATTCGCAAGTCTCGTGAGAATGGGAGTCGGTCTTCCCGAGGCTCTTGATCCCATTCGCAACATTGGTTTCGTACTAAAGCATTGGTAATGATGGCTGTAGATATCACGAAAGATATAGTTTGACACATTGCCCAAAATACTTGCTTGGACGCCGAAATCTGTGCGAATTGCTTGTTCAATATCGCAACGTGAAGTCGTCGGCATCTCGGCTCTCGGAGCGGAGTCCGGGTAACAATAACAGTGATCTGAAGGGATCTGCCCTTGTACTAACAATAATCCCGTCTTTCTTCCACTAACAACTGATGCTAAATGCCCATGACTACGTAGTTATTGTTACCCCGCACCTGGACACGATCCTGGTCTCTTGCCCTCTACATAGCTCAAGCTTGACATTGAAGCTTCAAAACCTTGCAGCTTCCATTGCCATCTCCATTGTAGTTCGCAAAGTTCGAGGCAAGGAGGGCCAGATAAATGACATAAAAATATTAGGTGACAATGAAGCGAAGCCGTAACGGTGAGATACTCCCATTGAATTGTCCAAAGTCCATAATTAAATCCCCCTTCAAAAGGCTGTGCGGTGTGCAAAGTCAGAAAGGTGCGAAGCCTACACCCGGTATAATCCCCAAATATTGACCTTCTCAATAGGTCAAGTGTGACGAAAACGTCGGAGGATGTGGTAAATGTCGGAGGCTTGGACTGAATTGTCCGGGATACTCAAATACTCCAGACCATGGAAACCAAGGCGCCAGCGCATCTGTCCAGGCAATCGTTCAGAGGGCTGGTTATTCCTCCCGAAAGAGCAATGCATGCTGGCAATGCCGTAAAGCCAAAACTAGATGCATTCAGAGTGGTTCAAGGTGCCAACGTTGCTGTCTCAGGGGATTGGAATGCACGAGCATGGCGCAGAGACAATCGCCCCCTGGCGACAAAGCCGCATCGCCCGCTCCGACTGTATCGATTGGTAGCCAATCAGACAATGGTGCTCACCTTGTTCAGAATAGCCCTTTACTTCTAGCATCACCTTCAACCATCCCTTCGGAAAATTGGTATGCTACCAAGCATCCATTTCATACACTGCCTAATTCTGCCTAGGTTGCTTAGCGAAGATCTCCCTACAAACCGTGAACATCTTTTACTTCTGTGTCAGAACTACTTTGCAAGAGTTCATAGCATTCGTTGCCTAAGTTTCGTTCACAGACCTTCTTTCATGAAGCATCTCGACGCCGGAGATTTACTAGACGTGTACGGGTATGAATTAGTCAGTATGATATGTGCCCACGGAGCAAGGTTAGCATTCTCCTTCCAATCCGTATCGCGCGACTGATGAATTCCAGCTACGTTGGTGGCGATCAGAGAACCTCATCCATATACCATCCAGGGCGGCAATGGGCAACGCAAGCGCAATCGCGGTTGTTTCAACATTTTGGTCCACCAAGTCTCCATAATCTAATGGTAAAAGAGATTCCCTCCTAGTCTGATAATGCTAAATTCCAGCAGGCCTTGGTGCTCTTATGGGAATACGCCACTCGATTTCATTCGAATTGCTCAACGTTGATGATTGCAGCGTCCTGCACGCGTGCCGCCCAATTGCTCCGGCTCGATGTCGACACAAACGCTAGCACAATAAAGACCTCCAGTCCAGCTTCTATAACCCAAGATGAGATCTGCCGAAGAGTCTTCTGGGCTTGCTGGATCATCGACATTCACACAGCTGCAGGGATTGAGCGATTACTGACCCTGTCTCGGACAATACCCACCGTGCCCCTTCCTTGTAGTGAGATGGATTTTCTATACCAGACGGAGAGTCCCACCCAGCGACTCCTGGATGAATCGCCCGGTACTGCATCTATAGGGCCTCAAACCTCTTTAGATCTTGAGTCATGCTATATCCAGATAACATCCTTGAGGTCTCTGGTTCTTCGGTACATCCGCGATGAGCACCCAAACCCGCTACCGTGGCAGCCTGGTTCTCATTACTTTCATATACTGGATCTGTTGGCACAATGGCAATCAGATCTTCCAAAGCACCTGAGAATGTCGGAACAAAACGCTTATATCCACCGCGATCAGAACAGACTCGCTATCTACATAGCAACGCACGCTGCATACCATATATGTCATTGCGACATGTTCCGTATTACGATGCCGGGATATGATTTTCCAATTAGGACATCCCTTCTCACCGCTCCTATGACATTCATCGAACAGTATCAGCAGCAGTGCAAACATCATGCCGAGGCGATGTCGGAACTCTTCCGAATCGGGTTGAAACATGGCCCTGTAGCATTTGATGATCACATGTGCCAGGTATGCGCTTATGAATCGTGTAGACTTCAATTGGCGGCGCTGCAGCTAGAGCTATACTCCAACACGGGCTCAAATCTCGATGCTTTTACCAGGAATATCAACACGAATATGGAAGTACTGTGTCTCACACGCTCCGCCGATCAAAGGAGAAATTCCCGACTCCGTCCACTTCTAATCGAACTTGAATCGCAAGGATTTAGCGTTGATCATTGGAAGAGAAGATTGCTTCTGCATGAGCTCGATGCCACGCCCGCACCGGGAGCAGAGGATCCACAGTCTATTGATCACCTTCACCCAATGGCACCTTTCCGCGCAGCCTGGGATGAAGTCAAGACATCTCGATACCAAAAAGATATGGGTTCACCTCCGACAAGAATCACTGTCGCGGGGGAGTCTGACAAGGGCAGAGGGGCAGCACTGGATGATTGCGCAGAATCTTTCTTGCAAGCCAAAAGTGCTTTAGATGCCGCGAACCCCGACTCAATGAGTTTCAATGATGCTTTCTGGGATCCCATGGCACCATGGGTATTTGATGAATTCCGTATCGACGGTTGAGAGAAAATGCTTTGTTTCATCTATCTAAGTGCCCATATGGCTTGATGGCTCTGTAGGAGGAAGCTATCTAGTAACAATATAACCCTGCGTTGTTCGCTTCCCCTGACTGCATGGACAGTTCTGAGATCTTTGCGAGTCTCCCTTGAAATTTGAGCGGGTGCGTCTACCCGCTTTACTCTTCCTCCTTGCCTCGTGTGAAGATCTGCTTTGCCACGGATAGGTTGATATCCTCTACGTTCGGGAGTGCTCGACGTGCTCATGTTGAGGCTCACTTTGTGTTGCTTTTACAACTGTTGCTGTCTCGTTTGGAGCAAACCTCGTAGTTTCGACCTGGGCAGTCTTGAACTTGCGAGCTGGGACGCGAAGGTCAAACAACTCGTCAATTTCATCCAGGGTCCTTCCTTTGAGCTCAGGAACAATGAAGTAACCCGCAATTACCATGGAAAAAGCAAAACTTCCATATATGAAGCCCACCTTAGGACCAAGGTTACCGTATCCAGGGTTCATCAGATATGGAAGGGTGAAGGAAGTCAGGAAAACGCATATTACGGAGACTGATACTGCCAGCATGGCTGTTTTGTCTCGTACGCGGAAATTGCTCACCTCTCCAACGGTCAGGTATGACAATGGAGCCCATGAGATGTTGTAGGACAGGCCATCGAGGATTAAGAAAGCAACCATGAGGTTCTTCACCGACATGCCCGGATTTGAGACCAAGCCAACACCTCCCAGGCAGAACATGAATGCTGCCTGGCCTACACCACCAGTTAGAAGCACAAATCGGCGCCCTAGGCTATCGACCACGAAAAAAGCCGTGAAGAACATGCAGATAAGGCCGACAACGGTCGATATCATCTGCATGAGAAACGGGTCTTTGATGCCTTGTTGTTTATAGAAGATGGTTCCGTATTGCGAGGCAAAGACTTGCCCAGTGATCTGCTGGCCGAACATGACGAAGCAAGCGATACCTGTACGTCGCTGGAATAGGATGTTAGCGGTATATAAGGAAATAAACAGTGGGCATTTGCATAATGAAGCACGCCATGCTACGCTCGTTCAGTGATGACTTACCCTATTGGTGCCTGTAAATACGTCCTTCCAGGATCCTCTTCTGTCATCGTTGTTGCCGAGACTGGAAAGGAATATGACTTCCTGCTCAATCACCTCACGCGTGACATGTTTCTTTCGGAACATTGCTAGACTTGCGATTGCCTCTTCTCTTCGGCCACGGCCAATCAGCCTATGCGCAAATATCAGAATCAGGCTCCATACTTTGAGTCTCAGCTTGGGGTTCCTACCATCGAGGCGATTCGACAAGGAAAGGATAAGCACAAGCCATGGCAGTTGGCATCAAGAACTGCACCATCAGTGTGATTCGCCATTGGATGGGAGAGGTGACGTGCGAAGCACCCAGATTCACTGCGGCAGCACACATGATGGCAAAGTTGATCTGGAATTGCACTTGACTTCCGATCAAACCTCGCAGATCCGGCGGTGCGCATTCAGCTAGATATACCGGTACCACTTGTACGGTAAAGCCCGCCATGTAGAAACATACAATTCGTCCGATAGTGAACTGTGCCCCTGTTGTTGCGGATATCTCGAGTGCGGCACCAAGGTATGACAGGGCAATTATGACAGCCATCATTTTCTTCCGGCCAAGTCGTTCAGTAAGTGGCGCACAAGTCCAAGTTCCTAGGAGCTTCCCAAGATACGGGGTCGAAGTCATGATGGACTGCAGATAGGATGGGATGAAGTATGAATCTTTCTTTGCATCATACTCTCCGAATCGTGATTGGAATGCTACAGTTGCGGAGACGATTAGAGTCGAAGATAGAGAAGGCATGAGTATTATCGTTTGAGAGATACGCAGATGCGAGGATGTGATGGACAGAAAACTCACAATCAAGAGCTTGAAGTCCTGAAAAATTTCCCTGGTCGAACCCAAAATTGAATGCAGCAAGAGACAGGAATACCATCATAAAGACCAATCTTGGAGTAAAGTCGCGAAGACGGTCTCTGAGAGTTTTGGTTCTGCCATCAGACACTCCGGCCGGCGCCACAGTATCGAATGCTCCTTCGACGCCCATTGCGAGGTTATTGGCCAGACTCAGTGGATGAATTGATAAAAGGCAATCGCTTTGTCAAGGTATCTTGTCTTCAAGATGATGTTCTCGATGCTCATGGAGGATGTCGCTCAACTACATAAATACATGCATCCCCACATAGCACTACTCTGGATTCTCGTAAGAGTTCCAAAGAATCCTAAACCCGACTGCCGGTACTGAGGAGATTCTGGGGAAGCCACGCTAATCTGCTTGAACTATACCAACATAGGGGAAGTTCGCCAGACAAGGCTGCAGTGGCGCTTCCCGAGCTCCGTAAAATTCGAGCCGAGCCCCGAAGTTGGATTAAGTGGCTATGATTACGCAGCCGAGCGCCGAAGCTGCGGACACTCGCAAAATCTTCTCTCATCGTATCCTTGAGTAGGATGAGACTGTCACGTGGGAATCTTGTGGGTATATTCAGGATCTCCGCTCAGTAGTTCGGCAATGGCTGAACATCTTTGAGGAGATTGGGCACCCGTCACTTGATTATTTTCACCGGATCCACAGGCGCAGTTACCGAAGCAGTGGACCAGTGCCGGTTTGTCGAACTCTGGCTGGGATATATTATGGCGAAGGGATCACACTGTCCACTGCTGTGATCTAACCCAGTTTTTTCAGTGTGTCGAGTGCAAAACGCGTCCCTACTTTAGAACCGCAACTATGGGTAGCAAAAGACCAAACTTTCTCATCATCGTCGCCGACGATCTGGGGTTTTCCGATACAAGCCCATACGGCGCTGAGATTACAACGCCAAATCTCGAGTCTCTTGCATCTTCTGGTATCCGCATGACGAACTTCCATACTGCACCAGCCTGCTCTCCCACGCGCGCCATGCTCATGTCTGGGACTGATAATCACATTGCCGGCTTGGGTCAAATGGCTGAACACATGCGACAGAATCCCGCCCCGTTCGAGGGAAAACCTGGCTATGAGGGTTATTTGAACTTTCGCGTGGCCGCTTTACCTGAAATTCTCAAGGATGCAAATTATCACACCATGATGAGTGGGAAGTGGCATCTGGGAAGCAAGCTCGAGCACTCGCCACATGCGCGAGGTTTTGAAAAGGTTTTTAGCTTTATGGCGGGCAGTGGAAACCACTTCAACTACGAGCCGCAATTCGATGACCCCAAATTCAAGTTGCCTTGGCTGGGGCAACTCTGGATGGATGGGGATAGATATGTTGATCGAAAGAAGGAAATCCCATCCGATTTTTATAGTACAACGTACACGACGCAGCGCATGATGGAATTTCTACGCGGAAGGACTGAATTAGAGAAGCAGAAACCCTTTCTCGCGTATTTGGCCTATCTTGCACCGCACTGGCCGTTACAGGCGCCAGAAGATACTGTACGAAAATACCGCGGATGGTACGAGGATGGACCGTCAAAACTGAGCGAGCGTAGAGTCAAGCGGCTGATTGAATTGGGGCTTGTACCAGCTAATGTAATTCCCGCAAAACCCGAGGGCCATATTGGGAAGGAATGGGATGAGTTGTCCGATTTAGAACGGGCAGAGTCTGCTCGAAAGATGGAAGTGTATGCAGCCATGGTTGAAGAAATTGACAAAGGGGTTGGCGAAGTCATACAGTATCTCCAAGAGTCGGGCGAGCTGGACAACACCTTTGTCGTCTTCATTTCTGACAATGGAGCTGAGGGAGTCATGATGGAGGCTCTTCAGACCATGGGAAATGGTACAACCATGGCAGACATCATTTCGACATACTATGATAATAGTCTAGACAATATCGGGAAAAAGGACAGCTTTGTGAGTCGTCTCAGTTTACATGATCCTATGATTGGCTCTTTATTCGGATTATAATGTCTTGCTGACTTTTTTTTTTTGCAAGGTATGGTACGGTCCCCGATGGGCAAGTGCTGCTACAGCTCCCAGTCGAGGATGGAAAACTTGGCCGACTGAAGGTGGTATCCGCTGTCCTTGTATCGTCAGATATCCTCCATTTCAATCGAACCCAAACGCCATCACACATTCTTTCACGACAGTCATGGATATCTTGCCTACTATTCTGGAGCTGTCTGGTGTAAACCATCCTGGTAGCAGCTTCCATGGACGAAGCATTGTGCCAGTAAGGGGAAAGAGCTGGGTAGAACACCTCTCGTCAGAGGACTTGTCCAAGACATCAGTGCATGATGAAGACGCTCATGTACATGGATGGGAATTGGTTGGATTGCAAGCAATTCGACGAGGGCCATGGAAGGCAGTATGGATGCATAAACCAAGGGGCGACGGGAAATGGGAATTGTACAATTTGAATGAGGATCAAGGGGAACTAAATGACCTCTCGCTTGCGCGTCCAGATATCATGGCCGAGTTGATTAAATTGTGGGAAGTCTACTATACTGAGACTGGTATGATAAATTACCCGTTCGAGTTTGCAGTCGCGACGGCTTAGTAGCCAACGTAGGTGATGGGTTTTGATTGTGGTAGATCTGGTGTGGAAGAATGTGAATCCGTATGAAGCTATCCTGCCGCTTTGTTCCCCTGTGATCTATTGCTATATGAAATGAATCGAAATTTTGTTACAAGTTGATGTTTACATTGAGACATATGTCACGCCGAGATAAATGTAGGTTCACGCTTGAGTCCTTCATGGGCGTTTATTATTTCTTTAATGTTTGTAGTAGCAAAGGAATCATTCTTGGTATTATGTGTTTGCAAAATATTAGTGCACACTAATCACCCAATGGATCTTTCCCCATTGCCATCATCTATCCCTGGCGTAATGGGCGAACAAAAGATCGAATATCCTTCGTCATCAACTCGGGTTCCTCAGCTGCTCCGAAATGGCCACCACTAGGAAACATGGTCCACTGGCGCAAATCAGTATGCGCAGCAACCAGAGACCGAGGTTTGTGCGCCAGATCCTTTGGAAGCATAGCAACAGCAGTGGGTACGCTAATCTCTGGTTTGACGTCGTTGGTCAACTCAATTGTCTTGGGAAAATTGGAGGGTCGATAGAATAGCTGTGAACCGACGAAGCTGTTGGAAAACCAGTACAGTGAAAAGTATGTCAGAAGCGTATCCCTGTCAAACTTGGACTCTACATCACCATTGCAATCGCTCCAGGCACGGCGACGTAGAAGAATCCATGCAGCTTGTCCGACGGGGCTATCGTGCATTGCCCATGCGAAGGTCTGTGGATCAGTAATATTGATCAACATGTGCACGAAGTCTCCAGGCCCTCTCTCTCGCTGGCCGATTAAATCGCGTTCCTCTTGCGTGAAGTCCGCTGGGTCGCCAGCGTCGTGGGGAACTCCTGGGAGGATCGGAAACGAAAGATGGACGCCCATGATGGATTCCGCATGCGCGTGTCCAAGCACAGCGCTCACAAATGCACCCGCATCCCCTCCATGAGTGACGAACCGGTCGTATCCCAACCCTTTCATCAACTTGACCCACAGGTCCGCCGTCTCGACGTAGCCAACCCCAGTACGCTTGAGCGGTCCTGAGAAACAGAAGCCAGGCAGTGAGGGAACCACTACATCGAAACTATCTTCAGCGTTGCCCCCGTGCGACTCGGGATCAGCCAGCGCCATGATCATGTCCTTGAAGTCCCAGAATGTCCAAGGCCATCCGTGGTTTAAGATGATTGGAACCGGATTAGGTCCTTTTCCGCGGACATGAATGAAGTGGATTGGAACTCCATCAATCTCAGTGCGGAACTGGGGAAAGCTGTTGATGCGAGCCTCCTGGGCGCGCCAGTCGAAATCATTTTGCCAATACGACATCAACTCACGAAGGTAGGTGCCGTTGACACCGTACGACCAATCTTCGTTGTCGAGCTCAGGAGCCCAGCGGGTGTTGGCGAGGCGTCTACGCAGGTCATCTATGTCGCTTTGAGGAATGTCGATCTTGAAGGGGGTTATCTCCATTTTGAGAGTGACGAGATTGCCGACTTGAGTGTGGCCGAGTAATCGAAACGGCTGAATGGGAAAAAAGAGTGTTAGAGTGGGACCGGCTTKTGAAAGATTCACATGCAGCTGGGDGAATAGGACTCTGGAAGGATATTGAGGTGCACTTTCCGATCGATATATTAATCTCAAAAATTCACATCTTCTCGGGCTATCGAGAATGTTCCAGGGGTTTCCATGGAATTCTTGATTCACATTGTCTCGTCGAGTAAGGATGAAGGATTTATGGCAGGATGTAAGGTGGCGAGTAGCGCATCAGCACTAAATCTCAGAATGACTGATCTACATTAGCGCTGTTCTGTCATCTCCTCATCGAGAAATTTCAACAAAAATCTGCGATTGGTTGGATCAAGATAAGTTAGATATTCTAATTTGGACCCTAGAAGTTTGATCTAAAATACAATAAAAGTGCCGTGTCAAAGCCTAGCAGGGTTGCGCTTCCTAAGTCCAATAGAGATGGCGTTCTTAAACCTAACGAAGATGCACAAACTTATTAATTCTAACCACTCTACTCAACCTATTACATAGAGAAGCTAATCCCCCACCTACCTCGTTAACGCGGACTTGAATACGTGCCATGCTTATCTAACTTCATCTTCTTCTACCTACTATATCTACCTACTCTGCTAGATAGTCTATAATTACTTACTTTATTTACGCATTATATCGCACGATTCCGCAGTTGCTATTACTCAACGTAGCAGCCCCCTGTTGTGGAGTTAACCCGGGTTGTGTCCAAAAATCAACAACCACGTTTGAAGAACTACAAGTGGCGCCGTGATCGGTAAGGTAACACGCTCCGTTATTGTAGAAACTAGCTGTTCCGCAGCTTGCTGTGGTGAGGCAAGCTACGCAGCAGTCGTAGCTTGATCCCACGCCTGTCATCAAGTTGACGGCTTTATTTGTGCCCCATCCTTGCGGTGCGAAGTTAGTCGGAGGTCTAGTATACGGAATGAGAGCGTTAGTGACTTACCGACTACCTCTCCCACCTGGTTCTGGGGTCCGCAAGCAGCGTAATAAGTCGCTGTAGGCGCGTCTACGATTTGGGTGGATGTTGTAGTCTCTGTGGCTGTAGTCGTGGAAAACGCGGTTGATGTTGAGCTGACAGTTGACACCGTTGTGATGGTCGTGCTGGCATTCTCAATTGTCACAGTGGTTGTAGCGGTGGCGGAAATTGTCTGTGTGATGGCAGTGGTACTTGCACTTGCGGTTACTGTTTCTGTCATCTTAGCGGTATAGGTCTTGGTCGTGGTTTGAATGACTTGTACGAGTCCACCGCAGATGACCTGGTTGGGGTAGAGTGCTGGTGAGAGTGTTGGTATTCCACCTGGTTTTCCAGAGAATGTTGTGCTCGCAGGAATCGCGCGTACGGGAGCACGACGCGGTCTTTTGATCTCGCGTTTGGTTGGTGGCAAGGCTGACTTGGCTGGGACAAAACCGGAGGATGTTGCAATGGTTGTCGTGCCTACGTTTGTTGAAGTGATCACTGCCGTGCTCGTTGTAGTTGCTGTTACTACGCTGGTGGAGGTGGCTTAAAGCTGTCAGTGCCTTCTTCCCTTGGGCCCTTCGGGCTTGCAATACTACCTACCTATCTCTGTTGTGGTACTTGTGCTTGTGAAGGTATCTGTAGACTGCGGCAAAGTGGTCGTCGAGGTAAGAGTTGTTGTAGTGGTGACGCTTGTTGTGGAAACAGGTAGAGTGAAGGTGGATACTGGAGTGTAGGTCGACTTTGCTGTGGCCCGCTTCGTGACCGTTAAAGCTAATGTTCTCGAGGGCACGGAATTGAGCGATTTTGGCCCGAGAAAAGTTGTACATAGAACTAGAGATTTCGTAGAATCACATACTGCATGGCGCGCGAGGATAATGGCTCCACATAGTAGTTGGGATGGTGTGATCTTCATTATGGCTGAGATGAATCGCGGAAATGCTGGAAGAGAGAAAGTGGATTCTAAAGCGCAGCTGTGAGCAGCTAAGTATAATTATAGAACGGAAGACAGCTCTTATTATATTATATAGAAAGCTTTGCACGGCTTGAGTTGCTCCCGCTATTTATATTGGCGTCGCTAAGGATAGAGCTGTGCGAAACGACCGGATTCGTGGCCGAGTGCATAGGCTTGAGCGAGATGATGGCGGTGTTTTAGTGTTCTCTTGACAATTTTGTCCGCCATTTGCAGTTCGCTTGTCGCAAACAATTTCTAAACGAGGTAGATATCCATGATGCAGATTCAGCTGTAAGAGTGGTGAGCTGGGAATGGGAATGTGGCTGGCTGAATCCAGGTACTCAAAGGACTTGCCAAGTCAGGAACAGGGGCACACGGGGAAGATGACCTTTTTCGGGAATTCGACCTTCGAATAAGAGAGGTCGATTGGAGCTGAAAGACGTTGCAGCGCCCAAATACGGACATGGACGGGATGTCGACCATGCAGGAGGCTTTGCGAGAGTTTGCGCTGAAGGTAAGCTTAACTCTGCCCCAGTGGCCGGTGATGCTTGCGGCTACAGTGATCTGATTTGGGAGCTGCCTGGAACGAGCTGCCTGTTTGGAGAGCTCTGGACTCTGTGTGATCATGCGGATGGCATCTTAACCTCTCGACTTGACATTTTGATAGCCAGTTCCAGACTGTTCGTGGTATGAACGCCATTAACGATGAGCCAAGATATTTTTGTATGCTCTTTCCAATAAGCTTCGATTGTTCCTCCATTTCGACGGCGTTGCGCGGTGTTTTCGCCTCCCAAGCGACTTGATATCCCCCAGCAACTCGATATCATCCTCGGAAGCATTTACTCAAGAACTCGAGGAGAGGATTACCTTGCGACAACATCTCATCAGAGACACTGGATACGTTGAACCGGGGAAGCTGACTGATGGGCGAGAAATTTCCGGAGGATTATGGTCAAACATGCAGTCACCAAACGCCAGCTTAGATGCCCATGTTCAGGATATCGTAACAGATCAAAAAATTGATAGTTACGCTCGACCGGACCCTATATCGGAGCAAATCACGCCCACCTCGATTGGCTCCAGTATTGGAATACACAAGTTCGGAACCCTATTTGGATACGCTGCCTCAATGGATGTCGCAAATATTGACACCGACGCCATTGTACCAAAGCAATTTCTTAAAACGATTAAGCGCAGTGGTCTCGGCTCCGCCTTGTTCCATGCATAGAGATATGAAGATGGTAGAGAGAACCCGGACTTCATTCTAAACAGACTGCCTTATCGAAAAGCGAAGATACTAGTATGTACGGGTGCAAACTTTGGCTGCGGTTCAAGTCGCGAGCACGCTCCGTGGGCACTACTCGATTTCGGCATCCGATGTATTATTGCCCCCTCTTTTGGCGAAATCTTCTTCAATAATTCGTTCAAGAATAGAATGCTACCAATCCAGCTGGATGCGTCTAAGATATCGAAAGTTGCCGCGCATGCGAGAGATGGGAAGCAGATCGAAGTCGACATTCACAACCAGACCATCCGAGACGCGGACGGCTACCTACTAGCCGAGTTTGATATCCGGGAATTCAGGAAACACAGGCTAATCAACGGACTCGACGATATTAGCATCACAATGAATAGCATCCATAAGATCGAGAGGCATGAATTAAAGAGAACATTACAAATGCCATGGTTAGATGGACACAGACACAGGAAAGTCCCAATCAAGATTGAGGCTGCGGCGCTCCTAAAGATGAATGAGGGTGATGTTATGAAAGAACTGTTGGATTGGTAGAGTGTTAGGGAATGATAGTTTCATTATCTTCTGATTAGTCTCTCTCTATGTTGACCCGACTTTTATGTGGCATTATGGCTTTACCAATTTTCTTCATTTTCCGTACGAGAGTGCCTACTACTAGCAACCTGAGGTATGGCCATGTCTAGACTTATGAAAGGCACGAAACACCCGCTGTTTATATATTTACTTCTAATTCACAATGCATGGTGTTTCACTTTCGAAGCTAAATGCCATGAAGCAAGTAGTCTAAGAATAGCGAGGGACCTTAAGTCTTCACGGATTACTGTTAAGTACTCTCTATGTTAATGAACGTGTTATAGTGAGTGGGATTAGTTATATATAGGATTAAAGTTGATAAATGTAGTAAAGTTCGAAGATTAATCCGTTTTATTTTAGCACATATTATTGACATTTAAACTCATGTTTAGACACAGCGCGCTACGAACAAGGTCCTTTTCCCTTAGTTAAACAAGGTTAAACAAAGATAAGCTATATTTATAATTTGCTTCCCACCCTTCTCCCTAAGAACCTATCTACAGCCTTGACATATATCCTCCCTATGGTTCCTGTTCTGTTATGTCTATTATGTTCACGGTTCTTTCTAACCGTTTCGCTGGTCATGTGGGTATTGTTAAAAAAGTCCTAGCTGTCATAAATCGACAGATTTCTAATAGAGCTACCAGCCTTCTCTTCGCCGACGACGTAAATCCTAGTGGAGTTCTCCTTTTCCTCAAACAATTTGATAGAATTGGCCCAGCTTTGGAGTGCATGTGATACGGTGCCAGGGACATATTCGATGAACGCGAGCACGATTGCAGGGTTCGAGGATATGTTAGGCGGGTTGATAGGGGATTTAGAAGCCCGTACAAGGCTGGTGTGATCTTCAGGGGGTGAGGCAAGGAGACTACCGGTAGTGAAGAGCGAGGTAAGTTCTTGGGCTTTCGCGGACTGGAGGTGCGATGCAAAAGCTGCGAGTGAGGCATATTGCCTGACCAGATAGACTTCGTCGGTGATGGATATATCAATAGGGATCGCGACAATATAGCGGAGGGCGTCTTGTTCGTAAATTTGGGTGTGCTCGACACTTTGGCGGATCGCAGCCAAACCCTATGGGTAAAAAAACTTAGCACAAAAATTTGAAAGAAGTTCGCCTTGGGAATAGTGAATACAGACCTCGTCGCGTGAATATTTGTCTTTGAAAATAAGCTTTGTGGTCGTTATGGTTTGCGCCATGATGTAAATTCCCAACGATGCGGGTAGATTTCGAATGGCAAAGAGTATGATAAAGAATATATTGTGCGGTTGCCCAATTTCATGGGTACAGTAAGGGCGCACAGCCACGTACTCGAACTTTCTCTAGATAGAAATTAATAGACTGCATGAAGATGGCAAGTTTAAGCAGTCCCGACTGCATAGTCGGAGTTGTGCGAAGAAAAAACTTTGATTAGGAGCGGCTAGTTTAGAGTGCGGAGAAGCAGTGATAATCATCGCATAACACCGACTACTGACATGATTTACACTGGCCTCAACGGTCAATTATCTGGGCCTGCCTTAGCCGACGCCTACTGCCCATGTTCTCGGGGTCTCTGCATTCTATAGGAATTCCAGCGGCACAGTGCGGACTGAACACGGACAAGTTACGAAGTAGCCTTGCGAAGGGTCGGCGCCAAAAAACCCGAATCATTGTACCGAACCTGTTGTCTTCGAATGGGCATTCCGTACGAGTCGTCATAGAGCATGCCGAAGGCTTTCTTCTCGAATATAGTAGCAAGATTTATAACCAGCTTTGCCCACTCTCATTAGGCATTTTCATCCAGCACTTCCTCTAATTATTCTCCGTACAGTGGCGGTGGTTATATGCTGTATACAAGCAACCAAGGTCAATATCTCTAAATTACGGCCTACCCGCGAGCGCTAACAGCATTTACAGGTTGGCTAATTCCATCGAGACTGGCATTTTAATATTGCACTCCAAACTGCAGATTAAACTGCAATTCTCTCGCTCGTAATATCCCTCGTTGTTTACTCTCCTCTGGTCTCACCTTACCGCCACGGTGTGCACGAGATATTCGCCTGTGACTTGTAGAGTACTCATAATTATTTGCTTTAAAAACTCTTAGTCACGATGAATGAATTGAAAAAGCTCGACGTCATTATCATTGGCTTTGCTGTACTAGTAGTACTAGTAGTGGCCTACCTTACAAAGGTTCCCTACTGGGCCGCTGATAACAACTCGTACGACAATTCGACTAATGGCACAACCAGGGGGGGAAACTCGCGTAATATAGTTAAGATGATGAAGGAGTCGGGGAAGAATTGCGTTGTTTTTTATGGGAGCCAAACGGGCACCGCAGAGGACTATGCCTCGCGGTTAGCAAAAGAAGGGCACTCTAGGTTTAATCTCAGCACTATTGTGGCTAACCTAGAAGAATATGACTACGAGAATCTCGATCAACTTCCTAGTGACAAGCTGGCTATTTTCGTTCTGGCTACATACGGCGAAGGCCAACCCACAGATAATGCAACCGACTTTTACGAGTTCATTACCTCTGAGGATGTTTCGTTTAGTGAGGGACTGGTCAGGAAGCCCCTTCAAAATTTGAACTATGTCGCATTTGGTCTTGGAAATAATACATACCAGCATTATAACTTCATGGTTCGTATCATCGATCAAAACCTCACAAACCTCGGGGCAGTGAGACTCGGATTAGTAGGTGAGGGTGGCGACAGCTCAGGAACCATGGAGGACGACTTTCTAGCTTGGAAGGAGCCTATGTGGGCCACGGTTGCTAAGGTCATGAGGTTACAGGAGCTCGACGCCGTCTATAAACCTGTTTTCAAAATCAGCGATCTGAATTTGAGCATAAAGTTAAGTGAGGTCTACTTAGGGGAACCCAACAAGGAGTCCCGAGCAGGCATCTAAACGAGTCGATGGAATGCTAAAAATCCTTACATCCCACCAATCACCACCTCTTCCGAGCTGTTTTCTCTAGCTTGAGAAATTGTCTTCACGTGGAATTCGATACTACTGGCTCGAGCCTCTCATATACCACCGGTGACTATGCGGCTATTTGGCCAATGAACCCAGGGACCGAGGTAGATCGCTTCTTAGCAGTATTAGGTCTTACAGACAAGCGCAACTCAATCATAGCTATTGAAACCCTGGATCCAACTGGCACAAAGGTTCCGATTCCCTCACCAACAACATACGACACGGCTCTTCGGTACTACATAGATATTTGTGGTCTTGTATCGCGTCAGTTCCTCACTACTCTCGCTCAGTTCGCTCCAAACGACGCAATTAAGGCTAAGACTTCGAAGCTCGGAAGCGACAGAGCTTCCTTCTAGAAGAAGGTTGCTGATTATCACCTTAGGATCCCACAATTACTCGACACTAGGAAATGGAGAGCAATGGACTAGAATACCTATTGGAGGCCTCCATGCATGCATATGCAACTCACAATGTACATTAGGCAGCAATATACGAATAAAGCCCACCTTCCCCTCTGGCTGATGCTTCTAAAGTAAAAATAAGTATCATGCTGCGTTGACGTATCGCGTGATCGAGTTGCCGATAATAAGCTGGTAGTATTGTCCCTACGCAGTGATTTGGTTGATGTATAGAGATCACTTGTAGAATTAAGTTATTCTATCAAGGACTCTCCTAACCTTTTACAATGTTTTTGCTGTCCGGATAGTTAACATCAGGAATTCATACTACGCTGCTAAACTGCGCAATCCCAAGGTGAACAAAGCACCATCTGTTCGAGACGTTTGCACCCGAGGTTCAGAACCCTTACTGGGAACATTGATAGATTGTTGCCGACCAATCAAGTCGCTATTTCGACTTATCTAAGGTAGCACAACTTCAGTACAAATGGCCAGGTCAATCAACGTCATTGAGAAAGTTTCGGCTTCCTGGAAACACCATTGACAATTACATTCTATCTACGAAATTCATACGTCTTCGCAGGACTCTGCACCCCAACAGCAGCGGAATCGCTATAGCTGACGGAAAAATCCTGCTCGATGTGAATGGCGGCGGATTGAATATCATGCTGCTGCTGCTGCTGCTGATGATGATGATAGCGAGTCCTTGGTGAATGCGACGCTAATGCATTCTTTGATTCACCATGGCTCCTGATGGATGACGATGGATTCGTGCCGCCTGCAATTGCCATGTGACCACCATCCCCGCGATCCCGATCATTCCTCAGTATGCTCTCCGTACTGGATCCTGCTTCTCTCTTTGTAAGATCATCGATTTCGTTCAGCGCGATTGTTACGTTACCGGGCCGTCGTCCGAAGCCTTCCGATCCCTTGGATCCTCCTATGTCCCCGGATCTTGAACCCACCCAGTGGGCACGGTTGGAGGATCCGTTGCGGTTCTTGGAAGATTGGATGTAGCTGCCGACGCTCGGGAGCTTGCCGCGGACTTGAGACCAGATGGGTTTAAGGGTCGGGATTGAGCCCGTGATGATAAGGACGAAGATTTCGGCCCTGTGGGTGTGTGAGTTGAGACACGGCGGGAGTGGATGGAAGGGTAGAGCTAGCGGCATGAAAGGAGGTACGTACATGTACCAAATGGAGATTGGACCCCAAGCGTAGGTCACATCGGATAATTTGGTGAGATCGCGCATGTAATAGACTTTGACAAGTGTCGCTGCTGCGGCGCTGGTGATTGGGTTAGTGGCGGTCGAGGAGGTGTATTACCGCGCAGTCGTTGAAGGGCTTACAACACGCCGCCTCCCATCAAGAATGTCAGACCCCATTTGGTGCTTGTCTTCATCTGTAGCCTCCAGACCATGTATGCGGGGAAACCTGCAGTTACGAGGTCCATGATAGCATTCCAAACTAAGCCCTCGGTCAATTTAATCCAAGGAAAGCGGCGGAGAGGAGTGCGGACTGACTTGCTTGGATGCGGCCGCCAATATCTAGGTATGGAGTTGGCAGACACGTGCCATTCACTTCTGGCTTCCAAATCTTCTCCATAGGTGTGCAGTTCCCAAGGAGCACCCCAATGACGAAGATGTTGAGCGCAATCATGATGCCGGTGACCGAGAAGAGGAACCAACGGTGACGCCTCTTGGCCGAGCTACCTAAAAGCCGTATTAAGAAGAAGACCATGGAGATCTTCCCTACCGTGGATGCTACGATGGAAACGGAGGGAGCGATGAAGGTGTATTTCAGTGCTTGTTCACGATGGTATGGATTCGTGATATCGGCGAGATGCAATCCATAGCCGTAGTGAACGCCTGTTGACACCAACGCGGCGCATGCAATGCCAGCAGCCTGGAGCGTCACATGGTCAGCATAATGTCAAATAAAGAGCCGACAGAAAAGACTCACCGTGGCAAACAGCATAAAGCCATCATCCCACCCAAAGCGGCGGATCAGCCAAATTCGACAATAACATCGACCTATGGTGACAATGACGGAGAGTGTACAGAGACTCCAGCCAACCTGGTGCAACTGCGCTTGATAGCTCTCTACCATTGCGGAAAAAGGCCCAGACGAGAAAACAGACTTGACTCTTGAGAAGTTTGCGGGAACCGAATGTCCATGACCATGTTACCGATGGTGACTACATTTTTAACTTTGGCGAATCGACACAAGCCGACCCGAGACGTTAACTGCCCCCCTAAAGAGCATGATGTGCCATAGGGCGATTGTGTGCTGTTTCATGCCCTGTCCCAGCCATTTACACTCCGATCGGCTGGCTGGGCCTGTGAGTATTCGGAGAGCCAAGGAGCGCGTTACTCGGCAGCATGACAGCCAATGGGCTTATCACCCACGACCCCGTTGGAGATATCCTCAGGGGGAATCTACTAGTATTTCTCCGAGGGATGCACCGTAAATCCCAGCCAGAAGCGGGGATGGGCGTTCTTGTATGCACTCTGATATTCTTTGGGCTCTCTGGTTCACGTGGATGTGGAGTGAACAGACTGCTAGTCAATGGCCCGCACAGATAATGTACGAATATGTACAGTTCCACTGACTGGGTTTGGTGTGATATCTCGTGCATGCGGCGTAGACACGGCTCAGCGCTGCGTCGTGAGAGTCTGCTCGGCAACTCGAGTCAGCTGACCACCCACCTTCCAGTCGACTTCGGTGTGACTGAAGAGATGAAATGATTCCACAACCGCCTCTTTAATCCGAGCATTTTTCTCGTACCTGCATGCGTCTCCAAGTATCTTCTTCGTCAATGGGCAAACTACGGACAACAATACAATACGATCGGTCCGGCCCGTTCCCGGCGCTACTGATTAGCTAACCCCGTCGATTATATCAACATCCTCGCATTGTGCTAGGCCATACGGTATCTTCGTAACTTTGTCTGACCCCGAAATAGCTTAGATAGATGTCCATTCCGTGTTCCCCGTGCCGCTAGGCCGAAATGGACCATACGCGGTGTGCTGATCCCCGAAAATGCTGTGCCGCATCCTTTTTCTCTGCTGATTGCAGTTCATGCTCTCTGCGTAGGGCAGTCGAAGCCAGCGATCACGCCACGGCATTCTTTAATCCCAATCGCATGAGACAGCAAGTGAAGCCCACTCTAGGCGTGTGGGAAAAAGCAAGTACGGCGTCGAAGACGGTGAGAAGCATGTCCACCGCCCTCATGTGGGTGGGATACACACTCCCCATCCTTCCCCGGATGTTGGTACACCCAATTCACCATGGACACACTCCATCAAACCATTAACGCGGCATTGCTCGCCGTAGACACTCTCCCTGAGGCCGCGCGAGTGGCGCTGCTCGAAGCGGCAACGAAGCTTGTGACCGCACTGCAGAAGCCTGAAGATGCGCTCTACAGACTGGCCTACTGGGTACGTTGTCAATGATTCTGAGATATGCACGAGCACACACACTGACAACCTCTCATGTAGCCATCGCAATTCATGGCCATGCGAACTCTGCATGAGCTGGGTGTGTTCAGGCAGATTGCCGCGAAGGGAAGTGTGACCTCGACCGAGCTGTCGGAAACGACAAAAGCAGACAGAATCTTGCTCGGTAAATTTCGCCCTGACTTTTGATAATATGATAGAATCCTATGCTTATGACTGTCTCAAGAGCGCTTGCTCAGAGTAGTGACCAGTGCTGGAGTCGTCACTGAAGCCGATGTGTCGACATACTCTCCCAATGCCCTGACCAAATCACTCGCGACGCGAGAAATGGGTGGCATGGTCGAGGCAATGTACGCAATGCTCGTCTTTTGCACTGAAATCATCCTCCGCTGACCAACGTCGCGCAGTTTCGATGGCGGAATGAGGTCCATGGCCGGCATCCCCGAGTACCTTGAGAAGACAGGGTACCAGAACCCATCGAACCCAGACGACGGCCCCTTCCAGTACGCCCACGACTCCGAAAAGCAGAATTTGTTCGTCCTCCTCTCCCAGCGACCGAAGCTGCTCAATTCCTTCTCGACATTCTTCGAGGCCGATCGCGGGAGTCGGCCTAACTGGGTGGATTGGTTTCCGGTGCAAAAAAAGCTGCTGGATGACCCCTCCAAGCCAATCACGAAAGAGAATATCTTGTATGTGGATGTGGCTGGAGGGAGGGGCCATGACTTACTCGCGTTCAAAAAGAAGTTCCCAGACTACCCAGGGCGCTACATCTTGTTTGATCTTCCGCACATTGTTGACGATCACACGCTCGATCTAGGCGAAGGCGTGGAAAGGAGAGCCTTTAACTTCTTTGAGGACAAGGTGATTCCAGGTGTGTACTTTCCCTTTCGTACACTCCCATACCATCAATCTAATACTCGGCTTCACAGATGCACGGCTCTATTACATGAAATTCATCCTCCACGACTGGGACGACACCCGCTGCCTAACCATCCTCTCCAACGTGACCTCGGTCATGAAGAAAGGCTACTCGAGCCTCATCATCGAAGACTTCGTCCTCCCCATGACCGGATGCCATTTATTACCCGCCATGTGGGATATGCAGATGATGGCCATGCTGTCGGCTATGGAGAGGAACGAGAATCAGTGGAGAGACTTGTTGGATAGGGCAGGTTTGGAGATTGAGGGATTTTGGCCGCCGCCAGGGGATGGTACCGGAATCATCGTCGCGAAGTTAAAGAGCTAAGAGTAAATTACTCTTAAAGACTCTTAATCTAGGCCTAAGTATATATTAGAAGGTCTAAAATTAGACCCATATCGTCTCTAAATATAAATAAAGAAGCTTATTTACAGAATATATATAAAGTACTTAGACAGTACTGGTGGTGGATCCAACACCTCATATGACGAACGTAATAGAAACAATATGACCGTTTTTCAAGGCCGTAGAGTCAGCTCGAACGATATCCACAGCTCCTCTTGTGTCGGAGGACATCTATTGACGTTGGTCGTCTCCCCTCACACAAATTGGATCGCTATTGACCAAACCGCATTTCTCGGTTGTGTAGTTGGTGTTTTTGCGATAATTATCGCATGAGTTATCACTTTTGCGAACCATGGTGCTTAGAACATACGTTGTTGTTTATGAATACAGAGGATGTTTAGGTGCTGACTGAGATTTAACCAGGACATGCCTCATTCACCATCGGCCCACCCACACCATGAGACCAACCATACATCTAAGGAAGAATTCCTAGGTTTATATGCCAGCTATGGCTAGCTATCATAAGTTTCAATCTAATTTCTCTGGATTCGAGCTTAATAGCTCAGATTCCATAGGTTTTCTTAAGACCACATGCGTACCGTTTTTCTCCCCTCATAAAATGAGGTAAAAGTTACTCTAGACCTATGAGGCGGGTTATCTAAGGCTCGTAGATTCTATGAATATATAGTTAGAGTCCTACTAATGAATTTAGCCTACCAGCACCGAACAAACCTGGTATTCCCGCTCGCCCGCCGTCTTGATGCCTTCGCATCGCCCCGCTCTGACGTCCCCCTCCAGCAGCGTCCTGCCCCGTCGATGGCGCACAGAAGAATAGGTCGCCTGTGAATAGGATATGAATAGGACAACCAAGAATGGGTCTGGCATAACCGTTTGGTCAATCATCGGGCCTCATTGGGATTGATAGAGCCGGAGTAGTCGCAGATATGGGTGCCCACCGTGTCGGTTGGGACAGGAACAAGGCCAGATGACCTCCCACGTCAGAGTGGCGCAACGGGCTCTATTCGGCCGCTCTGGCTGACAAATCTCGAAATGGCCTCTGGTGCCTCGCTATTGCCATTCCGATAAGATGGTAGACGACCGGTTTATCGCAACATTCTCAACGGTTTTAGACTTAGAAAGGGCGATATCATAATTTATTAATACCATACTCTAAGTATCATGTTCGTTGCTCGTCTCCGCTATGCGATGCTGAGTGTAAATAGCGCGACACCCACGCACGATTGTGTGCCTTCGACTACACCGTCCTCTCTGAACAAGTCCGTTTATCACTAAGACATACCGACCCCACCGACTTAAAACAATAGCAAGGAATCGCTGTCCTTGCTTCATTCACAAACCCTAGACTTTATCAGGCCATGTTGTCTGAGGAAGAGTACACGTCTGGCGATTGGCACGAGGCTGAGCCTGGAGAAGCTTTACAATTTGGAATCGCCGTATCCTTGACGGTACGGGAGGGAGACAAAGAAGAGGTTAAGGAACTTGAAGTCGGGGAAGTTTATATTACAGAAACTGGGAAGTTTAAGTGGATTGAGCGGAAGGATGTGCAGGAGGGGACATAAAGTGTACTACTAGATCATATCTAAATTCCCTTTCCTCCTCTTTTACAGAGCGTACAAGTACACCTATGATCATAGAAGCCGTTGGAATAGCATTCATAATCGAGGGGATCATGGCCCCATAGTAAAGAGGCTAGTAACGTTGAACGCGATCGGGACTTATATGATGAAACTTCGCCTTACCAAATCCGCGTATAAGCATTTCAACTTGTTGTTTCTTAAGTGTAAGACTAATTTTCCGCAGTACCTCGATTGAATCAAGGCCTCGCTGACCTAGTTCATTGATTATTCTTAATACTTGTGTCGGTGTCGGTGCTTGGTGAAGATGGGCCTCTTAAGTCTAGGCAGTTTTAGGGGGGGAGCCGCTCTCTTATCTATCATCGTAGAATGTTCGTTTTTGTAGGTTTAGCTGCCCTTTAGAAGGTTTCACGGAAGAGTTATATTCACTATCTATTTAATTATTAGAGGTAACGTATTCTACTAGTGCGCCGGCCACCCTATTAACCCGGCTACTTTTCCTTAGCACCACTAACACTATGTATAAGACCTTAATTTACTCGCTATCTATAAGAGAACCTGCGTACGAGATACTTAGACTAGATTTAGAAGAAGCTTCTATATCTTTTTAGCACGTATAAGCGTTATGCCTAGTCTTTCTATAGTTTCTATAGTGCTATTAACTAGGTTAACCTAGTTCCTTACTACTACTACTATAAGCCTTCTTAGATTACTAAGGAGCTATAGATGCCTTAGTAGCTCTATATAAAGCTCTTTTACTATACTCTATTATACTACTATACTAGATTTACTTCTATTTACGTATTTTACGCTTTATTATAACTTCTAATTACTCTTTAAGCTCTATAATCTAGTAGCTTATAAGAGTATTTTAATATAGTATTAATTTAGCTTCTTTTATTAGCTATAAGAAGCCTTCTTTAGCTTCCTTTAGTAATTATATAAAGGACCTCTATATAAGAGTTAATTATAACCTAAATTCTTATATATTACTTAGTATTTTTAACTACTATAGTATTTCTAGTAGAGGTGCCTCTAGTAGTATACGTAACTAGACTTTAAAGCGCTTAAGAATAACCTACGCGTTAATAGAAACTAGTCTAGATGCTTTAAAGGCCTTCTTATAGTTCTTATACGTAAATACTTTAAAAAACGCGTCTCTAAAGACTAGTAGAAAGCTTTCTTTATTAATATAGTAGACGCGTTAGTATACTAAGTCTTATACGCGCTAAGAGTACTTTAGCTTTAATAGTAAGAAGTATACTATATTAAGTAACTATAAGATATATAATAAATATACTAGTATATAGAGRGTAAAGATCTTTTATATAAAGTAATAATCTTTAAAATCTTAGTTTAGATAGCTCTTATAGCTATTAAGAATAAGTAGCCTATATAACTCTACCTAACGCGTCTTTATATACGCGTTAAAGTGCTTTAACTACTTAAAACTAAGCTTATTACTTATCTATCTATTCTTAGAAACTAAGAGCTTCTAGTTATATAGTATATCTATCTC
>JGVQ01000205.1:0-19257 GCA_001007845.1 Nigrograna mackinnonii
ATAAATTATTAATAAGATTTATATTACTAGCAAATACTAGTAGATCATCTACGTGAGTAGCTATTATAATATTTAAATCTTTATTTAAATAAGTAGCTGTATCAGACATAATACTATAAAATCCTAGCTTATTTAATATAGAATTTAATAGTATTTGCCACTATCTACTAGCTTGTTTTAGGCCATATAGAGCTTTATTTAATAAAYAAACATAATTAGGGTATTCTTTATTTATAAAGCCTTCAGGTTGCTCTATATAAATTATAGAGTCTATTTCCGCATTAGGAAAAGCTTATTTTACATCCTAACATTGTATTTCCTAATTGAGACTAGTAAAAATAGCTAATAATAACCTAATTATATTAGGTTTACTAGTATTAGTAAAGGTTTCTTTATAATTTATATTATATTATTGTTGAAATCCTTTAGCTACCTATCTAGCTTTATAAATAGGCTGATTAGTAATACTAGTCTTTTTATTTAATACCCATCGACCTTTAATAACATTAGTATTATTAGGTCTAGGTACTAATTTCYATGTATTATTTTTATTTAGATTACTAATTTCTAGTTCTATAGCTTTTATATAGCTAGTTTTATCCTTATGTAGTAAAACTTACTTATAATTTTTAGGATCTATTATCTTTTTATTAGTATAATAAATACTATATAACATATTATAATAATATTCTTTATTTATAATAGTTAAATTAGTATTATTAATACTAGGGAATATATTAGATAGATTTTCTTTATTATAAATATAATTATAGATATTATTATAATAAGAATCTTCTTTTTCTAGGTTTTTATCTATAAATTTATCTAATATAGTTCTTTTATAACGTTTATAAAAAATTCCTTCTATAATTTTTACGTCTCTAGTACTAGTAACTTCATTAGTTATTATATTTAATAACTTATAAATATTATTACTAGTAAAACCTACTAAATAGTAAGGTTCTGCTGTGAGGCACGTAACGATAGATAGAGAGATAGGGCTTAATAATAGGATGTATTAAGAGATGAGACGAATCCTTGAGGAGGCTTAGGGGTTCTATCATGACTATATAAAGGTGCTGGCACGTGACCCCCTCTAGGCCGGTGGCTCTCCTGTAGCTCCCCTAGTGGCGCATGCCTCTTGTAGCTTAGTGCCTCTCTAGGAGCTCTCTAGTAGCTCTCTAGTAGCCCTCCTAATGCTAGTCCTGTAACATAGCCCTCTTCTTTTTTAGGGCTCATCCTAAGCCCCTGAACGGGCATGTAGCTCTCTATGTGCGGAGATGTGCTAAGCTCTAGATTTAGTAGTTCTTCTTTCTACGTCTATAGTAACTATGCTCTTAAAAAAACCTCTTATAGAGGAAAAACATTCTTTAGAGAAGTTTACTACGTGTACTTACTCTAATAGCGTTTACCTATCTTAGTACTCATTTTCTCTAGATCTTAATAGCTATCTATCTTTACTTAGTCTTCCTTATAGTCTATTATTTCTAGGTTATAATTTTTACTAACTACCTTAGGGCGTCTACTCTCTAGGTCTTAGCCTATAGTAGATTTTTCTCTTAAGAGTTTTTACACTCTTTCTAACCTATCTTTATAGTTAGCCTACTACTTTCTCTATTAGTACTTATTTACTTATAATAGAGTAACGTATCACTCTTTCTTATTCTATTAACGTCACTAGCTATAGGTGTCTCTATAGAGTTCTCTTAGTTAGTTACTATTAGCTATTTTTATTACCTTCGCGTCGTAGTGATCTAGAGCGTTTATATTCTCTTCTAGTAGTCTCTATAGAGTGTCTTATTTATTAGTTAAGACCTCTCTTCTACTTCTTTTCTAAGTTACTAGCTTTTTACCTTAGTTTAAGAGTCTCTATTATTAAATGTCGTTTCACTAGTACTATAGCGTCGCTTTACCTAAATTAGTAGTGTGTGATAGACTTACTATAAGATATTATTTAGATACTAATAGGTTATAGCTTACTATATAGTTCTTATTTATTAGAAGTGATATTTTAATACGTGTAGCTACTTTTTTAGTAGTTTTAATTATAGTATAAAGTAATTTATTATGTAGTAAGTTACTACCTATAGTAAGTTATAGTTTCTTTCTTTACTATATYACYTCTTTACYTTAATTAGAGCTYTATTARGYCTCTCACTCTAAGTCYCYRCTATAGGTATAAAGTCTAGCCTTCTAGCTCTAAACTTCTATTCTCTTTTATCTCTTAGCTATGTCTAATATTAACTTATAATCTAACTAATATTACTACCTATTTATTATTAATATGTCTTCTTCTAACTCTTAGTACTATAAACTATTTAGAGCCTTCTCTAATAAGATTAGCTAGCGTGTAAAGACGTATTTAGCTAATCCTATTACTATTCTTTAAGTCCTACCTTATTTAGAAGCTACGCCTCTATTAATTAATAGTATCTACTACTCCTATATTAATGTTTTTACTAAAGAAGTTAAAGCTTAGCGTGACTTTATTTATACTAGTAGGTATTCTTAGATRAGTTCTTTTAGTAGTTATACGCGTTATACTAAGTATTACTCTAGCTAGTGTGTTTCTATAAGTTAACTAGTGCCTCTTTATTATCTCTAGCTTTTTATTAACTTATTCTTTTCTAGTTTTCTAGCTTAATAAGTAATTCTAGCGTACGTATAACCTCTTCTATTCCTTAGTTATAGACGCGTGTAGTAAAGACATGTTTAATCTAGAAGATAATAGTAACTAGTCTAACTATTAGAATACTATTTAGAAGTACGCTACTATTCTAGTTAAAGCTTTATATAATTATAGAGATATAAAGCGCTATAAGACTAGGTTAAAGAGTAGAGTAGTAGACGTAGCTTAGAGTAAACTATGTTAAGATTCTAGGAATTTAAATTAGGAGTAGTAATAGGTAAGTATCTAGTCTATTATTATGTAGGCTTTATTAATAGTATTCTTTCTTATAGGCTAGCTTAGAGCTTATTAGTCATCTTAATCCTAATAATACTATTATTAATAAGACTTTAGACTTAGCGTTTTATAATAGTAGTCTTTATATCCTAAATAATAAGCGCTATACTTATTATTTTAGTTATAACTCTCTTCTAGTATCTTCTACTCCTCTTTCTAAAGAGTTTAGAGTAATGTCTATCTAAGAGCGTTAGCCTACTACTCCTTTAGGTAGAAGGTCTAAAGAGTTAGGTATTTAGATAACTTTTCTATTAAGTAGTGTCTAGAGTAGTCTAGCCTTTAAAGATTTTAAAGTGTCCTCTATAAAGCGTGCTTATCTTAGCTTCTTAGCGCCTAAGCTTCGCGAGTCTAGCACACTAAGTACTAAAGTAAAGAGTAAGTAACGTATAGTAGACTTAGAAGTCCTAGAGTAGCCTTTTATAGCTTCTTATAATCTAAGTATATAGTGATTAGCTTATACGTAGAAGATAGCACCTAAGTTCCTTAGGTTAGGCGCCTATAAAAGTAGCTAGGGCGTTACTTCTCTAGATCTTTACTATAGAGAGCTCTCTTTAGTAGATCTTACTACTTATATCTCTTCTACCTAGAGATCTCTTATTTAGTCTAGTTTATARGCRCYTACTATTCTATCTACTCTTTAGAGGCCTTCTATTAAGCACTTTTTATAGATAAGTTCTTAGTAGGCTTTAACGTTTACTATTATTAATTATCTAAGGCCTCTTTATAGTTTCTAAGATATAAATTTAGTAGAAGAGTAGAGTAGAGCCTTTCTTTTCTTATATATTTAACTCTTCTTATAGTAGATTTTATAATAAAAAGTGCTTTACTCTTAAGCTTCTTAAATTTTTATTATTATATAGAGTAGGTCTTTAGCGTACTACTAATACTAAACACTTATACTTATTTTTCTTCTCTCCTCTTTCTTAAGAGGTCTTTTTATAGACGCTTTAGTATCTAAAGTTTCTATAAAGCTATACTTAGTACTTTTAGAGTAGTTCTTAACTATAATCTCTCTAGTACTTTTCCTTACTTATACTATCCTCTATTACTTATAAGCTAAGAGTTTTAGACTTAAACTTTTATAGAGTAGGTCTTTAGCTTACTTCTAATACTAAGCACTTATACTTATTTCCTTCTACCTCTTTTTCTTAAGAGTCTTTATAAGGACGCTTTAGTATCTAGTATTTATAAAGCTATACTTAATTCTTCTAGCGTAGTCTTTAACTATAATCTCTCTAGTGTCTTTCTTTACTTACGTTTCTTCTTATTACTTATAAGTTAGAGGTTTTCCTAGTACTCTATTAAGATCTTATTATAATTATTAAAGTTCTCTTATAGTTCTTAAGTAGTGTCTTTTACTAGCTATCTTAGCTATTTTACTAAGAATAACTTATTATTACTTTCCTCTTTATAAGTAATAATTACTTCTACTTTATAGTAGTTATCTAGCTTAATTATATTAGGTTAGAACTCTCTACTTATAAGTAGCTTATTCTATAGTTTAAGAAGAGATATATAGAATACTAGGTGAACCTACTCTATACTTAGTAGAAGCTCTAGCTTATACGCTAGCTTTCTTACTTTTCTATAGACTATAAATAGTCTAATATAGGTAGCTTCTAGCTTCTTTAATAGCTTTATAGTACGTAAGTTCTTTAACTTTAGAAAGACTCTATCCTCTTATATAAAGTACTTATTAAGTCTCTTTAAGTTATACTATTATCTTTAATACTTTTAAGTATTCTATAGACATTCTTAGGCTATAGCCTAGTCCTTAGCCTACTTCTTTAAGTAGGCTTCTACTCTATAGTAGATGTCTATAGACTCTCTATTATCTCTCTACGTGTAGAGTGCTAGCTATAGCTAGTAGTTATCTAGAACACTATTAAATCTCTTTAAGACGTTCTTATAGGCGACCTTAATAGAGTATTCTTTATATAAAGAGTGTGCCTTTAAGTTATACGCGTATTCTATAGATAGTAGAAGTTTATACTAGTTATCTTAATAGTAGTTTAAGTATATTTATAAGTAAGATTCTAGTTCTTAATTCTACCTCTTTATCTAGCTATCTATTTAAAGATAGAACGTAGTACTTAGGCGGTAATCTACTTTAAGCTAGAAGTATAGATCTAACTAGAACTAACTTATAAATACTAAACTTCTATCTAACACTAACGTATTAGGAGCCTCTACTTTAAAGAAGATTTATTCTATTAAGAAGTTAGTAAAGCGCTAAGACGTAATTATCTTAGTAATAAGTAAGTATTAAACGTACTTTAAGAACTAGTTAACTATAATAAAGATAGTATTAAAAGTGTTCCTCTTCTTATCTTTAGATTTAAGAAGGTCTATAATAAAGTCTAATAAGTAGTATCTCTATAGCTCTATAAGAGGAGGTAAAGGCTCTAAGAGCCTTTATAGTTTATACCTATAAATCTTATTTAATTAGTACTAAAGATAATATTTAATATATTAGTATATATCTTTAGTAATCTTTAGCTAGTAATACTTATAAGATAATAACTTATAGGTTTTTTCTCTCTTATAATAGCTTCTAAAAGAGTTATTATAATTCTTACGTAATATATTTTTATAAAGAGTTTTATTCTCTAGAATCTATACTTTCTTAGCCTAATGTAGGACACCTATTAGATTAATACTCTATAAAAGTTTACTCTTTCCTACGCTTAGCTACGTCTCTTCTACTTTTCTTATAAAGATAATATATTTTAGGTCTTATTCTTAAACCTAGTAAATATACTTAATAAGGCTTAGTAGAAGATTAATAGTTTAGGCGTCTTCTTCTTACACTACTCTAATAGTAAGGCTATTAACTATAAACGTTTAGAGACTTTATAAGTAATAAAGGAGAGCTTCTACTATCTTAAACTATAGTCTAGCTCTAGAGTTAGCTCTTTCTTAATAGTATTTATTAGTAGGATAGCTTAAAGCTAATAATAACGTATTATCTTAGTCTAAATTATATTTAGAGAATTCTAAGTTAGAATAATCTATCTTATAGTCTACTTATAAGTAGAGCTCTAGTAGTTATTCACTAGAGCTATTATATAAGTGTGTTAACTAACTATTAACACTAGAAGCTATAAGTATTTAAACTACTTACACCTAGAGCTTTTATTAGAGAGTAGAGAGTATTATATCTTTTAACTCTTAACTTTTACCTAGATAAAAGCTCTTAGTATAATTAGGTCTCTTTAAAGGCCTATCTACTAGATTCTCTACCTCTAGTTTATATTTAACTTTAAAATTAAACCTAGTAAAGTACTCTACTTACTTTACCTACTTAGAAGAGAGTTCTTTTATTATTATAAAGTACTATAAGTTATTATAATTAGAGAGCACCTAGATAATACTTAGAGTGTGCTTAAAGTAGTATCTCTAGTGTCTAAAGCACTCTATAATTACGCATAGCTCTTTATTATAGGTGTGCTAGCGTACTTTAAGGCTACTAAACTTCTAGCTCTAGAAGGCTACTAGTCTCTAGTGTTTCTCTATAGCTACGTCTATAGACTATAGTTATAGGAAGATCACTACTATAGTAAAGTCTAACATATTAGATAGTACTATTATTAGCTTAATAGAGTTAAAGTGTTAGAGTACTAGAATATCTAAGAACTTATTCTATAATATCTTAAACGCGTTCTTTACTTCTTCTAGCTAACTCTATAGTTAGATAAATTTAGTAAGTCTTTTTTTTATCTTCTTCTTCTCTTTAGTAGTACTTTACTAGTCTATAAGTAGTACTTAGGTAGAGGTTATGTAGTTAATAAGAGGACGTATAATACTAGAGTAATTATAGATAAATCTTTTATAGAAGTTTATAAACTCTAAGAAGACTTAAATATCTYTATATAACTCTAGTTCTAGCTATTCTCTAATAGTCTACACTCTTATAGAGTCTATAACTACGCTATTAGAAGTAATAATAAATCTTAAGAATTCTACTAATTTAGTGTTAAATATATATTTAGAGGCTTTATAATAAAGCCTCTAGTTATTAAGTTAGTCTAGGACCTCTTTAATATGCTATTAGTGCTCTAACTCTTCTCTTAAGTAGATAAAGATATCATCTAAGTATACTACGTAGGTGTGATCTAAAAGACTCTCTAGAGCTCTATAGATATAAGACTAGAAAGTAGCTAGAGCGTTTATAAGGCTAAAGAGCATAACTATATATTTAAAGTAGCTATAGCGCGTCTTAAATATAGTTTTCTACTTATCTCTCTCTTTTATCTTTAGCTAGTAGTAAGTATCTTATAGACCTAGCTTAGTAAACACTTTAGAATAGGCGAATCTATCTAGTATCTTACTTATAAGTAGGATAGAGTACTAATTCTTAATAGTAATTTTATTTAGTCTTTAATAATTAATATAAAGTCTTAAAGTCTTATTAGCTTTTAGTATAAAAAAGATAGGAGCCTCTATAGAAGATTTACTAGGTCTAATCTACCTATTCTTTTATACTATAGTAAGGTAGTCTTATAGGATTTCTAATTCTTTCTATAAAAAGTTATAAATAAGTAGGTTAAGTAGAACTTTACTTTCTTCTAGATTAATAGTATAGTTATACTTAGAGTTCTAGACTATAGCCTTCACTTTCTTATTACTAAAGATATAGGCGTAAGAGTAGTATTTCTTAAAGAGATACTATCTATTATCTACGTCTATTTCTTTAGATTTTAAGAGAGCGTCCTAGTCTAGAGTAGTAGAGCTCTAGTCTTAGAGCAGCGGCTAAGTAATATTTCCTACGTATATAAGTTATATTCTCTTAAGATGCTCTATTATCTAGAGTATTCTCTTCTTTTCTTAAGTCTTAGATTCTTTATTTAACTAGATTACTCCGCTTTTTAGTTTAAGATAATTCTTATGTTTCTATTTCCTAGAATAACTCTTTACTAGTAAAGTTCGTCTTAGCGGCTAGTCTATAGCGTCTTTTACTATTTAATAGGTAGTAGCTCTAGAGAGCTAGTTTAAATCTAAGAGTTCTTACATATACTTCTCTAAGTACGCGATTATAGTAAAGTACTAGTACTATAGCTATAGTAGTCTTTAGTTTTAAAAGTAGAGAGCGTTTTAAATAGTATTACTTCTACTCTACTTCTTCTCTAGTTCTTCGCCTTAACTCTATAGGTTATAGCTATACTATAGGAGATATGTTTATTCTACTAGAGTTAATAGGTCTATCTAATAAGTCTTAGAGTATAGTAGGTAGGCTATCTTATTATTCTCTAGGTCTTCTATTACTTCTTCTAGAGAGTAGATAGTAAGTCTATCTTCTAAGTCTAGAGATACTTCTAGCTACTATTTAAAAGTTCTATCTTTAAATTAGATCTTTAGGTCTACTTCTACTAGCTAGAAGTATCTTAAGATAAGGTTATATAGCGTAAAGTAAGTAGCTTAAAACTACTCTAGCTCTACTATCTTAAGAGTACTCTAGGAGTTAGTATAGCTTAGTTATAGCGCATGCGCTAAGTATAGCTATAGCTAGTATTAGTTTATAAACTAGGCCTCTAGTTTATAGTAGTATAGTTCTACGTCTAAGTTTAATTTCTAGACTACTTTATAGTTTACTAAGTTAAGTTCTACTCTACTATTATAGAGCGCTTAGAGCTCTTCTATTCTACTATTAGTAAAGTATAGAGTTACTTAGACTATAATCTTAAGTTATTTTCTACCTAAGCTTAGCCTTAGTTATAAGTTAGATAAGTTTATAACTAGAGCTTCTCTTTTACTTTTTTAAGAGTAGTGCTTTACTATTCTTTTTATAGCTTTTATTATTTATAGTAAGRTTTCTACTTAAATAATTTCTACTTATCTATAGCTCTATCTTTAGAGAGTAGTTAGTTACTTTAGTAACTATTCTCTAATATTATTTTAACATTAGTACGTCTAGTTAACTAAATAGGCTTCTTTAAGTTTAAGCTTACTCTTAATCTAGAGTATGCTTACTTCTCTACTAGTCTACTACTAGAGGACTTAACTATAGTATTCTTTATAGTTTCTATATTACGTACTCTTTACTTAAAATCTTCTTACGTTTTAATATTTTATAGAGTATTAGCTCTCTATATTTCTAAATAGATATTATCTAGTAGTTTACTCTATACTATAGAGATCTTAAYYTTATATAGTTCTTATCTATTAACGTCCTTAAAAGAGTATAGGTCTATAGCTAACATCCTCTTATTAAGGTAGTTAATAAAAGAGTTAAAGTTATTAGTAGCTTACTACTTAGCTATCTAGAACTTCTAGTAGTTTTTAAACTTAGTAAAAATTAGATCTTACGTTAAGTTTTAGATTCTTATTTTTAACTAGTCTTAGGTTTAGAGTAATCTCTCTCTAGTTTTTTAGAGTAAGATGTCTTTATACACCTTAGATTTAATTAACGTAGAGATCTAGTAGGTCCTATAGATAGAGTCTCTTATTAATCTATAGACTATAAAGTTATTCTCTATGTCTCTAATCTAGTTTAAGAGGGCTTATATTAATAGAGATCTTTTCTCTCTTAACTTTAGCACGCTCTTCTTATTATAGATTATATTAGTAATAGCCTTTTCTTTAGAATAATCTTCTAGATCTTTCTAGAAGCTCTCTATTACTATTCTAGTCCTAAGAGCTCTTTAGGCTAGCTTAAAGCGCCTTCTAGCTTTCTTAATGTTAGCTAAGAGTACTTCTTTATCTTCTAAGTTAAAGACTCTCTATAGTAGATTTATAATTATAGCTTTAGAAGAGAGTAAACTTCTATAGAAGAGCTAACTATAGAAGCCTATAAGCTCTCTAATACTACTATAGCGGGTATTACTTAGTAATTCTAGGTTATAAGATAACTTATAAGTCATGTATTCTCTACTTAGAGAGACTATAGTCTCTTCTTAGAGTAGTTAAGTTAATACTTAAGCGCTAGGCGCTTAAGATTAACTTTACTCTTCTCTAATTATCTTAGAGGTTACTATCTCTAAGTTAGTACTTAGAAGTTAGTACTCTAGTCGCGTTCTAGCTCTAGAGTATAGTTATAGTAATTATTCTCTAGCTTTAGGTTCTCTTTCGCGTATTTCTATGTTACTATTAAGTTCTTTAACTATGCCTATAGTATAAGTTAAAGAGTGCTATTACTCTACTTATAGTGCGTACTTAGAGAGTCTTTAGACTATTCTTAGCTCTAGTTCTAGAGAGTCTCTTATAAGTTATTTACTTCTATAGTAAGAAGTTAAAGTAACTATCTTTTAGGGCTCCTTTCTATGTAGAATAGAGTATTAGTGTAAAGATAGGAAGTAGCTATCTCTACTAGCTATCTTTCTAGAATTAGAACTAAAAGAAGGATTTAAATTATAAAGCACGTAATAATAGATAGAGAGATAGGGCTTAATAATAAGATGTATTAAGAGATAAGATGAATCTTTAAAGAGGCTTAAGAGTTCTATTATAACTATATAAAAGTACTAGTATGTAACTCTCTCTAGGCTAGTAGCTCTCTTATAGCTCTTCTAGTAGCACATACCTCTTATAGCTTAGTACCTCTCTAAGAGCTCTCTAGTAGCTCTCTAGTAGCCCTTCTAATACTAGTCCCGTGATATCTACTCTAGAGTCTAGTTTATAATTTTTAATTTATTCTTTAGGAATCTTTTTATATACTAAAGATCTCTATATTCTAATATTACTAATATTAGGTTTTTTATTTAAAAATAGCTTATAGAGTGTTTTAAATTTAATAGAACTATTAAGTGTTCTATTATAAATATAAATACTAAAATTTAGAGCTAAATTCTAATATAAATAAGGTAAATTAGATTAAATTAATAAGGCTCTAACTTTATTAAATAAGGTTCTTATTAAATAGACTACCTCTTATCTATATGTATAATTAATAGCTTATAACTAGTTACTATATACTTACGTATAAGGAGTATCTTTTAATAGGTAATTAATTAATTACTTCTTCGTTCTATCCTATCTATAGAGGAAAGAGGTAACTATTAATACTAAAACATAGCACTATACGTAGTCACATAAGAGATTATGTGATATTAGATATTAACTAAACTACTATATATAGACACTAGTAATTCTTTCTTTTTAGTTAATGCTTCTTTACGTATAGTGTTTCTCTTTCCTATAGGACCTATTACGTACGTTAATTCTACGTACGTTAATCTCTATCTCTCTACCTATTCTCTTACTTTACTATACTACCTATCTACTTAAGAGTATAAATAGTTAATCTATAAATAAGAGAAACCTATAGGTAGTAGAAGTAGCTAGTATTATATAGTGTAGCCTTCCTCCTAGTATAGTGTGCTCTATTATAGAGCTACTAGAAGACGTGCTATTAAGTATTATAAGGTAGGTAGTAGTGAGTTATAATCTAGCGACTCCTAGTTAGCTTAATTAGCTATTTATACTAGCTAGATCTATATAAGATTACTTAATCTCCTTACGCYTTATAGTTCTTAATAAGTTTATATAGAGGCGTTATATTATAAGGCTAGAAAGTAGTAACTACTAGGTGAGKYRTATAGTAAGCGCTAGGTAGTAGCTAATTAGGTATAAAGCTAGGCTAGGTGCTTACTCTTAACTCTCTCTTCTTTAACCTATTAGTCCTCTCTTTATAGTATGTAATTATACTTCTTTTTTTACCTTACTTCTTTTTTTATACTCCTATTTCTATTATCTAAGCCTATTCTTATATCTATATAGTGTTAACTTTAGTATAGATTTAAATCTAAATCTAGATCTAATCTAAATCTAATCTAATTCTATCTACTTTATATAGGCACTATAGCCTTTATTCCTACTAGCTAGCCTAGCCTTACTCCTACTAGTACGCTCTTTAGAGCCTTTATTTCTACTATTAAAAGAAATAAGATTTAAGTTATCTTACCTACTAGGTAGCTAARAAACTAGTAGTTAATATAGGCTCTCTATATTAATATATATATTCTAAGAGTCTTTTCTTTTTTATATAAGCTACTAACTTAGTATAGGCTAAAGAATCTACTATAGTAGTAATACTATTATATAATGTTACTATTCTAGTAAATCTAGGTACTAATTTATAGTATTTTATTATAAAGATCCTCTACTAAGAGAGTTACTTTCGTGCACTACTTATATAAAGTAAGGGGCTTTTAGAGCCTACTCTTTATACTTAGCGTTATAGAGGTAGACCTAGTATAAATCTTTTTAAGAAGTATTATACTATTATAACGTACTAAGATAGTATATATAGTTCCTACGTCTAGTAGAGCTATAGTTTATACTACTAGTATTACTCTTAGGTAGTATTTAGCCTAGTATAGTATTTATGTAGGTTTTCTTTTATTTTTCTTTTATTTTCTTAGATGTATATAGATAAGAAATAAAATCTCTACTCTCTCCTCTTAATTTATACTTCTAAATATATAAAATATATATATGTGTAAGTAAAGATATAGAAATAAGATAAATAAGTATACGTATAAAGAATATAAATAGAAATATCTTAGTCTTTTAAGTATAGTTTAGTTATCCTTCTATATAGACTCTAGCTATTTAATAAAGGCTTTAACTCTAATCTATATATAGTTTATTAAAATAAGCTATTTAAGAGCTTAATTTAGCTTCTTCTTAGTTATTACATYTATAAAGTTATTACTACTATTAATCTAGTAAACTTTACTAATCTCTCACCTTTTATATAATTCTTAAAGTAATATAATATTAATTATAAGTCTCTTTTTATTAGTTATACTAAGTTTAATAAAGTATTAATATAAGGACCTTAAATCTATATAGATAATAAGTAGTAGAGGTAGAATCTATAGATTACGTATAATCTACTAGATTATTATACCTAGTATAATAGCACTATTAAATCCTATAACTATACTATATAGCTTACTTACTAAAACGCTCTTTATAACTCTCTTATACTTTATAAAGTTCTAGTATATAATATTACTATAGATTTTAAAGTTTTCACTATCTCTTATATAATCCTTAGTTATAATTATAATAAAGAAGCTAAGCTAAGAGCTTAGGTCTTTATTATTAGTAAATAATCTATTAGTAAAGATAAATAGCTTTACATAGTTAAGYTAGATAGGTATATAAGTAATACCTCTCTATAGGTTATCTATTTACTACTATAATTATACGTTAAGAGCTTTAATATCTTTAGGTAATAGCTCTATAGTCTATATAGTAGTTAAGAGATTAAACGCTRCCTCTAGTTAGTAAACTAAAGTAATATAGGCGCCTCTAGCTTATTATTTAACGTATTCTTAGGCTACGTTAATTCTTTATAAGTTAATTATATAGAGAGTCTTCTTTTAGCTCTTTTAGAGTATTATAATTCTATCTTATACGTACGTGATCTTAGTACTATTAAATTTAACTAGTTAATCCTCTATAAAGATAGTTTTAGGCTTTATATAGAAYCTAGCTTAGTATAGTTACTTTTCCTCTCTCTCTAAGAATAAAGAAGTAATAATACTAAGTATATTATTAGTTTAGAGACTAGTTATACTAAAGTCCTATTAGCTTTTATACGTAATTAGTAGACATAGGTTATATAAAGATACCTTTATTCTAAGCTTCTCTAGATAGTGCTTATAGTACGTTTTAAACTAATATAGCTCTAATTCTATTATACTATAGAGTAGTTATATAATCCTAAGAATAGTTCTTATTAGAAACTACTTTTAGAGCTCTTTTAAAAGCTAGGCGTATAGTATATAAAGAAGCTTATCTTCTAATTATACATACGTTTATATAATATCTCTAAGCTTATACTATATTCTATATAAATTAATTAGTATAGCTCTAATTACTAGTATTAAGCGTTAGCTTATCCTCTATATAGTAAGTAACTACGTAAGAATCTCTTCTTTCTCTTTATCTAAATAGCTTATAAATATAAGCCTTAATTTCTTATATAGCCTTATATTCTTCTCTTTTATCTCTTATATAAGGCGTAGATTAAATATATAGCCTTTATACTAGAGAGAATTATACGCGGTTACTTTAAAAGTTTTATTAGCTATTAGAGCTTTAAATTCTATATAATTAGATTCTTTAAATAGTACTCTAGGTGTTATAATAATACTATCTTACTAGAGCTTAATAGCTAGAGTAAAGTCATCCTTTTCTTTCTATATAAAGAAGGCCTATATATAAGTTTAATAAGTAGATTATCTCTAAGCTAGTTTATCTTATATAAAAAGTAGAGGCTTAAGTAATAGATTCTTATATAGCTTACTACGCTTCTTCTTTAGTACTTATTACTCTAGTTATATAAGAGCTTCTTTAGGTAGTAGGTATTTATATAGCCTTCTAGGCTTCTTACGCTATAGAGGCTCTAGCTATATAAGAGTTAATCTATCTAGAGACTCTCTAGAATCCTAAGTTAAATTCTTCTATAGACGTCTTTATTTTCTAGACTTCTAGAGCTTAATTTATATAAGATCTAGTTTATCTAGGTCCTCTTATTCTTAATTTTTATCCTTTTTCTTTATTCTTAGCTTATATAATTCTTTAGGCTAGTTATACTACTTAATTTATATATAATAGAAGCTTACTAGACTATTTTCTAGCTCTAAGATAATATCTCTATTATTAAAGCCTTTAATTTTATATAGGCCTATCTACTCTTTCTTTTCTCTCTAAGTAAGTACTTTAGTACTAATTAGGAGATTTAGAATATTATGTAATAAGCTATTATAGGTATTAACTACTTAGTTAATATCTACTTTTACTCTCTTAGCTTTAATTACTCTTATAGCCTTACGTATAGTATTAGCCTTTAAAATAATATCTACTAAAAGTAGTAAGTTAGTATTAATCTTTAAGTAAGCACTAAATACTAAGAGAGTAGGTATAATCCTATATAGACTAGTAGTATTATTTAATACCTTTACTACTATTTAAAAGATAGATTTATTATTTATATAACTATCTAATTTAGCTCTAAGGATATTATAGGCTCTTCTTAGAGGTGCGTATATACGTTTAACTTTTCCTACTACCTAATATACCTCTATAGGCATCTAATAGTAGTCTATACTAATAATCTTTACGTGATTCCTAAACTTATTAGAAGTGAAGTTAGTTTCTAAGTTATATATAATATTATTAGATAGGCCTAAGTACGTATTAATCTAGTATTTATAGAGCGCTTCTTAGGTATCTTATGTAGATAGAGAATTAAAGAAAGTAGCTACTTAGAATAAAGTATCTACGTTAATTACGTATAGAATATCTCTCTTATCTATCTATATAACGTTAATAATAATCTTATAGTTAAAGTATATATTATCTTTAATTATAAACTTAAATTAGCTTAGTATAGGTCTATAAAGTTAATAGAAATAGTAGAACTTCTTAATCTATTCTAGTACCTTAGTATTAATAGTATAGCTAGTATTTAATAGTAATTTATGTAGGCGCTCTATATAAAGGTGTCTAAATCACCTATAAATTATATAGAGCTATAATTCTATAAAGAATAATATAGCATCTTCTTTATTAATATTAAAGAATAGATATTTCTATTTACGTATAATAGGAATTATTATATTATCCTTCTATACTATTTAGTTTATAATATTATTAAAATAGACTCTAAAGTTATTAGTATTAGTAAGAGAGAATAGAAATAGTATTAGCGTATTAAAGATATAGTAGGTAACTATACTAATAAGATTCTTAATATATATAGTACCTATAAATCTTTAGAGATTCTAGCTACTAAAGCTAATATTAGCTTTACTTAGCGTCTAATTAATTACTATTTAAAGATTATCTTATAAGTAAGCCTCTAGCTAGGCTTTATCTATAGTAGATATCTATATAGCGCTAGTATCTTATAGTTCACCTTAGTATATTATATAATAGTAGCTATTAAATATAAATTAATCTACTTACTTATCTATTTCTATCCTATATATATCTTTACTAGTTATATAGTAAAGAAATATAGAGGAAGTAAAGTAGTTAATAGCTTCTTTACTTTCTTTAAAGTTATTATTATAGCTATTATCTTTATTATATAGAATAACAGCGTTCTTATAATCTAATTAACTTTTAAAATCTATAATATACGCTATAACTACGTTACTTAATAGAGATTTATTATAGAAATCTTTATATAAGCTAATATATTACTATTTAGCTCTTATATAGTCTATATAAAAGTAGTTTATTAACTAATAGCCTTCTTTATAGTATATAAAGCACTTCTTCTTATATATATCTCTCTTTTAAGAGCTACGTATAGCTTATATAGTAAATAGGTAGTAGCCTTATTAGAAGTTTAAGAGTCTTATATATAAAGTAAAGTTATATCTCTAATCTATATAGTAGCTCTTAAGTAGCTCTTATAGATACGCGTTTATTTAGTAGTCTATAGATATCTATAGAGCTAAGCGTAGGTTACTAAAGAGTTCTTTATATATTAGTTTAACTAAGAACATAGCTTACTTAAGCTTAGGCTATTCTTAGTAAGCTTATATAACTACTATATAGAGTAGTATCTTACTTTAAAACTACGTACTAAGTACTCTCTAAGTAAGTATAAGTTTATTAATTATAATCTCTAGAGCTTTATATAGAGTCTTTTTACTATTCTCTTACTTATAGCGTGTGAATAACATAGTAGTCTAATCTATCTAGTATTAGTTATAATTAACTATTATATTAAAATATTAATTAAGTTACTTATATAGAAACTTCTATATATAGCTAAGACCTATATTATACATATAATAGAAGCTTATACGGCCTTCTAGGATATCTAAAAAGATATTAGTATATTAAGACTTATAGATATTAAAGTAGTAGTATAGCTTAATAAAAATCTATATTTTATCTACTAAGATATTATATAGTTTACTAGTATAGTTATTCTCTCTCTTCTATGCCTTCTAGAATAGAATTAGCTTCTCTAGTTAGACTCTCTTACTAGTAAATTCTTATATAGGTAGGAGTATATATAGGTCTTATAAGATCTACTATAGAAGAAGTAGAGGAGGTAGAGTATATAGCTTATATAGTAGTTATACTAAAGACTAGCTCCTAATATTTAAAGGCGTTTATATAAGTAGTATTTAAGAAAGTGTTTATATAGGAGGTAGCTATTTATAAGCTATTAGTATTACTCTTAAAGTTAGTTTACATAATAGCTAATAGCTAGAAGAGGTAGAACTTTCTCTCTCTATTATATATAGTTATTTAATAGATAGATATAACTAGAGATCTTCTATATAGAGTAGAAGTAGTACTAGAGGCCTAATAGTATATCTCTATTAAGATATATTATATAGCTTCTTATACTATGTAGCTCTTTTAGAGGATACTAGATATATACTCTTACTAGCTAAGATACTAAATAGTTCTCTAGTTATTATATAAGAAAGAGATTTAAAATAATCTACTTTCTATCTATTAAAATCCTTAATAAATAAGTAGGTAAATTTATCTCTTATAAAGCTTATTATATAGAAGTCTACTAAGGCACATCTAGCGTATAAAGCTAGCTAGATAGCTATAAGATTTAACTCTAGGTTAATCTTATCTATCTAGTATTATAGCTTTATCTCTTTCTAAAGTATTCCTTCTTCTATATTTATATCTTTTATAAGTTATTTATATAAGTATATCTCTTTAGGCGTAGAGTATTAGCTTAGAAATTTATTTAATAGTAGTAAAGGAGTACTCTCTCTCTAGCTTAAACTTTTAGCTATTATTAATTATTTATTATGTTTATATTTATCTAATAAGTATAGAGTTTTATAGAGTTACTACTAGCTTATTTATATAGCTTATTTTCTTATATAATTATATACTATTACGTTCTTCTTTATATAAAGATCTATATATATATAGAGAAGAATTTAATCTCTAATTCTAGAAGATCTATATACTAGTTTTAGTATAATATAGAGGGCTTACTTCTTATAAACCTAGGCTCTATCTTTACTCTTACTAATTTATAAGTATTAAGAGGTTAGCATCCTACTATCTAATTAATTTACTAATTAGTATTAAATAGACTACTTCTTATCTATATATATAATTAATAGCTTATAACTAGTTACTATATACTTACGTATAAGAGGTATCTTTTAATAGGTAATTAATTAATTACTTCTTTATTCTATCTTATCTATAGAAGAAAGAAGTAACTATTAATACTAAAACATAGTACTATGCGTAGTTATATAAGAGATTATATAATATTAGATATTAACTAAACTACTATGTATAGATAGTAAGTAAATTAAAGTCTTATATATAGTATTAGTAGTACTAAGAAAAAGTAGCTAGTTTAATAGTATATCTAGCTTAGTAGTACTTTATATTATTTAATTTATATTAGTTTCTTACTAGTATATAGAAATAATAGATTTAAATAGATTTAGATTAGAAATCTTATAGATTTCTAATTATTAATTAGTAACTAAAATCTAAATAATAGATTTATAGGATAATAATAGTATTCTAAAGTTATTAGTAGATCTATTTTATTATAAAACTAGATAGAATTTCTAGGTAAATTACTATTAAATTATAACTTTATTTATTATAACTATATCCTACTATAATACTATTCTTACTACTATACTTATTCTAACTACTATTTATATTAAATAGACTATCTCTTATCTATATATATAATTAATAGCTTATAACTAGTTACTATACTTACGTATAAGAGGTATCTTTTAATAGGTAATTAATTAATTACTTATTCTATCCTATCTATAGAAGAAAGAAGTAACTATTAATACTAAAACATAGTACTATACGTAGTTATATAAGAAGTTATATAATATCTAGTATTAACTAAACTACTACGTATAGATACTAGTAATTCTTTCTTTTTAGTTAATACCTACCTACGTATAGTATCTCTCTATCCTATAGATCTAATTACGTACGTTAATTCTACGTACGTTAATTCCTACTTCTCTACCTATTCTCTACTTTACTATACTACCTATCTACTTAGAGGTGTGAATAGTTAATCTATAAATAAAAAAACCTATAGGTAGTAGAAGTAGCTAGTATTATATAGTATAGCCTTTCTCTTAGTATAGTATACTCTATTATAGAGCTACTATAAGAGAATAACTCTAATAACTACTAAAGGCGCTAGTTACGTAGAAGTAGAAACGTATAGTAGGTTAGTTATAAGTTTAGCTATACTAAAGTAGAGAACTATATAGGTTTATAAGAATAGCTTAACTATATACTAATACTAAGCTAGGCGCTAGCCTAATTAAGAAGTACGTGAT
>JGVQ01000209.1:0-248069 GCA_001007845.1 Nigrograna mackinnonii
AGTTTATTAAAATAAGCTATTTAAGAGCTTAATTTAGCTTCTTCTTAGTTATTATATCTATAGAGTTATTACTACTATTAATCTAGTAAACTTTACTAATCTYTYAYYTCTTATATAATTCTTAAAGTAATATAATATTAATTATAAGTCTCTTCTTATTAGTTATACTAAGTTTAATAAAGTATTAATATAGAGACTTTAAATCTATATAGATAATAAGTAGTAGAGGTAGAATCTATAGATTATATATAATCTACTAGATTATTATACCTAGTATAATAGTACTATTAAATCCTATAACTATATTATATAGCTTACTTACTAAAATACTCTTTATAACTCTCTTATACTTTATAGAGTTCTAGTATATAATATTACTATAGATTTTAAAGTTTTTACTATCTCTTATATAATCTTTAGTTATAATTATAATAAAGAAGCTAAGCTAAGAGCTTAGGTCCTTATTATTAGTAAATAATCTATTAGTAAAAATAAATAGCTTTATATAGTTAAGCTAGATAGGTATATAAGTAATACCTCTCTATAAGTTATCTATTTATTACTATAATTATATATTAAAGGCTTTAATATCTTTAGGTAATAGCTCTATAGTCTATATAGTAGTTAAGAGATTAAATACTACTTCTAGTTAGTAAACTAAAGTAATATAGATACTTCTAGCTTATTATTTAACATATTTTTAAGCTATATTAATTCTTTATAAGTTAATTATATAGAGAGTCTTCTCTTAGCTTTTTTAGAGTATTATAATCTTATCTTATACGTACGTAATCTTAGTACTATTAAATTTAACTAGCTAGTCCTCTATAAAGATAATTTTAGGTTTTATATAGAACCTAGCTTAGTATAGTTACTATAAGAGTATACGTCCTAAAAGGACTAAGAGAGCTTTTATAGCTAGGCGCTATAAGCTATAACGTTAATTAATAGTATATAAATATAAATATTACGTACTTCTTAATTAGGCTAGTGCCTAGCTTAGTATTAGTATATAGTTAAGCTATTCTTATAAACCTATATAGTTCTCTACTTTAGTATAGCTAAACTTATAACTAACCTACTATATATTCCTACTCTTATATAACTAGCGCCTTTAGTAGTTATTAGAGTTATTCTCTTATAGTTACTTTTCCTCTTTCTCTAAGAATAGAGAGGTAATAATACTAAGTATATTATTAGTTTAGAGACTAGTAATACTAAAGTCTTATTAGCTTTTATACGTAATTAATAAGCATAGATTATATAAAGATACTTTTATTCTAAGCTTCTTTAGATAGTACTTATAGTATATTTTAAACTAGTATAGCTCTAATTCTACTACGCTATAAAGTAGTTATATAATCTTAAAGACTATTCTTATTAGAAACTACTTTTAGAGCTCTTTTAGAGGCTAGGTATATAGTATATAGAGAAGCTTATCTTTAGATTATATATATGCTTATATAATATCTCTAAGTTTATATTATATTCTATATAAATTAATTAGTATAGCTCTAATTACTAGTATTAGTTATTAGCTTATCTTCTAGATAGTAGGTAACTACGTAAGAATCTCTTCTTTTTTCTTATCTAAATAGCTTATAAATATAAGCTTTAATTTCTTATATAGTTTTATATTCTTCTCTTTTACCTCTTATATAAAGTATAGGTTAAATATATAGCCTTTATACTAGAGAGGATTATATATAGTTACTTTAAAAGTTTTATTAGCTATTAGAGCTTTAAACTTTATATAATTAGATTCTTTAAATAGTACTCTAGATATTATAATAATACTATTTTACTAGAGCTTAATAGCTAGAGTAAAGTTATCTTTTTCTTTCTATATAAAGAAGGCTTATATATAAGTTTAATAAATAGATTATCTCTAAACTAGTTTATCTTATATAGAAAATAGAGACTTAAGTAATAGATTCTTATATAGCTTATTACGCTTCTTCTTTAGTACCTATTACTCTAGTTATATAAGAGCTTCTTTAGATAGTAGGTATTTATATAGCTTTTTAGGCTTTTTATACTATAGAGGCTTAAGCTATATAAGAGTTAATTTATCTAGAAACTCTCTAGAATTCTAAGTTAAATTCTTCTATAGGCGTCTTTATTTTCTAGGCTTCTAAAGCTTAATTTATATAGAATCTAGTTTATCTAAGTCTTTTTATTCTTAATTTTTATCTTTTTCTTTTATTCTTAGCTTATATAGCTCTTTAGGCTAGTTATACTACCTAATTTATATATAATAGAAGCTTACTAGACTATTTTCTAGCTCTAGAATAACATCTCTATTATTAAACTCTTTAATTTTATATAAGTCTATCTATCTTTTCTTTTCTCTCTAAGTAAGTACTTTAGTACTAATTAAAAAGTTTAGAATATTATATAATAGGCTATTATAGGTGTTAATAGCTTAGTTAATATCTACTTTTACTCTCTTAGCTTTAATTATTCTTATAGCTTTATATATAGTATTAGCTCTTAAAATAATATCTACTAAAAGTAGTAAGTTAGTATTAATCTTTAGATAAGTACTAAATACTAAGAGAGTAGGTATAATTCTATATAAGCTAGTAGTATTATTTAGCGTCTTTACTACTATTTAGAGGATAGATTTATTACTTATATAACTATCTAGTTTAGCTCTAAAAATATTATAGGCTCTTCTTAAAAGTATATATATACGCTTAACTTTTCCTACTACCTAATATACTTCTATAGGTATCTAATAGTAGTCTATACTAATAATCTTTACGTAATTCCTAAATTTATTAGAAGTAAAATTAGTTTCTAAGTTATATATAATATTATTAGGTAAGCTTAAGTACGTATTAATCTAGTATTTATAGAGTACTTTTTAGGTGTCTTATATAAATAGAGAATTAAAGAAAATAGCTACTTAAAATAAAGTATCTACGTTAATTACGTATAGAATATCTCTCCTACCTATTTATATAATATTAATAATAATCTTATAGTTAAAGTATATATTATCTTTAATTATAAACTTAAATTAGCTTAGTATAAGTCTATAGAGTTAATAGAAATAGTAGAACTTCTTAATCTATTCTAGTACTTTAGTATCTATAGTATAGCTAGTATTTAATAGTAATCTATATAGGCGCTCTATATAAAAGTATCTAAATTACTTATAGATTATATAGAGCTATAATTCTATAAAGAATAATATAGTATCTTTTTTATTAATATTAAAGAATAAGTATTTCTATTTACGTATAATAGAGATTATTATATTATCTTTCTATACTATTTAATTTATAATATTATTAAAATAGGCTCTAAAGTTATTAGTATTAGTAAGAGAGAATAGAAATAGTATTAGTATATTAAAGATATAGTAAGTAACTATACTAATAAAATTCTTAATATATATAATATCTATAGATTCTTAGAAATTTTAGCTACTAAAGCTAATATTAGCTTTACCTAGTATCTAGTTAATTACTATTTAAAGATTATCTTATAAGTAAGCTTTAAACTAAGCTTTATTTATAGTAGATATTTATATAGCGCTAGTATTCTATAGTTTACTTTAGTATATTATATAGTAGTAGCTATCTAGTATAAATTAATCTACTTTTTTATCTATTTCTATCTTATATATATCTTTACTAGTTATATAGTAAAGAAATATAGAAAAAGTAAAGTAGTTAATAGCTTCTTTACTTTCTTTAAAGTTATTATTATAGCTATTATCTTTATTATATAGAATAATAGTATTCTTATAATCTAGTTAACTTTTAAAATCTATAATATACGCTATAACTATATTACTTAATAGAGATTTATTATAGAAATCTTTATATAAGCTAATATATTACTATTTAGCTCTTATATAGTCTATATAAGAGTAGTTTATTAACTAATAACTTTCTTTATAGTATATAAAGTACTTCTTTTTATATATATCTCTCTCTTAGAAACTACATATAGTTTATATAGTAAATAAGTAGTAGCTTTATTAGAAGTTTAAAAGTCTTATATATAAAGTAAAGTTATATCTCTAATCTATATAGTAGCTCTTAAGTAGCTCTTATAGGTATACGTTTAATTAATAGTCTATAGATATCTATAGAGCTAATTATAGGTTACTAAAGAGTCTTTTATACGTTAGTTTAACTAAGAACATAGCTTATTTAAGTTTAGGCTATTTTTAGTAGGCTTATATAACTACTATATAGAGTAGTATTTTACTTTAAAACTACGTACTAAGTACTCTCTAAGTAAGTATAAGTTTATTAATTATAATYTCTAGAGCTTTATATAGAGTCTTTTTACTATTCTCTTACTTATAGTATATAAATAATATAGTAGTCTAATCTATCTAGTATTAGTTATAGTTAACTATTATATTAAAATATTAATTAAGTTACTTATATAGAAACTTCTATATATAGCTAGAGCCTATATTATATATATAATAGAAGCTTATATAGCCTTCTAAGATATCTAGAAAGATATTAGTATATTAAGACTTATAGATATTAAAGTAGTAGTATAGCTTAATAAAAATCTTTATTTTATCTACTAGAATATTATATAATTTACTAATATAGTTATTCTCTCTCTTTTATACTTTCTAGAATAGAATTAGCTTCTCTAGTTAGACTCTTTTACTAGTAAATTCTTATATAAGTAGAAGTATATATAAGTCTTATAAGATCTACTATAGAAGAAGTAGAAGAGATAGAGTATATAGCTTATATAGTAGTTATACTAAAGACTAGCTCTTAATATTTAAAAGCGTTTATATAGAAAGTAGCTACTTATAAGCTATTAGTATTACTCTTAGAGTTAGTTTACGTAATAGCTAGTAGCTAGAAGAGGTAGAAGTCTCTTTCTCTATTATATATAGTTATTTAATAGAGAGATATAGTTAGAGATCTTCTATATAAAATAGAGTTAATATTAGAAGTCTAATAGTATATTCTTATTAAGCTATATTATATAGCTTTCTATACTATATAGCTTTTTTAAGAGATATTAGATATATACTTCTACTAGTAAGAACGCTAAGTAGTTCTCTTTAGATTATATAAGTAATAGATTTAAAATAGTACTCTTTCTATCTATTAAAGTCTTTAATAAATAAGTATATAAACTTATTTCTTATAAAACTTATTATATAGAGATCTACTAAAGCATATCTAGTGTATAAAGCTAACTAGATATCTATTAAGTCTAACTCTAGGTTAATCTTATCTATCTAATATTTTAGCTCTATCTTTTTCTTAAGTATTCTTTCTAATATATTTATATCTTTTATAAGTTATTTATATAAATATATCTCTTTAGGCGTAAGGCGTTAGCTTAAAGATTTATTTAGTAGTAGTAATAGAGTACTATCTCTCTAACTTAAACTTTTAGCTATTATTAGTTATTTATTATAGTTACGTTTATATAATAGATATAAAGTTTTATAAAGTAGCTATTAGCTTATTTATATAGCTTATTTTCTTATATAATTATATACTATTACGTCCTTCTTTATATAAAGATCTATATATATATAGAGAAGAATTTAATCTCTAATTCTAGAAAATCTATATACTAGTTTTAGTATAATATAGAGAGCTTACTTTTTATAAGCCTAGGCTCTATCTTTACTCTTACTAATTTATAAGTATTAAGAGGTTAGTATCTTACTATCTAATTAATTTACTAATTAGTATTAAATAGACTATCTCTTATCTATGTGTATAATTAATAGCTTATAACTAGTCACTATACTTACGTATGAGGGGTATCTTTTAATAGGTAATTGATTAATTACTTGTTCTATCCTATCTATAGAGGAAAGGGGTAACTATTAATGCTAAAACACGGCACCGTGCGTAGTCACATGAGAAGTCATGTGATATCTAGTATCAACTAAACTACTGCGTACGGACAATTTATATTATTTAATTAGTGGTTTTTATAAAACTTAAAACTTCTTCCAGCGCTGACTGGCATAGATCCAATGCCTAGTCCTTCTAATTTCAAAAACACTACAGATGTATAGAATATTTGTGCCTCAAGGCTAACCATGGAAGAGTCTTTTTGCTTCCTCCAGATCCTTACGAATATCATGGTCCCAAATCCAAGCCATTCTATCTTTCATAGTAGACACGATTGCGTCCAGGTCATCTCCTTCGGATCCCTCAAATTCGTACAGCATTCCAGCCTCCTTGCTCGTTCGCACCAGCTTTTGTGATCTTGGACGTCGTACTTGATCATACGCATGGAATGCTTTTGATATTTCCTGGGCCCCTGCGGCCATGGCTAGTAATTCGCCCAAGACGTAACAGTCCTCAATGCACATGCCAGCTCCAGCTCCTTGGTGGGGTGTAGATGCGTGAGCGGCATCGCCTACAAGACATATCCTAGGCTTTGATTGAAAGTATGTTTTCGCAGGCGAGTGGTTGAACAAGGCCCAAGTATCGAATCTTTTCATAGCAGATACAATTGACCGGACTGTGGGACCCCATGTGCCATAATCAGACTGCATCGCCTCTTTTGTGTTCTGAACTACCCACTCAGGGTCGTCCCAGGTATCTGTTGAGCTAAACGCCACCACTGTATTTCGTGTTAGGACCAGAATGATGCGAAAAAATACTACTCACCGTTCATGATTGTTCCCTTTGCAATTGGGAAAGTGAGCACATGCCCGTGGTATCCACAATACATTTGAGGTCTTCGCGGGTCAACTTCACCCATGAACGAAAGGGCTTCACTCATTGGAATCAAGCCTCGATACGCATATTTTCCAGAGAAGACGGGTCTTGCTTCTTCCTTGCCTAGTACGACTTCTCTGACTCGTGATTTGATTCCATCTGTACCAATTACCGCAGAGTGGCGAGCTGTAGTTCCGTCCGCGAAGAAGAGGAGTGGATCTCCAGAGCCATCTTCTGCTTCGCCAATATCAATGAGTCTTTTGCCAAATCTTGGTATGTGGCCGGGAATCAGTTTGACTAATTCGTCCAAAAGGTGCGCTCGGTGGACTCCCCCTCCCAATCCTGGTCGACCTGGCCACTCGTAGAAGCACTCATCTACCTTAAGGCCCCTCCCTCCAAAACGTGAGACCACTCCACCTGTGTCTGCCTTACGGCAATCTCCCATCCGAACGTCGAACCAGACAGGTGGTCCCTCGAACAGATCAGCACAGCGGAGGAACGCTTCTCTAACGTCAGGGGAGATAAGTTCCATAGTCCGAACAAAATTGGGTGCGAGCCCTACGCCGGCCCCAATCTCACCGAAGTGAGCTGCAGACTCGTAGACTACATGCGGGATGTTGTGTCGAAGGAGTGTTATTGAAAGAGTGAGGCCTGCTATTCCGCCGCCAACAATAGCGATGTCAAACGGCTTTTGTGGATTCACTACCATTGGGAATGGTACTCAGAGTCTCTCGGAAAGGCTAGATTCGGACAAGTTTAAGTGTTAAGGCCTCGAAAGTGCGTATGGTGTTGAACGAATCTTGGGGAATCAAAGGGTTCTTCAAGGCTGCTAGCAAGTTCTCATCGTCAGATCTACCTGCCCCGCATCCCGAGCTGCGAGCTCCACCATGCATGAGCTTACCGGGGTTGTTATTCAATCGCGAACAAACCGGGCGTTAATATCCATTTTCGTCGGCTGCAGAAAAATTGGAGCCGACGTTGAAATGGGCTTCCTTCTGTCAGACACTTCTTTGACTAGATCGGGTTTGACCGATTCGTGTAATTGTCTCCATCAATGGAAGAGGRAAAAGGTATGCAMAAGCCATTCCAACGCAATACGATAGACTAACAGATTAAGATAGTATGAAGGCCATATTCAATCAATTGACGAGATAAGCGGTGAAGCATCGTTGATTGTATGAATACGGACAAACTCGTATACATGAACGGCCACCTCTGTGCGAATCCGACCTCCGGAAACTGGCGAGCCGCCGACGGACATTGAGAAGGACAACCATAAATTCGAATCGGTGATCCAACGAAATAACTCCATATACATGAACTCATAAGTATTTGCCGCAGTGCAATCACTTCTTCATGCTCGCAAACGCACTGGCATCAAATTATAGGCGTGCTGACTGCGCCGGCCCCACAGTACTCACAACCACACGACTGGCGAAATTTGAGGAACGACGATGGATTCGGAAGTAATGATGTATTCACATGCAGCCTCCCGTCCCACCCTAAGCTTGTATAGAGGTAGTGGTTACTCGTTCTCACTTAGTGTCTAGCAAGGGTCAAAAGCGTGAACATTCTGCGAGGAACTTGTGAACGTGATGAATACCTATCATTGCACATTACTTGAGAAGATGTCTTTCCAAGTGATATTTCAAGAAAATGACACATCATTGTGGGATGTACCGGAATTGCTTAAATTCATGGAAATTGTCTTGAGCTTGAAGGGTTCAATGGCCCTCAAAATATATACAGTTTACGATGGAAAGGCAAGAGCTGGGAGCATGCTAATTGCTGAAACTATTGTTGGCTAGCATGTTTTAATGGCAGAAGCCTCATAATTGCAGGTCGCACTAGGTCCCTTGGAGATTGACTTTGGCTCATTTCCCGGTGATGTACCATTGAATTCCTAAGATCACTGTTAGACGCGTTGTCAAATCGCTGCTCCTTCAACGCCAACTCACCTCGCAGATTGTCTTGACTGAACTGGCGCAAGTATCGCCGATCTCAGCACTATCGCCAAAGTTCCTGTTGATGCCTACAAGAGTCTTTCCATTGTAGGCTTTGACATTCTTGACGATGACATGGCGTTCTACAGAGTTCTTGCAGTTGCCGCAGGAGCGGTAAAGTTTGCCGAAGTCCATGACTGTGAAGCCATCAATGGTAACTGTTCCTTTGCCATTGTGCTGGACGACTTTGTCGTCAGCGCCCTGTGCTCCACCGCCAATGACAGAAGCATTACCGTCTCCCTTGATTGTAAGAGCATCTATTGAGTTGTGAGTAAACCGACGCGTTTCTAATGACGGTTGTGTCTAATGATATTACCTTCACAGACATCGACCCACCAAACATTTTCGATGGTACAAGCACCCTGCGGAGAGTTAGCAAAATTATCTTAGTTTCGACATCGATGTTTACCTCGCAGTGAACACCTTCTATTTGGTCCTTGCCGATGATGACATTCTTCAGTGTTGCTCCATTCTCCAAGAGAAAGACTGCGTCCTTATCGCCGCCTTCTGCTTGACCGGTACAGCTCACACCCCGGCCATAGGTTTTGAGACCGCCATCGAAAGTACCCGAGATCGTCTGGGCGCTGTCATACGTGACGCTTCCTTGAGAAGCAGGGACTGGTAGTGTGGCCCGTTTCTGGAGTGAGAAGAAATTCTTCGGAGAGACCTTAGCTGGTGAAGCAGAGATCGGGGCTACAAGGGCGACGATTGAGGCGGCTACGGAGAGCTTCATGTTGATCGTATAAGGAAGGAAGGCTTAATGTGTAATAAATCTCGTAAGAAGTGTATCTTGAGTAGCTACAGTCTCTAAACCTGTAGACATATAGAACCTATATAGAATCTTAAATGAACATTAAGGTGTAGAGAACGATGCCGCGATAAGTGGAAATTTTAACGCTTTGCTATTTTGTGTATCCGAGCACACCCTCAGGGAATCTCCGAAAGGACCGGCGAAATAGATATAGATTCTAAGCCACGACGATGCCTTATGTGGACCTATGGCCGACATGAGCGCCTCACCGCGCATAATATTGCTGCCACATTGCACAGTGAAACTGTGAGGTGTCCGAAACGGGGATTATTATCATGGGCAAATATGCAGATCGGAAGTTATTTGTATAGGGCTTTATTACGGTCTCGCTGGAAGGTGGGGAAAATCTCCTTTTTCATTTGCCTAAGTGATACAAGGTGGATCATATGACGATAGGCGAGGTGCTAGCTGGGGTCCTTAGAGCAGATTTCGAAACAGATGCTTGTATTATATGTTCCGCCAATCATATACCCATGCCTGATACAATGTAGAAAGTGCGGCATGAAACATGTATGGAAAGAGTGCCAGTACTATCCGAAGTTCTATTAGGCTGCGTTAGGAGATAGCTAATTGTTCGCAAGTAGCGAGAATATATCTCACGTTGAGATGCGTTCCTCCTACATTACTCTTGCTTGTCTCCGTGGAAAATCATCAAACCCGAACATTGTCGAACCATGCCGGAAAATCGATGCAATTAGGAACGAGACAAAAGTATCAGACCAAATCTGGAATATAATGTTATGTTATACTCCGAAACCCAGCATGCTTCCTTTGATGTTTTGCGATATATCTCAGCTCGTGAGAATGAAGCCGGCAACAGATCCGCTCATGAGCGTAGCCATCCTATCTAATATTGCTCCTTTACTTGTACGTACTTTGCAATGCAATAAATGGCGTCGTGCATGAGTATGGAAAGTAGTACGGGGAACGTATAAGGCTTCCGCTTCTAGGCGGGTTTTCAAGGCTACAGAGGAAATACATGTTTACTCGCTAATCGAATACTGTATCCTTTTTTGAGCTCGCTACCCCGGAGCCTAGCGACACATTTATACTTTGATTAAAAAGCATATACTATCGCATGCGTCACAGAACCTTAACCATGCCCATCGGCTCTACATAGCTCCTAGAGACAAGGTATAATATAGTGCGGCGTGTATGCAACGTCGGTGCAAGCATACGTGGGCTTGATTTCTCCGTGCCTATTGCTCGAAATGTTGCTAGGGTCCTGCATAAGGGCGCGGGACTTCAGTGGAGGGAAATTCATAGCATTGAAATCCAGGTCCTTTGATTTGTAAGTATTGATCTGATAATGAGTGCATATTTATCGTCGGGGCAGGAGGCGGATTAGAGGTATGGAACTAAACATAGTTCATCGGGCAACATAGCTGAATAGACATTTAAGGCAGATGCGTATGCACGTGAAGTGTCATGAGAGAGCCGGGCATGTGAGAAAACGGCGAGGTTTATCAGTAGCCATGCACCAAATACACAGGGGCCTTCTGGAGAAGACTTGATTTACATTCTCTCGTGCATTTGTGATGTGGGACTGAAGACAGTCGCTGAAAATTGCTCTCCCCGTACACCACCACGAGTCTTAAACAGGTTAACCAAGCGACTATATCTCTATCTACTGTAAATATGCCATTTTCGTGATTTTGTAGCTAACATCGAGTTTCTTCATGTATAGGGACTTTGGTAAAATGGTATTCGAAAGCATTTCCGATCTAAGCCCTCACTGAGACAAATACAAAGAAGCAGTCGACAGCTCCGTAAAGTCAGATTCTTTAAGGTCCTATAATATGATAATATCTTGGATCATTGCAAATGCAGAGGATTGGCATGCTTTTTTTTTCAGGGCAACCCGTAGATAGTTTGAACTTTTTACGCACACTTCTAGGTTGGCAAGGGGGAATACAAGTCAGAACATTGTGTGTCATTAGCCCGGAGAAGGGCCCAAATGTGATAGAAGGCGCTGGGGCAGTAGCCGCGCACTTATCTGAACTGCGAATTGTCGGTGGGCTTTATTCAAATGTCGACATTGTTGCCAACAAGATCTTCTCACTGCATGGGGTCCCTACGGAGACACCCAAGAATAAGATTAACTAAGATGGTGCACTGTATTCTATCGGTGTTAGCAAAGGTGAGTGGGAATCCAAGGGAAGAAACTATCTACCAGTACGTCGGCTACGTGAGCGCCTTAGGACTGAAACGGGTCCAGTCTGTTGATGGGTTCCCATGTTGACTTGAAGATAATTTTTGATTAGACATCTATTACGTCCGAGATGGTTGCCGATTGCAGGCTCGGTTTCAAGCACACATGGCCGGCCTAAGTAGCGGCGTCGGCAAATCTTGCAAGAATCAAGGTTAAAATCTTTCATTAGTAGAATGATCTGTCAGAGTGTTGGTCCAATTCTCCCCGAAGGAATGCTCCGGCCGTTGACAAAAGTTCCGTTCTTTTGTACGTCGGGTTAGTGGTACGTACATGGTACTTGTTGCGGCGGGGACCGAAGGAGGGTACCAGCAGACGGTGTCGCCGCAGCCATTGCGTGGTTGGGATAACATCAGCGACAATGGATCCTGCATGAAGAAACGAGCTGTTTGGTACATCTCACATTATGCGCCTGGACAGACAAGGCTACGCTGGGGACCAATTCCACCTAGAAACAAGTTTCATGCATAAGAAAGGATGGCCCTTTCTCTTTCGACAAATGATGGTCTTTGTTAGGTATATGTGGCCTACTCGTCGGCCTCCTGTTGTACCACCCCAGTGGGTGATATCCTGCTTTCCGATTGGATGGCACTATAGTATAATACCATAGCCATCCCCTGGGACTTGCTAGTAGACACAGAGTACATGTCGCTGATTGCCTTGTACCGCTCTCCATTATTGTAACAAGCGGAGACTAGACTCATCACTCAATATGTGCAGCAGTACTGGCTAATTTTGTACGGTTGAAGTGGAGTGATGGAGTTGGTGCGGTATGCCTGGTATGGCACTCTGCTTGGTCTAACACACGAGAAGCTGAAACACAAGCGTGCATTTAGAGGACGGGCAGGCGGCCCCAGGCCAGCCGTTTCCATGTCCCTCGAAACAAACCTCGGCCGATGGTTGGCCGGCAATGAATTTCAATCCATGCAGGCGATCGGTGTCTCGTTCAAAACAGGGCGCAGCATTTGCGGTGATTGGAGCCCGTGCCACACTTTCATGGGGCTTTGCTCAGCTCAATCTTACGAACTGCTCATTCCGTCTAATGTAGCCGACCTAATCTTTGGGCTTCATCCCATGCCCATCTCCAAGATCTTGACTCCGTGACTCCTACTCTCGTCTCTTCGTCTCTCCCGTTGCTGTACGAACGTCGCGTACGCTGCTGCATCGCGATGTTGTCTTGTATCGTTTCGCCGCTGGCCTTTTCGGTGTTCCTTTTTTGTGTCTCCGTATCCGCTCGCGGCATCAACTGGCTTGATGGATTAGATGACTGCTGGCAAGATTGTTTAGACGATTACGGTTGCGATTCAAGCAAATGTAAGTAAATCTTCACAAGACTTGGCTTCTTGGTCTGCCAATACTCATTTCATGTCATAGGTATCTGCAATGCTAGCCAGGAACGCTCGTTCTTGAGCCGCTCCGTTGCATGTGCAGCCACGAAGTGTGAGGCCGATGAGTTCGAACTTGACCTGGCTCTCCTGCTGCCACTACAAGCGTACTGCGGCTTCGCTGGAAATGCGATCCCACAATCCATCATGGAAAGCGCTTATGCTGCTGCGACCGCAACCTCGGAACCCTCACCACGCACGACTGAGAAGCCGAAGCACTCACAATCATCGGGCGGTCATAGGAAAACAACAACGGTGGAAGACGAGTTGACGAGGGTCTACACGACAAAAGTAACGCGAACCCAGACGGATAAGGATGGACACACGTTGGAGATTGTCGTACCTATCGCGATGGGACCATCAACGACCTCATTCGGAAAAACTGTTACGTCCACGATAGGGGGAGGAAAATCTAGTGTAACAGAAGAAGCCAGCTCTAGTACCGCCGTTTCAAGTCCCACCGCCGAACTCCCTACACAAGTACAACAGCCGCAGGCCGCATCGTCGACGAGCTCGGAAGCCGCCGAAGAGACTTCCGGCGGTAACAGCAATAATGGAAGTCCTTTCGAGAACATGCAGGCCGGCGCAGGACAATTAGATGTGTCAAGTTCACTTCTTGGACTGGCGGCACTGATCGGAGGCCTCGCGAGGCTATAAGAGCGTTGAGGGCTACATATAATTGTGTGTGTGTTTTTCGAAGCAAGGGACTACAGCAAGTTGACATTTCATGATACCATAGCATGTTCGGAAAGGAAATGCATTTGGGCTCGTCGGGATAGGGGCATATGTGCTCGGGTCGAATGGCATCGGCATTGCAACCCGCTCTACAAGAAGAGGTGCGGTTATAATGATAATACATTGGGGCTTGATTACAATTCAGCTCGCATACCAAGAAACACAAAATCTTCAACATTACTACTGATTGGGGTTCTTCTATGGAGTTCCGCTGAATGCGAAAACTGAGTTAGTGAGCTCGGACTCCACGGAGGACATACTGAGTCACTTATAATGCACAATGGAATACCGCAGGCTCCTCGCACATATAGATAGCTAGAGTTATTAGCCTCTATTATCCAGCCGTTTAGTTCAGCATCAACTAAGTTAGAGCATTAACTACCGCAGGCTTGGCTAAAAATCTCGCAGTCTACATTCAGTCCAGGGCTAGAGATAAAGATCCCAGCTCAATTCAACCGCCATTAATAGTAGCATAATCATAGGGTCGAAGTCAGAAAATGATGAGACAGTCTCGTCCTCCATGATTTGTTACCTGAGCATGTCATGAGCATTGAACGAAAGGCTCTGACGAGCTGTATAAGACGTTCAGGTTTCTAGATGCTCTTGTTTTATCCTGAAATATCTACAATAGCCGTACTGGCTGCGTTGTACATCATCGGAGGCCTTCTCTTCCACTATGGCTTTCGAGACTATACCGAGCCCTCTAGGCTTTTCCTTCACTGGCAACATATCGCGCATTGCCCAAAAGAATCTCATACAACCGATCATGGACCTTGCCAATACATGTGGTTCGTTATCTCCCCCATCAGTCTGAGAAACACGTTTTTCCGAGTCCTTAACATTTCCGGGTACGTAGAGAATGCTGATTAGCCATATCTCCAATATGTACATTATGTATAGGAAGAATAACTCAAATTGTAGTAGTTCCACAACAACTCATGAACGATACCCAGTATGATTTACTTGTGATCGAACTTTCTTCAAGTGACATCTACGTTCAGAAATAGCCTGTTTACTCTTGCTAACCTATCGGCGAGTGACACAATCGACCATGGCTTCCATCATTGGACCCCTAAGTTCAGCCAAAGACAATGTACCAGCAGAACTCGTTGTTATTGTCACAGCACCTGACAAAGTCAACCAGCAAATAATGCAGCGCCTGGGAAGAGGCATATAGTAATGAGCTTGCTATTAAGTATGACTTACTCCGCCGGAGATCACCTGGCCACATTCCCTCCAAACCCGAACATTACGTCGGGAGAGCCATGAGATACTTTTTGGACTGGTACGGGAAAGCATGTTAATTATCTTATCATTGGGACTCAACATGTTACTAACTGATGCTCTTATACTCGCAAATGATGTCTTTGGTGCCTGTTTTGAAGTTGTTGAGAGCATATTATCGAACATTATACGAATGTACAAAGTTCAGGCGATGGTGCGCACAGATCGTGCCGCGCGGAAAAAGCAAAGGTTAAGCGGCGCAGAGGGCGCGATAAGGAAAGTCAACCCAAACGTCCCAGGATGTGCGTCCATTCCTCAACCCCCTCTCTATCATCCACCTTGATTACCTGCACTTTATCGCTATGATCAACCTTCCTGCCGACATCCAGCTAGAGATCTTAGACTACGTAGGTCATTCTACCTCTCGTAGTGCGTCTCCAAACTAACGCCAGCAAGCTGAGCCTGAAGTCAGACCTGAAATCTCTAAGTCTGACATGCAAGCTGTTGAAGGAGCTTGCGCTACCGGCATTATGGCGTGAGATAGTGATTAAGACATGGCGCGAATCGCAGTGCGAGATGGTTAGATTCGTCAAATGCGCTGTCGTCGACGGTTCTCATCTACGATTCGTAAGAAACATTACATTCGAGGACGACATGCCTCCTGCCGAGCCAAGTTCTGTACAGGTTGGTTCCATGAATTTCGCAGGAGATTCTGAAGTGGATTCAGACTACGACTACTCACCGTCGAGGGTTGATGACTTCATGCAAATGATCATGGAATTGTTTCCAAAAGACTGTATAGAGGGTTTTAGGTGAGCTGACCCAGTTCTTGGCCTCGACATATCTCCCTTAAACAATACCCTTGGCAAAGTAGGGCTATCAGTCGTTGATACATTGGCTCTTAGGTACATTTCCGAGCGACCCTTACCTGGAAAGGTCCTGCATCTGCTCTCATCAAACCAGAGAAATATTAAAACCATCTATACCAATTGGATAGACCCTAGAGGGTGGCTCAGTAACTACATAAATTTTTGCGTAAAATTCCCTTCCCTTGTTACACTGGACCTGTATTTTTCAGCCTATAGCAGAGGGAGCGGGATCGTGGATTTTCTTTGCGTAAACTATACTACTCTGAAGAGACTCTACTTAGGTTTCGATTCGTCATCCGAAAGAGCCGAAACAATTCAAGAGGATCTCAGGCCACCCACATATGTCGGCAAGGGCCCACGGCTCGAAGAGCTTGCACTATATGGATTCGATTTGAGCGACGGCTACCGTGCCTTCTCAATGATTGCCGACTTTACTCTCCTGAAACGCCTCAGCCTTTACAATTGTAAAGGCATAGCTGATTTTCTTACCGCAATACAATCTCTATGTCCCGGAAAACCTTTGGGTCTTAGACACCTTGCTCTTGAGGCAAAACACATGGAATGCTTCGTTCCCTTCCTCGACTCGTGCGAATCACTTTTAAGCCTACACCTGACGTGGAAAACTGATCGCGGGTATAATCCAAATCTGCTCGCAAGCAAATTAGAAAGATTAGGCCCATCACTTCGCATACTCTCATTGCACTGGGGCCATCATCCATGGGGGGCTGATGAATCTGAATGGGAAAGGTGCCGCAAAATCCTCAGACATTGCCCCGGTGTACAGCAACTTGGGTGTAGAATGGGTGATGGTGACTTGGAAATAGGCCGTATGAAGTGTATATCGGACTCAGAAGGAGCTGGACGATATTTGGTATGTATTGGTGCCCGGATGGTGGCTGAGATGGTAGTTGCTGTCCGCATTGGCCTCCGCGGGTTGAAATCTGAGATCAGCTGTTAATACATGGACAGAAAGACTTAAAGTTTCTTCCCAATATCCGAATCATCCATTTCCGCCACACGCGAGCATCGCTGAATCATGCCTATCTGGAGAGTCACAAGTCACCGCTCGGTGTTACTTGGGCGATCCAATACTTTGCCAATGCTTTTTTTGAATACATTGACAGGCACAATATATGCCTGAAATTGGAGGTCATTATTATCGGATCGTATTGGCAACCTCCGAACCACGGTACAGAAGAGCACTTCAATACAGGAGATCGCCAAAGTTACTTTCCTCGGCACTGTTTTATTAAAGGGTATCAAACAGATTCATTGCATAGGAAAGTCCCTATCGCAGTTCCTGTCCCGGCGTATAGGCTGCAAGAATTTGACCAAGCGATGGAAATTCTCGATTTTGACCCGGAGTGTGACTGGATTGGAGGTTATCCGGGGAGATACAATTCGATAAGATAGTCGCTTCGAAGTCTTCATACCGATCAGTCGCTGGCTTCATTTGGTTCGGAGATTTTTGAGTGCTCCCATTTTGTACGCATTACCCAGCTGTTTGCCTTCGGCGGCGGGGCAAAGGCCCAATTAAGTTGTCTCTGGTGCATATCCGCTGAATCTGCCATTAATGTTGGCTATGCATTGTCGCTGCCGAACTGCATCGTCTTTGCGGCAATAAAGCCCGATTGAAATGCAACTACAAGCTACTGCCCATCTTCTGACGATTATTTATACGTCTTCTAGGCCCATTAGACGTGCTCCAATCACTTTAAAAGCTGAAACCTTAAGATGTTCATACAGGGTATGTATCGGCTGACCGCGCGCGTTGGTCGTGTCGAAGAAGAGGCTTGGCATGTGGTAAAATTCCTATAATGTCATCTCGCGAAACCTTTCCTTGTATTCATCCCATCAGACTTCCTAGATCACTCATCATAACGTAACCCTTGGACCCCACAGCACTTCATCATGATAGATCTACCCGCAGATATCCAATTACTAGTCTTAGACTACGTGAGTATATGCGAGCATTCCTCCATTGGTTCATCGCTTTGATACTAGCCAGATCACGTTGAAAGCAGATCTCAAATCGCTCTGCCTGACATCGCAGGCACTACGCGAGATGGTGGCACCAGTCCTTTATCGTGAAATCTTCATTCGGACTTGGACCTATGAGCAAAGAGACATGATCGAGTTTGTCAAGTGTACAGTCGCTAATGCTGGTGCAACTCTTCGCTTCGCAAAAAGTATTGTGTTCGAGGACTCTCGGCCTCCTTCCGAGCCAGGGACCCAACAAAAAGGCTCACTTAGCTTTGGTGTGGAGCGCCTTGCAGCTACCGGACCATCTCTTTTAACTGTGTATGGACACTTGGGTATGATCCTGCAGCTATTACCAGACGACTGTCTCGAAAGTTTCAGGTAGGTATAGTTTTCTCCTCGCTCTGACGAGACCCCGGCATGAATTCTGAATATATCACCGTCAATGTGCGCAATCGTAGAAAAGTAGCTACGCATCGATGTATTACTTTTCGAACATAAGCTATAATGGGCTTCTCCTGTATTTCTCCGCTCTAGTGTACGTAGTCTTTAGTCCCAGCTTTTCACTGTCACGCGAGGCTTCACGACTTTTGAAAGAAGTGTCAGTTTCCATAAAGAGAGAAACCGCGCGAATATACAATGATCGCTGGCTAATAAACTCTTTTAGGTGCATTTCTGAACGACCAATGCCGCTCAAAATTCTCCAGATTCTTTCCAAGAAACAGCGCAATTTGAAGCACATCTATTGCAATTGGGTCAATACGGACGGTCATTGGTCGCCCCAACTCAGCCTCTACGATTTTTCCACTCTCATTACGCTTGACATGCACATCCCCCCGGATTCTAGAGTAGAACTATTCCTTGATTTCCTTAACGCGAATACTCCTCATTTAGAAAGAGTCCATATTGGTTGTCCAGCTGAGCAGCGGCCTGATGTTACACGATTCTCGGATAAACTTTTGCAGCGGATACAAAACTTGGGCAACCGTCCACGCTTGACGAATTTGAAAGAGTTGACGATAAGCAAATTTGATCTTAAGAGTGTTTTTAGGGTATTTGCGGGTATCATTGACTTCATGAGTTTAACAAAACTATCTCTTTGCAAATGTCTCAATGCACCCTTCCTTTTCGACAAAATACTCGAAAACTACGGCACCATGCCTTTACAATATCAGCATCTCGCCTTGTCCGTTGACGAACTCGAAGACTTATCTGCAATTCTAGACTCATGCCATAATATCGTGCGTCTTTATCTTGAATGGGATGTCGGCAGTGACATTCCAGCCTTGGAGGAACTTGTGGCCAAAATCCAGAAGTTCGGCGCGTCCCTCCGCACTCTTTCTTTCCACGAAAATGGCCTCATAGGGGAGGAAATTGTATATTATTTCCATGGGTTTCGATCGATTTACAAGGCATGCCCCAACCTCGAGCAATTAGGATACAACATTGCGTGGGAAGAGTTCGAGAATTTCAAGCTTTTTTATAAAAGGCAGAAAGAAGTATTAGTAAGCCCCACATCTCCCCTAAGCTTCAATAACTCGAAATCACTCGCGAGGGATATGCATTGTTGTCGCTCAGTTTGGGACTCGCTATGGGTAAACATAACGCTGATGGGGGTAGGACTGCTTTCGGTTCACTCCAAAACTCCGGATTCTTCACCTACGTCCCCAGCAAAAAAGAGATCTAGAAGAACACGAATTTCCTAGACTACCCGTCGAGGTAACCTGGGACATACAGGGCTACGCCAATGCCTTCTTTGACTATATAGATACACACGGCCTATGTCGCCAACTGGATGCACTTGTTATTGGCTCATATTGGGAACCACCTGAATTTGATCATACGGAAACTGGACAAGTTTACTTTCCAAGGCACTGTTTTGTCAGAGGCTATCAGACAGATGCGCTCAATAGAAGGGCTGTTGTTGCAGTCCCGGTTCCGGCCCACCTAATCTATGACCTGATTCCAGGGCCGAATATCCTTGATTTTGATCTGCAATGCGGTTGGGTTGGAAGGTTGCCTGGCAGGTTCTACGACAATCGATAGTTTCTTAAGCCTATCTTTGCGAGCCAACAAAGGCGCAAGATTTACTGGTTCTATCGTGGTCTACGTGCTTAAGTAGATATTCTTCTTGTACTTTGAGAGTGGGATGATAACGCCGTGCGTGGAGTCAAGGACGCCGAAAAGGTTTCGCTCAATTTGCATAACTTTTGGATATTAATGGTGTCTCATACATGACCTGCCTAACTCTCGTGTCTACGGGAAGTGCCCATTCTTTATCTTGATTTCTGGAAGCCCGCCATTACGATCTTACGCTTTCTTATATATAATGTTGGTTTATTGCAAACGCTTATCGTGGGCGACTGCTATACTTTCCCTGCCAAGGTGTCTGCAACGTACGCTGAGACAGCAATAACTGAAAGAACGATACCCAATAGCAATCTAGATGAACTCAACTTACTTTTCTAGTTCAGAATCAAGTCAGTCGACTTTCGTATATTCGAAATTCGAGTTTGATCAGGTGATGGCGAGCCTTATTCGTAACATGTCATCATAGTAGGAACTAAAGTCAGGGGCAAGCTTGGCGAAGTAGCAAACCCTTGAGACGCTCATTCGAAGTCAGGAAAACAGTGCCCAACATCGAATTATTCGCTCGCAAACGTTTTTACCTGTGCCATTTCTGTTGTTCTCCTCGAACAATCTGATTCGTTGCTGGCTTCTCGTGATTTAACATGATCGACCTTCCGGGAGATATTTAATATTACGTCTTAGACTATGTGAGTGGTTAAACTGTTGAGATCCCCAGTGGCGTTTTTTTTGGACTTACATCACTAAGATATCGACGAAATCCGACCTTAAATCTCTGTGCGGGACGTGTAAAGTCTTGCACGAATTGGTGACACCTCGTCCATGGCGCGATATTAGGATCAAAACCTAGACCCACGGTCAATTCCACCTAATTGGGTTCATCAAGTGCATCGTTAGCAGCCGCGGCTCTCACCTGCGATTCACCAAGAGTCTTACATTTGAAGATGCTATTCCTCCATTAGAGCCGGAGTCCCAGCAGACCGACTCTGAATATTCGGAACCGGCTCCGGGCGAGATTGACGAATACTCGGAGGCGAGGGTGAACGAGAACATCTCCGTAATCTTGCAGTTGCTCCCGCAGAACTGTCTCAAAACTTTCCGGTAAGTCCTTTAACAGCTCTCGGTGAAGATTCATTATTTATCAACACCGAGTTTCGTTATGTTCAATGAAATATACTCAGATGGGTGCGCGTGCTTCGTCTCATGCACATCATGCTTAAAATCAGTCGAGGGCAATCTGTTAATATAACATGATAGGTATACATCTGAGAGACCCATGTCTCAAGATATAATTTATCACATTGAAGATCGACAGAAGACTCTTGAGAATCTGCATATTACACGGGTCCAAGATCCCGAGCTATATGAAAACAGCTCTAACTCTCCGTATCTATTTCCGTGCCTTGTTACGCTAGATGTGCAAATCTGTGGCGAATTTGGTCACGAACTCTTCGCCGACTTTCTCTTGAGAAATGGGAAAAGTTTGAGGAGACTCTACGTAGGCTTTGGTGGATCGAAGCCCAGAATTGGGAGCACTACCATTATGTCTCGAATGGTTTTGGAAAGACTCTATAAGTTGCACGATGGACGTCAACTGCATACAATTGAAGAACTTGGGCTGTTCAGGTTCGACCTTGAGGAGGCCAATTCGTGTTTCGGGAGATTCTTCAGATTCAATTCCTTGAAAAGACTAAGTCTCATCAAGTGCAGAAAGATCGAGCCATTCCTCGCCTATCTACAGGCCGCCGATGGCCGATCAAACCCACTTTCTCTTGAGCATCTTGCACTCTCAAGCCAGGATGTAGAGTGTCTAGCTACATTCCTTGATTCTTGTGATGGTCTGTCAAGTCTTCATTTGGAATGGAAGACGGATGTACATGGGAAAGCTGATAATCTCATACGGAAGTTCCAAAAGCTCGGTCCCAATCTTCAGGTTATTTCGTTGCACGGGAACGAGGAATCCCGAGTAGACTGTGAAGTTGCCTTGGAAAGATTTCGGGCTTTTTGCAATTTCTGCCCCAAAGTTCAGCAGATCGGCTTCCCAATATCAAATCGGGAACTAAGCATAGAATGGACGAGGTCTCTCATGGCGGGCATTTGTGGCTTCTTGGTATGTCCTACAGCACAAATCTGGCAAAAAAAAAAAGAAAAAAAAAATTCCCATTCGAGAACGCAACAAATTAACACTACTATCAGGATTGCTTCAAATACCTTCCAGACCTCAGACTTGTTCATTTCCGTCATCCCTATAGTGTGGAAAACGATGTGGTAGAACCTTATAAAACGCGAAGGGAGGTGACTTGGGAAATTCAAAGCTTTGCAAATGCTTTTTTCCAATACCTGGATGCCCATAATATGGGCCCAAAGCTTCGGATCCTGGTTGTGGGCATGAGTTTCAGGGCTCCCCGTGACGACCCAGATAGTACACAAAACTTTTACCTTCGGCACTGCTTCATCAAGGGATGCCAAACAGATTCCCTCAACAGACGGGCTACTGTTGGCGTGCAAATCTCTGCGAGTAAGCTCTGCGAGTTGGAACCATCGGGAGAAGATCTTCTTCATTTCGATCCAATGCACCAATGGGTAGGGGGCTTACCGGGAAGGTACCACGAAGAATGGAAACCTTCCGGCCTTGTAAAATATTGACATCTCTCCATTAAAATTGACAGTGTTCCAGCAACTATGTTATATGCGTTTGATTGCATGAATAGTGTCGGAAACGATTTGGAGAGACCATAGTTACAAATCGAAGACGCTAGAATGTATCATGCATCAGGAATGACCACCACTATGGTGGCTGGATTTCTATGCTTCGTCAAAGAATTGTGTGAGATATGCGGAGAATTAGATGGTGATTGGTCAAGATGTACACAGCAATACAAGGTTTGGCTTAGGTAACTGGGTACCTCTCAGCTCAGCCTCATTACAGCAACTTCGACACGAAACCCTATCCTTCTCATCACAATCCTCAAGGCAAAGATCGTTGACGAAGTAGCAACTCTTCCATAGGGATCGATAGGATGTGGCTTGTTGAAACCGAAACACTCACACTGGAAGAATTTTTTGGGGACTCTGTTCCATACTATGCGATCCTCTCGCACACCTGGACCAAGGATGAGGTGCTATATCACGAGATCCAGGAGCGTCCAATCCGTGAATCTACCCGGAACAAGGCCGGGTATCGCAAGATGTTGAAGTTCTGCAAGCTAGCTAAACAATGCGGGTATAGATATGCCTGGATCGACACCTGCTGTATCGACAAAAGAAGTTCCGCAGAGCTCTCAGAAGCCATAAACAGCATGTACAAGTACTATTGTGACGCGGAAATATGCATGGTGTACTTATCTGACGTTCCTGGTTCTACTGAAGGAGGGCCACAACTTAGCTACTTCCAGAAGAGCAACTGGTTCACGCGGGGATGGACACTACAGGAGCTGATCGCCGCCACTCGACGCATTTTCTTTGCCAAAGACTGGACAGTTATCGAAGACCGCGTATTCGCGAATACGGACTCTGCACGCGACACAGAATTGAGCTTGCTGGACCATATTTCAGACATAACAGGCATAGACCAGTGCGTTCTGCAAGATCATTCTACACTGACAAGTTTCTGTGTCGGTGAAAGAATGTCATGGGCCTCACAGAGAAAGACAACACGACCCGAAGATGCGGCATACAGCCTAATGGGATTGTTCAAAGTCAACATGGCAGTACTGTACGGTGAAGGGTTGCAGAATGCATTCGCTCGATTGCAAGGAGAAATCATGAAGACTTCGTTTGATCAGACCATATTTGCCTGGCGCGGACCATATCGAAACAGCGGACTACTGGCACATACCCCAAAGGACTTTGCGAACACACCGAAGCTTCGGCTCTGGGCCCCTAAAGCCATTGTTCCGTTTAACATGACTAATATCGGCCTCAATATTCAGCTCCACACGTATCACACAGATCTCACCCCCGAAGATCCATCAACAGCGACATCTTTAGCTCTCCTCCAATGCTATGCTCTGAATGGCAATAACTGGGAATACATCTTGCTGCGGGTGAAGCAAGTGGAGGGCGCTAGCTGCTGGCAAAATGGCGATCAGTTCAAAGTCTTCCGAAGAGTAGATTGCGATACCTGGGAAGAGCGAGACGTGCACAATTGGGACACTTATAACAATGGGAAACCTGAATTTGACGCTATTTCTGTATTGGAGGACTCGCAGCTCGATTTGGTGAAGACGAATATCAATGTTTGGGCGTGATGAACTACAAGGAGGGGAGGCCAAGTTTTGGGTGTGACTGGAGGAAGGACTACTTCAGTATATGACAAATTCCGATAACCAAGTCAATGTTGTGTAATCAGTGAGACGTTTTATCGCCAGTGCAAAATCTCAAGGAAATACATATTAGCTGCTTCGACCCTCATTTCGGATCATCTTTGCAACGTCCAAGGTTCTCGTGGCACACATTATTTCGGTTCGCTCCTTGTAAGGATTGTCGTAGTGCTCTCTTGATTAACTTTGACATTTAACATTCTCGATACCCTTTCTCTCCCCAAGAGTAAATATACTTCGGCGAGAAAGCCAGTGAGAACGGCTGCAAATGGATTTTCTCAAGACTGTTGTAATATACAGTTTGCCCGAGCATATCTTGGAATTTGTAAGAGCCTCGATGAGGAACCCTGGCAAATGTCTTTAATCGTACATATTCTCCTCTTTTATACTAATCAGTGAATAGAGATTAGAAATCATAAAAAATACCACTGCCAATTGAAAGCCTAAACGTATACAGCCTATAGCACTCGAGATTACATCTAAATTGTAATGTCAACACTACCTTGCAAGCCTCGCAAAAACCCTCCCTGGGGACCAACACCGGCTTTCCAAATTGATACAACTACAACAATCGCCTCGCACAACGACCATTACTACGTAACACTTTCGAATTGATAAGTGAGCGATTCGCAACATTATCACAAATAGCGGGCTGAGCTAACGTTGGCAGCACGGACTTGAGCGCAACCAAGATACCTCGGTAAAAGAGTGGTTCCTAGCACTTAGCGGGAGGAGCATTATAAATCAGATGTGGGTAATTTTTCAGGGCAAATCAGAGTAATCAACGTACCCATACTATATAAGAGGATTCGTTCGTTAGACATTTGGTCCTTTCCTATTTTTGCAGAGGCATATTTGAGTGAAAAGAGGATAGACTTGGACTGACTTGGGTTGCGGTTCGAAGAGGTCAATCACGCAATCGGATAAAMCCCCCGCCAGTACTACGATAACTACATCACCGGCTTTGTTTCAAGAAATTTTCCATCAATTCAAACATAGTCGTCAAAAAGTACCACCAGCTACACCCAACAGTCAACATGTCAGCCCCTCCAAACCTCAACAAAGGCGTCCCCAACCTCTCCTACTTCACCCCGCAACATGTCACCTCCCCAGGAACCCCTTTCGAGGGCGCCAAAAAGGTCCCGACACTCTTCACCCCACTGAAAATTAGAGGAACCACACTCCGCAATCGCATCATCGTAGCGCCCATGTGCCAATATAGCACAGCGCCCGATGGACCCAATACAGGAGCATTGACAGACTACCACATCGCAACATTAGGCCACTACGCTCTGAAGGGCGCCGGCCTCGTCTTCGTGGAAGCATCAGGTGTCCAAGCCAATGGGAGAATCAGTCCAAATTGTCCTGGAATATGGTCAGATGACCAGATTCCCGCTCTGAAGCGTGTTTCTGATTTCATCAAGAGCCAGGGCGCATTATCTGGGATCCAGCTCGCACATGCGGGTCGCAAGGCGAGTACTACGGCGCCGTGGCTCGCGAGCCGTAACCCCGGAAAGAGACTCAATATGCGTGCTACGAAAGAGGTTGGAGGTTGGCCAGACAATGTAGTCGGGCCCATGGGAGGCGAGGAGTGGACTTGGGATTTGAAGTCGAATGGTGACGAAACGGGTGGTTTCTATGCGCCACGCCAACTGTCCGAACAGGATATCCAGGAATTGGTACAAGATTGGGGAAAAGCGGCAGCACGCGCCGTCAAGGCTGGTGTTGATGTGATTGAAATCCATGCTGCCCATGGCTATTTGCTCCATCAGTTCTTGTCGCCGGTTACGAATCAGAGGACGGATCGGTATGGCGGGTCATTCGAGAACCGCACCCGCGCCTTAGTCGAGATCGTCCAGGCTGTGCGTGCTAACATCCCGGACACCATGCCTTTGTACGTTCGCATCAGTTCGACTGAATGGCTTGAGGAGACGGACATTGGTAAGAAGTTTGGCAGCTGGGATGTTGAGAGCTCAATTCGCCTGGCTAAATTGCTGCCCGGGCTCGGTGTTGACCTTCTTGATGTCAGCTCTGGAGGAAACCATCCACAACAACGAATAGACATGTTCCAATCCAAGGATTATCAGACGAAGATCGCAAATCGGATTCGACGCGAAATCAAGAAAGCCGGACTGAATCTGCTCATCGGTGCAGTAGGTCTCATCACAGAAGCCACACAGGCCAGAGACATTGTCGAAGAGGGCGGCGCAGCGGCACGACTAAACGAACAAAATGGAGACGCAGAAATCGCAAGGGAGGCTTTGGCTGCGGTTAAAATGACCGAGTCTGAAGGTGGGAATGATCCGCAAGCGGATGTTATATTGGTGGCTAGGCAGTTCATGAGGGAGCCGGAATGGGTCCTTAGAGTTGCTTGGAAGCTTGGTGTAGATGTTGCATGGCCCTCCCAGTTCCTTAGGGTTAGATTCCCGAAGCTATGAAAAAACCGTGGTGTGGATTTTGAATACAAGCGGTCGTCTGGCGTAGTGAACATCCAAGGTCACACGTGGGTCGAAGTAACCCGTTGTCTGGCTCGTCCCGTGATCAATACAGTAGATCTCCCCATAGTTAGATTTTCGTACATAGAGCAATATACACCAATTTCGATTTCTTAATCACAGGCCTTTTTAAAATTTGAGTGCTTGTGGTAAGGCTGTCTCTGCAAATCTCTACACTCGTCTTGTAGCCACCACTCAAAAACACCCAGTCAAGCCCACAAAGAACGTTTCCAGAAAACCAGAACTATCAGTCCAATAAAACAAGAAGGTGGCAAGAACCAGCCCGGGGCACACCAACAATATCCCCGCTTATAAATCCAACCTACATACCCACACACCTCCCACCAAACCGGATCAGAATTCCAATCCTCCAGCCAATCCTCCGTACGAACCCACGCACCTTATAAACACACAAACTATTTTACTTGGCAAACCTTTATCTTCTCAAACCTTCATATTTCATCACCATGGAAAATAGGGTTTTATAGTCATGATTGATTCATTGATCTATCTATATAGCATAGCTATATGACCAGAGTGGGTTTGAACACTGATAGTCGTTGAGCTAAGATTTTACCGTATACCATGGCCTAAGTATACTCGCTTTTTGAGCGGTGAGCACTATTTAGTGCTGTGTCCCGTGGTGCGTCTCATTGCACCTAAACATCGTCGACAGTGCTTTTTGGAGTCATGCATTTCCCATTTCCTCATGATTCGTTCATCAATCTCACAATGTTTCTGAGCTCACATCCTTCCGAGCACACCCCTTACACTACCTTCAAGCAAGACGTTGCCCTTGACTGGCAACTCGTCAATGCCATTATGCACACCACTTCCCTCGTTTAACCACCTCTGTAGCAAGCTGTTGCTCTCCTTTGGTTTGATACTCTGATTCGCTGTACCCACTGTGATATGTGCGATGGGATTGACCGTCTCGAAAACAACATCCTCGTTAGTCGTGCCTCCGTCCATTTGGAACTGCACCATTGAGGAACCATCGAGGCGAACGACGAAGCACATAACGTTGCCGTCCCAAACCAAACGCTCTACATGCACATCGCATTTCCCAAGCTCTGGATCCCAAGACTTGCCGGCAGCGTCAGCACTCGCGACAATTCCTTCATGTAGTTTTAGTAACTTGTCCCAGTAGGCCTGATTATCCGGCGCGGAGGCGCGATGTATGAGGGTCACGTGGAACTCTGGCTGAATGCGTCTAGAATTCTTCAACTGTCGGTAGAACTTTGCGGTTTGGGAGTCTTGGCCGGCAAAGGTGGCTTCGAGGATGGAGGTAATTCGTTGGGTGTTTACACGAACAGAGAAGTACTCCATTTTAGGTTGCTTTTTCGGTTTGAGTGTAATGTCCTGTTGTATCTTGGACACTTTTTCTTGATACTGGCTCTTATTGTTTCCTTGCTTGCCGCCTCTCGACAGGTCGACTTTTATGTCGGGTTTATAGTCATTCAAGGCCCACTCAATGGCAGCGTCAAGGTCAGCGTCACTGGGCATCTCTACACCTTCAAAAAGAGCGGGGTAGGTTTCGTGCAACTTGGAGATGACGATTTCCAAATTCTCTCGTGAAGAGGTGATAGGATCAAGGTTAATGGCAAGATCAAATTGGTCGTCGGGAGCATCAGAAGGATCCAAGGGCTGGAAGCGGTGCATAAAGCCTTCCATAATTTCAATAATCTCATCCTGTCCTTTGGATCCTGCTTGGATTGTCTGATGGTTATCTCCGCGAGTGAGAACGCGATCACGCGTAGCTTGTCGGATGCTATCATAATTGAGGCGGTCATGAACATAATGCAGAGCAACGAAGCGAGCATCCCGTACGGTACGAGAGATGTCGCTTATCAATTGGTCGCGCTCGCGCTTTTGGTGGTTGTTCCTGTCGGCAATGACTACGGGGTTGGTAATGAGTAGAGATGAAACGGTGTCTGCAAACGTTCGTCCACGATTCTTTTTGGCCTTAACGTTATCGTTCTGGAAGTGCCCCCACCCAAAAAGCTTCACCAAAGCCAGGGCAATTGTAGTCTTCCCACAGCCGATCGTTGCGATTGGAGCCAACACAATATTCCGGCTCACTTGGCCATCTTGCACCTCGCCATTCTCAATTTCTTGTCGGATAATGTCCGCACCTGTCGTACCTCTAGACTTCAGGAAATCGTCTCGAATCTGGATGATTCCATGATTTTGATTATACTTTTTAGCGAGTAGTGGCTCCGTGACAAATCGTTGCCGAACGTAATCCAGGTACTCTTTTGTGATCGTAGCGTGTTTCTTGTACCGAGGAGGTTTTCCACCTATCATTGCTTTGGTGCACTCTCTCCATTGCCGGTACATGAGATACGGCTCCTCGAACTTGTACTTGAAAAACCAATCAACATATGGAGCGCCATCGAATTCTCGAGCCTGACATCGAATGACGAAGCCTTCGGTGTCACGTCCGTTGTAGTTGCCCGTCTCCGCAACCTTGTCCAGGAATGATCTAACTTTAGTGATGTCATCCTCCATGACATACATGACTTTCTTCATCCCCCACTCGTCTGCGAACTTGTCGACGAGGTGTCCTGGGTATGTTGCGAAATCCGGGAGGTTCAGGTTAATGCCGTGTACGTACAGTCCCGCCTGTTCTGGGGTATATGCTAGGACATGTTCCTCGAATTCATCATCGCAAAGTTCTGCAACGAGTGTAGCGTTCATATCTCTCAGTGTCCGTGCCAGGTCGCCTTTCGTCTTTCCTACTGTAGCAATGTGCTTCTCCACCCATCGCTCACCAGCAACGGCATGACTTAGCTCGGCATCGCCTCGCGCTCCTGTGGAGTGCTTGCTGCAAACCAATAGTGACCCATCGTCTAGACCAGCAATGAAGATTATGCATCCGTTTTCCTTCACACTGAGCTCATATGGTCCCCTGGTATGTTTCTCGACGTTCCTCCACTCGGTTTTCCTAACTTCTTGGTGGTTGAAGAATTTGTCATAGCCTCGCACTGCAATCTCATCCTTTCCATCCAATGTTTTGTATGTGAAAAGCCCTCGAGCATATGTGGGAAGGTTCTCCTTCTTGTAATCCCAATCATTCATTTTCCACGAGTCGACACTTCGACCATTGGGGAGAGGAAATGTGTGTTTCTTCACAGAGAAGCCTCCAGCCTTGGATTTCCTGCCTTTGTGCGCTTCGAGCGAATGTATGAGTTGGGTGACCTCTCGTACGTCTTGCGGCGCATACGGAGCTTTCTCCCGATGCGCCATGGTGGTTGTGGAGTAGAGAGAAGCTGGGGTGGGTTTGAACAGATTGAGTGGAATTGTGTACTTGGGGCCGTAGTGCCTGACTACCTGAAGTAAGGAAGGTAAGTAATTTGTTGGGGAAAAAGAAGGGAAGAGCAGCGCGGAGTGCTTGAAATACGCAGGCATTCACGCGACAATGCGGGAAGGGCGAGGGGATCGAGTGAGTCAACGCCTCGCAAAAGGGCGCTTCTTACAAGTTCAAGGCTGATCAAGCCCGAAGTAGCGAAAGGGAAAGGAGCAGGCGCTGTTAAGTTCAAGTAACAGTCATTCCCGTACCAGGCTCGGAACGAAGGATTGGGGGCAGTGTCGTAGTGGAAATTTAAAAGATGATCGCAGGGTGGCGGGGCTGTAGAGGTACCTTGTCTGTGGCTGGTGGCGCAGGCGGAGGGGCAATCTAAGTCAACGAAACTGGTCTGTGCACAAACATTCACTTTCTAGTTTGTAGCTTGCGGTGAAGAGTCTTGGAGATGAATCGATCAGTTTTGGTTCAATCAAGTCGTTTGTTGCGGCGGATAAGTAACAACATGACCAAACTTTGGTCTCTGTAGTTCTTTCATTCAACTAGGATTTTCCTATATCGGGACTTTGATTTCTAGCTCTCACAATCTACCCTGTGTCATCAATAGTTTTTAGTTCCGGCCGTAGACTACTACAGAAGACTGCGCTTGATCTAGACACATACAGGTCGAACAAACTAGGCTAGGTTCACCTGTTTGATATCAAGCTACAGGGTATATCACCGCATTGGCGTGTGTCATTATGACTCAACTTTACTAAACAAGAGTGCTTTCAGCTCGTAAGCAAACATGAGACAAGCTTGTACCTGCATTCGTATTCTGATTTACCAGTCATACCCACCTGTAATCACAGTACCGAACTTCTACTACGATTCACACCTTACTAAACAAATGGACTATTAAGTGCATATGCCTCCTAGCATCTCGGCCTAGATGATTCCTTACCTTAGTTTGGCAAATAGGATACATTTCCCTAGTCTACACACATAAACAAATGTGCGACCGGGATTAAATTTCCGTCTCATGCCTTGCATGCTATAGATCTGTAACGATATTGTGATGATAATAATCATAGTTAGAAAATAGAGATTCAAGCTAGTTTCGAGGGGTTGGTGTGAGTCCTTGTGTAGGATCTTAGTTCTGAATAGAAACAGATGGTGGGGTATGAATGCATGTTTTGTTCACTTCATCAAAGGAGATGATCCAATTCTTTGGGAATGCTGTGTCTTCGAAGGAAAAGAAGAGAGGGGGTTAGAAAGGCCCTCCAACTTGCGCGATTTCAGTACTCACGGCTTAGAATTATCCTTCAAAAGAAGGCCTGAAGAGATTGTGATGATTAAGACTGTTTGGAAGTTCGTGAAAGTTACGGTATAAATATCATTTTCATTACCTTACAGTTCACTCCATTTAATCTCCATCATCATTCTCAATCTAGACCCGGGTCTCCTCTCAGACTCATTCTCAAAGCGAATACAGATCGCAAAAATATAGCCAAGATCGTCAACATACAAGTTTGAAAAGGAAACATCTTTCAATTTCTCCCATTCTTGCTCAGACTCACAATACGCCATCTCAGATCCTCAAACGCCAATAGTAGGCTACACACTCACTCCTTGCGCAAACTTCTGAGTCCTGACAGATCTTCCTAATACATATTTTTACTTCCCATTAACCTCCAACTTCCCCACCCCCTTAAGAATCTTCTCAACCTCATCCTTGTGACTGGAAAAATTATCCACAAGATCATCCCACATCTTAGGATCATGTTCATGCATCTTTCCAGACTTCCATGCATAATCCGTGATGGTGAAGGGCCGCGAAGACTCGCACATGAAAGCGATGGAGGACCCCGAGATCTGCATGACGGGTGGGGTGGAGGCCGAGGCGGCTTTGAATTGCTCGTAGGCCACCCCGTGAGGTACCCAGCCGCATTCGAAGGAGATGGAACCTGGGGCGAAGCCGTCGGAGCGGCCGGCGTAGTCGCCGTAGATTAGGCCCATGAGTTCGGAGGCCGCGTTGCGGTGGTAATAGGGGGGTCGGTAGCTGTGGTGGTATGTTAAATGCTGGGAAACGGGAATGTTTTGGGGAGGGAAGTTTGAACTTACGTGTGAGATGCTACGTCCCATCTTGGGCTGAAGATGAGGAAGTCTACGAGCGGAGCCGCCGGGTCGCGAGATGGTGCTGTCAAGACACAGAAAATCGAAGGGTCGATGTGGTCCACAGAAATACTTCCGACGTTGACGAACTTTGTCAAATCGTACTTGTATGGAACGTAGCTTCCGTGCCAAGCTACAACATCAAAGGGAGAGTGATTCTGGGTACTCTTGAAGAACTTGCCGCCGAGCTTGTATACGATTTCCCATGGGGCAACTTCGATTTCATATTTGGCTACTGGGTGTAGGAAGTCGCGGGAGTTTGCGAGCCCGTTGGCGCCGAGTGGACCGAGTTCGGGGAGCTGGTAGCTGGAACCCCAAATTTCTGTGAAGGGTTAGTGGAGTGAATTTGAATGAATTCAGAATTGGGTTGTCAATAATGAGCCGAGATGGCTCCTCAACTTGTGCGCTATCGATTTTGTGGATCTCATGCAGACGGAGACACGCCAAAACCACATGCGGATTCATTTCATCATTTCACGTGACAAGACATTCACTCACCCTGAATATACCCCCTTGTAGGTCCCTCAACCCCAACTTTGAACCTCTGACCTCTCTGAATGACACATATTTCACCAGGTTGCACATACAGCATTCCAAACTCGGTCTGAATATCGAGCGCGCCCTGCTGCGGGATGATCAGAAAATCTCCATCGGAGTTGACCGCAGCCCTATTCTTCATGGACGCGTTTGCGAGATAGACGTGCGTTGCACAGCCCTCTCTAAGCGTGGGGTCCCCGGATCCTGCGACCGTCTTGAGGCCCGATATGAAGTCTACCTCGCCATCGGTCGGGATGTCGAAGGGGTGCCATGCGAGTTGAGTAGGTGAGACGTGCACGCGTGGGTTTAGGGGGAGGAATGTGGACTCGGTATCCTTGTTATCTGGGAGATCCGTCTAGAATGAGGTTTGGTGGTCAGCATATGACGTTTCCTAGATAGTGCAAACGCGTAGGGCTGTCCCAAAACGGGCTGATGATGAGCCTTGACAGGGCAGGGCTCTCCACATGACATTTTGAGTATATAGGCTTGATAATCAAGTGAATATTCTCAAATGACTCGCATAATGCTCGGGTTGGTCTGGGTTCTTAATTTGTGGACGAATGAGAAAGGTCTTACAAATCCCTGGTGCGCAACCGCAGGCCTCTGCATCTTCGGTCAGCACGATAGATAAGTCCAACAAGGCCCACAACAGCATACCGCGCGATACATCCACGCCTTACGATTAATGTGACGCGGAGCAATAAAGGAAGAAGCAGTGAGTTGCTCAGCATAGAGCCCGAATCTCACACACCGTGGACTATTTTGCCCTTTTGGTATTGTACCTAAACAAACGCGGAACATGTGGTCAGATTAAGCTCCAAGACCAAATTCAAGGCATCTCCACTCACCCGGGACAGCTTCTGATTCGAATCTTTGAGCAGCATCGCGTGGTTAGCTACGTTCATCCATGCAATGTGCAGTGCAGACTCAGCCCTATGACAGACGGGGCTAGGGATAGAGACCCTGAATAGAAGGGCAGGCACACGTACGAGTTGTTGAATCCGGATTGATACTGTGAGACTGTGTCAGCAGGGCTACTTGTTTGGGCAACCCCCTCGCTCCGCTTGCAGGTTTTCTCCTCTCTTTTCCTAGCATAAGCGGAGACGGTAGGGACCAGGTAAGCTCACCTCATAGGGATCATTTTTCCTAGTTCCAAACGAAGGAATGCTTCCATCTTTCTGAGTCTCAGCCCAGTGGAAAATATTCTGGTATTCTTTGGGGTCGTCCAATTGGGTGGTGGCTGGCATGTTGAATGAGAGCTCGGAAGCTATATTGATACGTGGGACAGAAAACCGGGTATCGGGTAATAAGCCTATTTACGCTGACGGCACGGATATTGAGGTTGGGATCACACGTCAATGGAGGCGCGGAGTACTTATGCTTTTTAAAGGAAAGAAAAAAAAAGAATTCGAGAAGCTTCAAATGGAGCTCCAAACGACCCCACATTGCGTGGCATAGCACAGCATCACTGAGACACAGCTATAGTGGGGCATCTTATTGTCAGTCTTCGCCATGAGGGGCGCGATGGGGACGATGTCCGGCCTCCAATGAGGTTAGGCTGGGTACTTTTGGCCAATCGTTAATGTCACCGACGTGAGATGCAATGATTCCAGACTCAAGTTCCTGGGACGCCTCGAGAGAGTTCATTGTCGCAAATCAACTGCCGAACTTTGGTTCGAGGGGTCGCTGGCGAGTCCTGGGGTTGGAACTTGCAGCATCAGGTTAGAGTCGAACGGATTTACGCCGGGAACTGGTTGGGACCGCGGACGGCAGAACTGTCGGACCGAGAAAGACGTCGGTGGGAGGAGGGGAGCACTGGGAGATGTAAGGCGGTGAATGTATTGATAAGATTCTGGTAAGCAAAAACACCTAGACAACGACAACGACAACGACCACGACTCCGACCACGGCCATAACGGTCCGCCCTTGATTGGGGATATTAACCTCGGCCAGCCGCCAGCCGCCATGCTGCCCCGGACAGCATTTCTTCGTATTATTTGCTACCTTCGACCGATCGCATTAGATACCAGGCCTCCAGGCCCAGGTACTGCCCATGTACGTGTTAGGATCGTGACAATCAATAGCAGGAGGCCAATCGGTCAGCCACAATAACTCTCTTTCAGCCCTGCCAGACATTTTCTCACGCACTGTGCGACCGCGTCCAGCACCGGACCTCGCCTATGTGCCACGGACTGTGCCCATCTCGCATACTACTTCATCTCGAATCTTGGGTTCCAGCATTTCATGCATGTGAGATGCTCGTTGCACCCGCAACGCCGTACTCGCGCAACGCGCCAGCCAATTGCCCAAGATGCCATGATTATGACCCAACATCCAGATGCGTTGGTCCTGGTCCCGGAAACCGAGCCCGAGTCTTGAAGCTTTCTTTGCTATTTATAAAGCGCGGGTTGCGAATATTCGATATTGCATCGCCCCGCCGTCCAAGGCGGACTAGACTGGACCTGATCAAAGGCACACTCTGGATCCCTCCAAAGTTGTATGGAGCAGTCGTAATCCGTCCGCGCAAGACATGACATGAGCTCATAAGCCCATCCACCACCCACCGGCGGCGGCCGGAGCACATAAGAGAGCGAGGAGCACGGGGCGCAGAACCCACAAATTGGACGACTTTCGCGACGGGCCTGCCCTACCTTACCCTTCTGCGGCCCTCCCCTCCCTACCTCGAACCAAGGACCAAGAAAAGCGTATTACGCAGATGACAAAGTAGACTGGAACTATTCAGTAGAGACGGTGGCTTGTAGCTTGCCACTTACGAATGCACTACCCACACCCGGGCACGTTGTGGCGTCGCAAACTACCCCAGTCCGGCCAAATGCGGGGGAGGAGCAATTTGCATAGTGACCCCCTGTGCCCTGCACTACACCATCTTCCTCACTTATCGACGAAAACGCAAGATCATGAGGTCCATGCCCACCACCTCCCTCTCCCCTAAGCGCTTAGTCGGAACTTCTCCATGGGTAAAGTCCTGGAAATCCCTGGCGACTTCGGCCGGCTTCTCAGGCCGAGGGCGATAATGTCCGTGAGTGTGTCTGTGTTGCATCTCAGCGTCTCAAACAAACATCTCGCGCCGGCCAGAGCATCTACCCCCGCCGCCATACGCACTGCCTGTCCACTCTGCCCATACATCCCATGCGCTGCCGGCGACCGTTGCAGCGCAAGCGTGCAGTGGGCTCTGGCCGGCGCAGGTCCATGCATGATCGGTGAGCATAGGACGACTGGAGAGCGAACCAGAATGGGGTGTAAGCTAGCCATGTGAAATCCAAGGCTGGAGGCGTTCCGATCAGCCACGCGAGAAAGAGGCATAGATCTCCACTGCCCGACCCAAAAAGGAGAGCATGCCCAGCGGTGGTAAGACATGGTGATGGCTTCTTGCATCGATAAAGTCACGAGCATCATGGCAATCTTGAAATATGCGGTCCTGCCAAAGGCCTGCCTGAGTTAGTCCCCATAGCGGCTTCGGACGAACAAGGAAGCTAGTCGAGAGAGAAGAGGACAGATTGACTGTGTGATAAACAATCGTCCTGAGGGTGCATACTAGAGATCGTGGACTAGAACCTAGGTGTGTCTGGTGCGCGATCTACCCTCTGCCCTGCATGCATGCAGGTGATGGCCACTGAGCAATCAGGAAGCAAGAATGTGCAGCGTGGAATCGCGGAGTGCGTGACGATGCGACGTGACGTTGATTTATGATTGTCCAGATTCAGGACCCCTGATAATAGTTGATGTTTGCTGAGGCAATAACGACGTCGTTGCATATCATTGTTTGTGTCTGACGCGCGGCGCGTCGCCCTACCTCGAGTCCTCCATTACACGATAACCTCCCAGTATGCCGTAACAGTATCGATACACAAGAATTTTGCTGCCCAAGTTTAATCATTCATCCAAGCCGTGACCCTGTTTCCTCCAAAACGCGCAGCAAACCGTAGACCCTGGGAGCCCATGGGGAAATAGGAGACTAGGTACCAGACGAGTGCAATCAGCTGAATGATGGCCGCGATGAGAGTCAGGATGGTGGTTTGGAGCTATATTGTCACGCGGACACCAAGTCAGTACGAGCAATCGGCAATCGATAAGCTTTAGCGTGGGGGGGGGGGGGGGGAAGGGTGAAGAAGGGTTCAACAGAGGAGGGGAGGAATAGGCAGGGTTCGCGCGGGATGCGCCTAAGGTGTGCAATGCATGCAGGGATGGATCAGGGTTGTTGGGTACGCATGTCGACTTACGCCTATTGAAAAATACAGCGTCAAGGCTATGCTGCCAAAGTACGCGGCAGTGAACGGCAACCTTGGTCCGGAGACGAGATGTTGGACTGATCCGTCAGCGCAAGCCGTACAAGGTCAATGTGTACTTCATTCGTAAACTCACCATATTGAATAGGCCCTAGAAGCACCGCCCACGAAATCAAGAACAAGAATGACCCCATGGTCCAAAGTACCACAAACTTGCGGGGTGCCGCAATGATCACTCCGGTGAAGGCGAGGGCCATTGCTATGGCAAACATGGCCAGGGATGCGACAATCAGTCCCCCAAAGACAAGAAGTCGATCCCACCTGCTCACTGTAGAGACGTAATGATTAGCTTAGTTCGACATGATAATAGCGGTGAAACGGATATGCAAGCCTCCTGCAACCGAGGCGATTTACGCAGGAACTCCCTTCAGTCACGGTTGCTCAGTAGATCGCTGCAGTAGTAGACCAGATGATATGCTAGGAGACCTCAAGTGTAAGAAAGTGAGACTGCAGGGACTGCTACTAGAGTGCAGCCATCAACCTCGCTTTGGTTCCAGGTTTCAGACGACAAAGCAGATTGCTTGCTATGCACCTAAAGCTAGGCTCGCAACAGTGTCCTCCTAGCATGGTCACGAGGCATGCGGACCATCGTACTGGTGTCGACATGAAAGAAAGACTGCCGACACACAGCTTGCTCAAGATTTGGCCAATTCTTCAGAAGGGTGTGCGCGGTATAGTGGCTTATAGGCAGAAGGCCGCGAAAGACGTCATGACGCGACATTTTGCCACGACGATTAGGGATACGCAAGAAGAAATATGCAAACATACATGCAAACCACCCCTCCTCTTCCTCTCTTCTTGTGGGTTGCGGTAATGGAGCGCCCGGCTCAGTGGTCGGAAGCCTAACATAGCCACCGGATCCAAATGGGTTGATGTTTTGAAGCCTTCCCAAGAGGGAGGGAGACGAAGTGTTCACGGGGACGTCAGGGTCTCGTCTACTCCAACCCAGCGAGTTCATCGAGTCCCGGAACGAGGCGGACGCCATGTCTAGCAGTCAAACACAGTATGAGTCGTAGATGAGGCCACGAGGTGGTGGGTGGCTCGCACACAGAAGGGGAAGCCTGTTTTGCGCCGTGAAGATTGAGGGTGGAGAGAAGGTAATGGAAAGTGCACGGTGTGCCGTACGGTACCAAAGAAGCTTTTGGAGGAGCCGCAGCAGGCGACACAAGATATCCGGGGCCTGGAATGCCACTAGGGTAAGTTGCCGCTGTGTGCCACACCCTTGATGCAGAATGGCCTGCGAGCCTGAATCCTCGTCCCCAGCTTTTGGTGTGGCTTGTGGAGTGGGTGTGCAAGACGGATAGGGTGGAGCAACGCCTGTGAAGGCAGGACGAGGTCAAGAAGAGGCAGAGGAAAGTACTGCGCGACGGCACGGAGGATTTCGTGCAGATGATCTCCGCAGCGTCGTCTGCAGTCTGGATAGACGAATATCCAATGACAGATGTCAGACAGGGTCTCAGACAAGAGAACCGGTGCGCGAGGCTTGTGATGAGGGCGTGGTGGTTGTGCAGAGAAGCCTATATGGCGTCTGGCAATGGTATGGAGAGTATGGTGAAGCTGCGGGAGCCGGCCGTGGAGCCCGTGGCGGAAGTGATTGGACGGGTGGACGAGGCGAAGGCGGAAGAGGATAGCGTCAGTGCTTCCAGGAGGTGTGTATGTGTGGTTATGGTGGTGGTGGTGGTAGTAGAGGAGGAGGGAGCAGCAGCAGCAGTAGCAGGGGAGGACGGTCGGTGGGTGGGAAGGCGTGGTGTGGTGGTGTGGTGTGGTGTGGGTTTGCTTGATTGCTGAGCGCTTCAGTAAAGTAGGTTTGGCTGGTGTGGTGTGGTGTGCGGAGAAGAGGTGGTATGGGTATGGGGATTGTTTCTGTGATGGGTGTACGTTGGGGAACGGAGCTCTTGGTCGGCTGGCGTTAGGCGATCCCTGGCTAGCGCCATCCGCGGCGTCGGATTTAGAACGCGCATGCACTCACGTCTGCACTGTTTGGGTACCAGCTGGAGGCAGCTTTCGTGTGCTGCGTATTATTGTACTGCCCATGTACCGCATTCACGCATTCACACCCCTCATCGTCCATTAGCCAGAGAAAACCCCCCAGGGTCTGATGGACATGGACATGGGCTGGGCAACCCCCCCGGCGTCCTGCCAGGGCTGCCTTCGCGTTGCTTTGCACCTCCACAGCTAAACCCAGTAGAAGCCTGCTCTGGCTTGCTCGCACACACCTACTATCTCTCTCACACTCTCTAACTCTAACCCACTTGTTCTTCTCATTCTTCTGGTTTTGGCACTGGCACACCCACCTTGCCCACCCTCCTTCTCATCCACACACTACTGGCCAAGGCAGACCAAGCAGCCTCGGACCGGGTGGATGCTGGTCAACCTGTTCAGTACAGTGTCGGATGCTGGGCTGTTTGCTAGTTGAGTCACATTGCGCGCCCTCTCCCACCGAGCTTGCACGCGTTTCTAATAATCTGAGACCTTAACTTGGATTTTCCTCGGACTGCCACAGGTGGCCCGCAAGTGACCCCGTTGAGGCCGCCCTGTTCGGGAACAAAAGCCACCAGGCCTGGCATGGGTGGGGAGCAGTAGTGGGCATAGTGGATGGGTGGGCAGAGCCAGGGCATCATCGGGGCCTGGGTTTAGGGTTATTGACGTGAATGATTTGATGAGCCACACTTGATGCTATGGGAGGTTGGAAGGCAAGGCGAAAGAGGGTGAGGGTGAGGGTGAGGGTGAGAGGCGTGCTGAGGAGAGAGTATAATATGCTGGGCGATTCCGCATCGCTCCGGGACGAATCTATTGCCCTGCTTCTCCTCGCATTTCTCTCAACCGCCGCGTGTATATGTATATTGGGCCGTGAAGCCGGTCAGTCAAGTCAAGTCAATTAGTTCCTCGATCAAACAGTCCATCCATCGAGAGCGACACCCCAGCAGATACAAAGGTACAAGACTACATGAGAAGATACATATTGTCCGACACTCTGATTCGCCCGCCGGCTTAAGCACGCACAAGCACAAGCACAACATCGACAACCTCATCTACAAGGAGACGGCTACGCGCAACGACAGTTGGGTCAAAGCCGTAGCACCGCGTACGCCTCTTTTTCTCGCAGCAGGACCCCGGTCTACGTCACCAGCCTGCCCTCGCCGCAGGGCACACCAAAAAGCACACGGGCGGACGCCGAAACCGCAGCCCCTCTCAGCTCCAAAAGGACCAGCACCAGGAGCAGCACCAGCCAGCAGAGAGGCTTGCTGAGCTTGCTGAGCTTGCTGAGCCAGTGTTGAGTGGCACCCATTTCCAGCCAACAGGCAGTCGCCGTTGGGAGCAGGGCAGCCCATACTCCCGTACTTGCACCCCATCTCTGCCCCCATCTGCACATCTGCACATCTGCAGAGTGCGCGCATCTCCCGCGACGAGCGCAGAGGGGCAAGCCTTTCTTTTGCCGTTTCGTGCTCGGCTCCAGCGCGCCCCGCTGAACCCGCGAGCAGAAAATAGTGGCCGGCCGAGCCATCGCAGAGGCAGATCATTGCTTTGAGTCCTGTGATTAGTCCAGCGGCCATCGCGCCTTGGCCTGAACAAGAGGACACGGACCAGCGACACCCCAGCGGCGCATCGTCGTCGTCGTCGTCGGTCGCTCACTCTCTGCTTTGGTCTTTTGGTCTTTCTGGTCCTTTTTTGGCTTTGCTGAAGGTCCAGTTCCGCACTTTGGCTCTGATCTGGTGCTGGCTTGGGCTTCTCTCTCTCTCTGCCACACACCACACAGACACTCACCGCCTCCTTCGGCTGGTTCCTTTTCCTTCACTTCTGAGAGAGCTCTCTCTCTTCGCCTACGCGCGCACACAGACACACACCCTGTCTTGCGTACCGCACAGCAGCTCTCTCTTCTGGCCTTCGCCCTCGCCTTCGCCCTCACCGTTCGCTAGAGCCCTCCTCTTTTCTGTGGCCACCTCCCGTCGCCTTCCACTCACCACCACCCTCCTACCTTTTCTCTCTTTTCACAAGAGACGATAGAAACGAATCTCGTCGGCCATTCCTCGCCTGAGGCCTTCGCCGCTCCTGCTCCTTCTGTTCGCTGAGTAGGCGCCAGTGGGCCGCATTAAGAAAGACGGACGCCGCTCGCCGCCGCGCTCCATCCCACCCTCCACCCTCCCACCCTGCAACTTGCACTCGCACTTGCACTTGCGTCTGCGCCTTCCCTGGCCCTTCCCTGCACCCTTCCTTACCCTTACCCTGACCACTTTTCCCCGCCATATCCTCTCTTCACTCTACCTTACCCTACCCTCCCCTCTACCTTCTACCTCACACCCACTCCCGCATCAGGCATTTTACCCAATCCCCCGTCGCACACCAGCCCTCTTCCGCTCTCGCTCTCGCTCTCGCTCTCCTCATCGCAGCCCCTCCCAACAACTCTCCTCGACACTGCGACCTCCAAACGCCGCACCAACCCGCCGTCCACCGCCTTCCCTCATCAATCCCTCGTGTCGACCGCTCTGCTGCAAAGAGAGACAAACTACGCTTGTCCCACCGACTCTCCGACGCCCCGCCGCCCGCCGACCCTGAACAACAACCACCACCAACAACACTCCACTCCTCTCTGCCACCCAGTTTGCTGCTGCTGTTGCCGCAACACACCCTCTGGTCGACTCTCCAACCCGCTTCTGCTCTGCTCAATTCCTCTCTGATCTACTCGGCTCCGCTTCTTGTGCGAGTCTGTGCCTCGAATTGCGACCTCCACCACAAGGTGAGTCAACCCGCCATTTTCTCTGTTCTCCCGCCCAACGCCTCCTGTCTGTCTGCGCTCCCCGCGCATACACTGTCCCAGACGGCCGCTTCACCATTGTGCGACCGCCTGGTACCAAGTGTTTCTCTACTTCTGGCCCTTGTCCTACTTGTCCCCGCTGCGCCGGCGTGCGGTGCGGCTGCTCTCCACCGACGCTCGTCTTGCTGGTTACTCCCTTTGTGCGCCACACCCATGTAGCCGACCTTTCAACTCCTCAATGCCACCATTCTCGTAGAGTCTGCCACTGACAGATTGTCTCCAGGTCCTTTCACAGAGACATAAGCCACGAGCTGCCCGCGGAATCAAGCCCGCCTCACATTCCTCCTAGAATAGCCCTTTCTGCCCGTTTCACCCTTCCTATCAGTCCTCTGTCAATACCCATTCCCTCGGGATACCTTGATCCTACGAAGCAATTGGTCAAACTCCGCTGCCGGGTAGATTGTACGAGCACTACAGCCCGCGATAACCACTGTACCCGGTGAGCTTGATCCCTCCCCCCTCCCCCACCTCCCTGGCAGTGAGGTGCAGAGCACTCTACTTGTACAGAAAGATGCGGCCCTAACGCTTCTTATGCAGAACAAACTTTCCACCGCTTCACCGGTTACCACCAAGGCTTACTAGTAATATCTACCAAGTCAAGCGAGTACGCCTAGCTTGCTAAGACTGACCTTGTGCGCCAGCCATAGCAATCACCTTTCCCAGGCCTTTATATGGTCACGAACGGTCTCGTGCTGCAACCACTTTGTAACCCTGCGATAGTGCATTCCATAGTCACTCAGTCGGGTCGAAGACAGATCGTTTCAGATCCTTGAGACCGGGGGACCTCCATCGGGCCTCGGGCTCACACACCCACATTCCGGGGTTACTGCAACCTTCAGTGATGCCAGCACCCAGTAAGTGCAATTCTTGTCACATCCCCCACCCCTCGTTGTCATGAGACGCCCTCGATGACTGCATCCTCTACACTCATACTCCAACCCTTTCATTTATATTCGACTCAAACATTCCCCACTTCTCTGCTTCTCTCCTCCATCTTTCACCTTCTCGTCAATTTTCATCATGCTTCGTGAAGGCATCATACTGACTGTCCCCCAAGCGGACGCCTTGTTCACTCCCCCTTCTTCCTACTCTCCTCAGAAGACCCTCTCAAGGCTGGACCTTCGATTGGATCCCCACTCTGACGATACTCTAGACGCCGATATCTTCAATAACATGGCTGGTACTGGCTCTCCAACTCCATATATCAAAGAGGAGGTTGATGACATGCAATTCAACCCCAACCGCTTCGTATCTCACGCCGGATTCGACATGAACCAACAGTTTGGCAACCATCAATATAGTGCCGCCCACGAGAATGTGGGCGGCGTCAACCCTTCGGAGCTTACCATGAGCGGAAGCTTCAACATGAACAACCAGTTCGGTGGATCGTCCAGTTACATGCAGGGTGCCGCGGGAATAGCAGATGATGAGCTCGCAGATTCCCTGGGCAACCTCGATCACCAGCAGAATTTTGGTGCTTTTGGCCAAGAGAACATAGATCAGCAGGATGGTTTCTTCCATGCAAATGCCAACAGTGGCCATATGTCCGGTAACCATCCCAACATGAACCAGATATACTCCAATACTCCGGACGACCTACCAATTCAAAGTCCTTTTGTGCAACCCCAGGGGTTTGATTTCTCCCAATATCAGTCCACTCCAAACCGGATGGGGTTCGCAACAAGCCTACCCAACGGGGCGGTGCATCGACAACGCATGCCAGCAGCCATGACCAGGAACGGATCCGATAATCGTAGTCCGATGTCACCTAAGACTCCTGCTTTGGGCGGTCTTCACCTTGGGACCCCTGATTCTGGTAATTTTGCTTCTCAACCTATCATGACTAACATGCATCGCAAGAGCGCCTCAGGCCAGTGGGACAATACCCCTGGAAGCGTACATTCTTGGATCGATTCACCAACGCAATCCCCACACAATGCCGCGATGCACCACCAGCAGATCTCGGAGGTCATTCACTCTGGCAAGCACGCTTCACTTCCAACAAAGGTCGATATTGGTCAGTCGCAGGATGCCAAGAAACGCCGCCGACGTGAATCACACAACCTCGTTGAGCGTCGCCGTAGGGACAATATCAATGAGCGTATTCACGATCTTTCTCGACTTGTACCGCAGCATCGACTTGAGGATGAGAAGGTCAGAAAGCACATCAACAACAACGGGCCGTTGTCACCCACCCTTGGTGCAAGTGGTATGTCGCCTCCTCAAGCTACATCACTTTTGGCCGGTGGTAGTGGTAGACGAGCAGCTGGTAACATTACACAAGGTCTTCCCATGGAGGAGAAGGACAAAGGACCCAACAAGGGAGACATTCTCAACGGTGCCGTCAGCTGGTCCCGTGACCTAATGTGGATGTTGTACAAGAAGATCCAGCAAGTGGACGAGATGAGCGAGCGACTTCGACAGGCCACCGGCGAGGAATGGCAAACTGAGGAGACGGAAGAGGAACGTCGCATGCGTACTGAACTTGTCGATGCCATCGAGAAGAATGGTTCAGCCAACTTCAAATATTCAAGAGGACCTGGCTCTGGCCTTCGTGTGCCCAAGCACACCAATGTCGCTGGCGAAGCACTCAACCAAATTTCTCCCCAGAGCCTTAGCCCAGGCATGCAAAGTGGGGGCAGCGGTTCCAACTCCAACCCTGGCAATCAGCAGTTCTGGTCGAATCAACAAGGCCTTAACGCGGGCAACTCGTTCAGTCTCAAAGAGGAGGATGAATACAACATGGAGATGGGCTGAGTTCAGAGCATGTTCTCACCATCTTGCTGCGATCGAGCTACCTTTACATCGTTGCCATCTTTCCTCTCATGATACCCCCCAGCGATACCCACAACACACTGCATACGGCATCTGCATTTGCTAGAACATGGTTTCGGAGTCTATTAGACCTGTCCTTGTGCGTTCTGGTTCATCGGCGTCAGAGGCGTATCTCTCGCGCTGATGATCTCCCATCTATACAAGTAGCGCACAAAGGGTCTTCTTGGCTATGAGCCCGTTCTGCCTCCACCGTCTTTGCTGGCAATAGACGGTGGATCCAGCAGTTCCTTTTGCATCCACGACGCAACTTTTTCCTTGCATAATATGTCTTGACTTATTTGCCTGCATCATCTCTGGTGTCTGTCAAGAGCCACTCATCGAGCATGGTATACCACGTGGGGTCATTCTCACATAGCACTCATTAGCAGCTAGGCTATGGCTGTTCCTGCCGTCTTGTTGTTATTTCACGTTTGTCTTTTTGACTTTCCATATCACGGTTCGTACGTCAGCCAATCATCCTTGGCTGCACGACTTGACCGAAGCTTGTTTCGTTTGCGTTGCATGGACCGGGTTAGTTATCGTACATCATTAACAGCTTTGTTTTGCACATCACCACTCTTCAACTACATTTGAGTTCGACTTCTTTCTTGTTTCTCATTGCAAGCAGTGGCATGGGCATGGAGTCGTTGAGAGGCGTTTATGGACTCGACACTTTGTTGCAGATGATAGACTGGGGCCTTCACATATCAAGTTTGGTTTGAAGGCATCGGTCTAGCAGACTGTCTTCATTGTGCACTGCTTTGTGTATGGGATCTCCTTATATTACACATCTTCTGGGGTTCTCATTTTCATTTGCCATGTTTTCCTCCGGTTATGGCGGGTTAGGGATCACTGGAATGGGGGATGGGTCGGTTTGGGATGGGCACATTTTCATTTCATTTTATCATATGGAGCTCTAATATCAATCATTCAACATGCATCATTCGTCCTCATAATGGCCTGTGTGACTATTACCTAGAATACGAAACTAAAGTGAAGGGCGATGAAGTCAAAATTGATTTGGTTTTTGCAATCCGTGGTAGATACTYACTCACTCGCTCAATCCGTCATCTAGAATTCCCGACTATCCAATCGATTTCCACCCTTATTCCCGTTTGCCATTCGCCCTCCCCGTGTTTTGTTTGGTGCCTTGCATCGCCCTCGCCTCTCCTCGCCTCGCCTTACCCTGTCACAACCACTCCCGCAATTGACTCGCCTCGCCATTCCGCCCTCCGCCCTCATTGTCTGCTCATACATGCTACCCTACCCTACCCTGCCTGGGCGAGCAAGCCACTGAACTAGGCAAACAGGGACCTGGCTAGGTACTTGTTATATTGTAGCCTTGTAGTTTTCGCATTGGTTTCACGCGTTCAGCCTCGCCTTGGGTCTTAGGTTTTTGGTTTTCACATGTCAAGGTTTTAAGATTAAGTGTGGTGGATGGGTTGGAGGGTAGGCGCTGGGTTGGATTGGGATGGTGCTTGGTTAGTGGTGGCTGGTTGTCGGTCATGCAAGCACGGATCTCGGGCGTATGAGTATGAGTATCCGGGAAGATGAATAGGGTGTTGCGTGTTAAGCTATGCTATGTGATGTGAACATTGTTTTCCTTTTTTTTTCTCTGGTTCTTTGGTGGCTAGGCTAGGCATCAGGGTTGTGAGGGATGGGAGGGAGGTATTTGCCTAGAGCTTAGGCGTGGATGTTGAGTGTGGAAAGTAAGTGTGAGTATGAGTACGCCTCACTTGTTGCGTGGATTGTAGATTTTACGAGTGCGGCGGAGATACGCGCTGAGGTGTATATGGGGGGTTTGTATAGGTTAGGTGTGTGTTGTATGGTGTTCGTGTTGATACCATGTTTGGTCACTGGTGTGGGGGGACAAGGAAGTAGGTAAGGTGTTCTCTTTTACAATTACTGTTTATGGCTTTACGGCGACTCAGAGGTTATAGATCTGGTGGCTGTGTTGTTCGTATGGTATGGATGGCATTGCAACATGTATGCCTTGAGTTTAACTCGCAAGTCTAAGTCTAAGTCTACGTATACGCTATTCGTTTGCATGGCTTCTTCTTCCTTCTAGATTGCGTGGTTCCCATACCCACACCGTGTCCAGGCAACTCATAAACGCGTCTTCACATGCCATTTTTGCCTTCTCTGTGAAATACTCATTGCCCTAGTCTGGATCTAAGACATCGATACATAGACGCTTTGACACCTTCAAACTGCCCAGGTTCCAGGTTCCAGGGTCTGAGTACACTGATCTGCCTAGACGGGGAAGCGGGAAGTAGTCATTTGCAGCGACCTACTTGTATGTACATACATGACATGTGAGTGAGACAGACAGATTGGGACAACGGGGTGGGTCGGTGGTGGCTCGGAACAGGGCGGGTATTTGCATGAACTGTGCGTGTGTGGTGTGCATGTGCAGATATATTGCATGGATCGGGGATTTCTATTTGGTTGGAGAAGGGCGTGCTAGAGTTGGATTGCGTCGCCTGGTGTGTGGGACGGGGAATTAGGAGGCAGAAGCTTAATGTGTGGTCGATGCCTAGGTAGTCTGCGTGTCTGCCTAGTCATCATTTTGGTGTGGATGGGAGGGGATGCAACATGCATACGAGGCTGTGGATTTAGGCGTGGGGGGAAGCGGGGAGGAAGAGGCAAACAATTATCTGTCCTTTGCATTGCGTCAATGCGTGCTTGTTTGTTCTTTCGTTCTGTCCAAGTTATGGGTGTGCTTGTGTGTAGGGTGGTACATCTACCGCTTGCCTGCAGCATACTTCACATGTGCACGCACCTGGACGAGGCATTGTGGCAGGCTGTATTGTGTGATAAGGAATGAAGTGTATAAGGAAGTAAGTGCCCGATAACAGAGTCACTGATTCTAGACTCGCGGCCATGATTGTGGTCCACCCGATATCGCATCGTGCTTTGAGTATGTCAGTGTGCTAACCGCAAAATCGCGGCGAACAATATCTACTACAAAGCGAGCCTGCCACCTCTTCACCGATAGACAGATATGCTGTTTGCTTGCGAGGTCCAGACAAGGCGTCTGTATACTTATGCTTATGCTTGTACGCCGAAGCTATCGCGCAGAACTCCGCTACGGTAGGTAACTCGCTCGATTCATTGGCTGCCACGGGCATCCATAGATGCAGCAAAGGCAAGCAGAGGCATCCTCAACACTAACACGGCCTCGGCCACGGCGGCCACTACTGCCGTACAACAGACTACCAGCGGATAACGCATTGCAAGAAAACTAGTGTGTGCGTACCATCTCCCCAGGCTATAATGCGCACTCTGCTATAGATCAATAGCAGAACACAATTAATGCCTTCGGGCCTTTGGTTCATGCGATTGCGTTATCGATAATGCAATGCAGGTAAGATATGTTGTGCATGGCTCGGTAGTGCATGCATTGCATCCATACGCTCGCCCTCGGCCATTAGGAAACGCATCGTATGGTTCGGCTAGTTGGCTGGAAGAGGAAGATGTTCGTTTCGGCCCTTTTCCTCGCGCATCGTCTTCAGGTCCTTGGATCATACACCTGCCGTCCCCACCACCTGCTTGTCCTCTCTCGCGCAACCCATCTATGTGTCCTCAAGTGCCCACCTTCAAGGAGGAAGGAGGGGGGAATGAGTGCATGCTTCAATTGAGGGCCGCTAAAGCCCCATCTACCACCAACGTCACGATACAAAGTCAAACTCAGATCATCTGGCTCCCCTAGCGAAAAGGCCGATCGTTTCAAAACGGCTGTTGTGTATCCGGGCGCAAACTGCAGCCGCCAGCTTGTACGGTTGTAAGTGGCGCGGCTGGCGAACTCTAGTAATAGGCCCGAGTTGCGAAGCTCAAGCGTGTGCGACGTTACACTCCGTTGTCCACCATCGATCGGTTGCATCTATCCCAGGTCTTTGTCCAGTCAAGGTAGAGCTCATTCTGTGTCTCACTCGTCGTCTGCTGGGTTACGAGCTGCCTCACGATACACGCCCGTTCTCGTCCCCGTGCCGTGGGTAGGAGGGTGTGCAAGAGCGAGGCCGAGACATGTGAAGCGGAACGGTATACAACACCCTGTGAGGTAAGGCTATGCAATATTGAAGTCTCTCAAGGAATATATTTGTACGTCAACACTTTGTTCGTGGTATCAACGAAATCCGGTTGAGAACGATCCGCAAGTCGGGTGGCTCATCCCTTAGCCCTGGGTGCTGTGCTTGCACTGCCTCTGATCCATTTGGTGAGACACGATCGTGACCCGCTTCTCCCACAGAATCTCGTCAACCTGTCACTCCTGCTTGTCTTTCCCTTTCTTTAGCAATACATCCCTTCTTGACCAGACTTTCGTTTCCTTCGATTCCAATTCTTTGTCTCGCCCGTGTCTTGTTTGAAGTTGAGACAGGCGTCTGCTGCAGGGCCTCATGCACTGTAACCTGTCAAATCCCCCACCTCTTGACCTTTCCCCGCCTCAAGCCACTATGTCCCGAAACCCGAAATAGCGACTGCTACACAAGAGTGGATTTGGAGTCAGAGCTTAGCATCTATGAAGTCGGCATAAGCTCAGATGTTCGGCTGCTACCGAACCGTGGACCAGGAGACTTGACATTCCGCATTCCAATGAAACATTGGCCATTCTAGGAAGTGCGAGGCGCATCTTTTGTTTTAGTCTGTGGTTGCTGCCGCGATTGGGTTGCAGTAACAGTATCCGCGGCCTGCGGGTCGCCATCGGCACCATCACCGAAGCCCAGGTTCTTGAATGAGTCAGGGGCCATGAGGTTCCTATCGTCAGGTGGATGTGGTCAGCGCAGTCACCATCAAGAGCTATTCTCAGGAATGCGATGATTCGTTCGGCAGCAAGCGAGACGGTGTTACAGAAGGAAGTGGGGTGCGGAAAATGTCGGAGAAGACAAAAGAGATGTGGAGGTGGAGAGACTGTTGACGATATCGGAGGATTTCGGACGAATGAAGGAGGGTATGTGACGATCTGACAGCTTCGACAGATGCAGACAAGGGCCGAGTCTCAGATTTTGACAAGATGCAAGGGATGATATGTGCTGGTCTGCATCCCTTGCTTCTGAGAAGATCCCCCACCTTGAAGGCTGCCCTAAGACATCCCAACTACCCGGTCGAATTCGCACTGACAGGGTGGTATGACAAGACCATTGACTCTCCCTTGCGTTAATGCTGGTGAGAGTGGCTTGAGACATGGTAAAGGGGGGKGGTTGTAGAATTTGTGAGGCCGAATTGTCTGAGAGCTTTCAATAAAAGGAAATCCCTGGTACGTACCGATCCATTCGGCACGAAAGGTATGACTTGGACAGATTGCGACACTCAGGATCATTGCTACCGCGGTGGGAGCGGATGCATTGTAGATACGAGATCATGATAGATTTACATTCCCCTGAGAGGAACATCAGTTGCGCATACGATGCTAAGAGGGCGTTTTGAATCGCGGATGAAATGAATTGTGGTCGGTTAAGTGCCCAGTGTTATAGTGTTACGAACCGTCATGATCAAGAGGAAACGATCCGCGTTCAGGCCTGTGACATTGTACATCTATTAGTATAAGAAAAATCTTGATCCAAAGTGGCTCTATCTACAATCCTAGAATTGTATTGGGACATAAGGAAGTAGATAGACCTGGGTACATACGGGATCGGTTTTTGCACTTTCTGTCCGCCGCCAGGGCCACCAAATGCGCTCATGGTGAATATGACTGATGATGCAATTATTCAAGAACAAACGGTATGAGGTCAAAGTGACTGTCGCGGCTTCAATGGCAGCTGCGGAGTTGAGTTGTAGTTCGAAGGTGGAGTGAGCTAGAAATAAAGGTAGTCGGTGGATCTTTGTTCCGTGTGCGGATCCCTGCGGCAGGGACTGACGACACCCCGGAACCTGGGGTAGATCCTCAATCTCCGACATAGCGACAAGTGCTCTCTCGTCAAGAAGATGTACAACACTGGCTGGATGTACATCATTAGAACCATTCAGAAGCACTTAGAAGCACGAAAGTATCAGCAGAATTAGACCAAACGTACGCCGCTGGTTGACATCACGACATTGTTGTGACATTGAATAATCGATCTGCAACTATTGTTGTCCTGCCGCAGTCACAATGTCCGTAGAGAAGCAGGAATTATTTTTCATAATCTAATCATCTAAACTAAAAGTATCCCTGATCGTCATGGGCCGTTCCATTGCAGATCTGCCTAATTCCATAACTTCTCATCCCAAGCTTTGCACCTATCCAAAATATAGTCAACAAGATACAAGCAACAGATTATGTTCTAACAGCTGGATCCGGCCCGCTATTAATGTCTTTATTACTCAGGGCCAACCATACTCACCATAGTAGGGACGTTTCGGTATAGGAGGCGAGCACCCATATGCCGCGGAGACGCTTTATCGTCACCTTATACTAAAGAAGCGGTTACGAACTGAAGTATTGCTTGAAGCGATTCCCCCTCTAAAAAGCTCTCGGATCTCAGACCCATTGACTGGGTACTAACATAGGGACGATTCAGCCCGCAGGTATTAAGGATTGACCGGCAAGTTCGACCAAGCTTTCGACTACTCAGTGAACTCGGCCCATTTCGCAGCCTCTGTCTATCGATATGAAGCTTCCCGTTATTTCCATCGTTTTTGTGTTCATCTACGCAATTTTAGGGCACAAAGTGAAAGGACATACTGCGCTTCCGCAAACCCATAGCAGTGACACTACAATCGACGAGCAAATATGCCCTCGTGGAAATGCGGAAAATATCTCCTGTGTTGAAGTAAAAGATACACAGGGGCTGGGGAATCTAAGATCCTAGCGCACCGAAATACGCATCACGGAAAGCCGATTCATGAACATGCGAGGTCCGATCGTTATAGTGTGAGTGTGAGCCCCAAAGGCGACTAGTGGCAATGCAGCCAGCTAACCATTCATCTTGATGTCTAGGAAACACTAGAACGTGGAGACGTTGAATCAAACACGGGAGATAGAGCAAAACACCTGAGATTTAGTTAGATTATGTGAGCGACATCTTCGGAAAAGCACATTTGCAATCCCTTGGGAGTGGAGCTGTTGTATTGCCTATTCCGATGGAAGAGCATGCTGGTACTGATCCCGCGTTTGTACTGTATCATAGGAAACGAAAATATAATTACTTTGAAACTATAGGTGGGGTATCTATACGACTGAAAGAGATACCGCTCTTGCTCTCATCGAGCATCCACTTACAAAAAGCACATTTCCAGTCGAATAGTTTCAATGTGAAAACACTCGATTTTAACAAAATATGCGAGGGTTGCCGTCATTCAATTGATTCCTCATAGTTGCGACAGTACTTGTACCGGAGTAGAGAAGCCAATCTTAAATGGCTGAATGTTCCATCCTGGTTTCCTGCATATTTATCTCAGCCTGTAGAGAATGGCGCCTTGTCAAACGTTATATTGAGTGCTCCATTAAAAGATTGGTGCGAGCACTGAAGATCGATGAATGGAGAGATGTGGAAAGGAGACAGGGGTAGGTCTTGGCAACGCTCCGGGATCGACGCGGAGAGCTCTACCCTGTTCTTGCTCAACGAAAAGACCTCCGCACGTCAGCTCTTCTCTTAGACGAACACGAATTTTTGCTCATTGAACCTCAAATCGTTTCGCATTTCCTTTCCGAAGCTTCGAATAATCTCTCCAACGCTGCATGGCGCCTCCAGCGCGGGCTCGTCCCGTGTACAAAGCCTCATTCGCCCCCACCTTCTCCAAGCTCAAAACCTCCACGTACATTGACAATCTTCGGCCTTCCGCACCCGTCTCCCAATCGCACTATATTCGAACGCTTTCGTGGAATTCTACCGGTACATTTATCGCGACGGGCGCAGTAGACCGAACTTTGAGAGTGTGGAATCCGGAAAGAACAAATGTCAGGAACTCAACGGAGCTGAAGGGTCTTCTTGGTGCAGTGGAGCGAGTACAATTCCATCCTATAAATGAGAATGAGCTGGCCAGCTGCACTTCAGATGGTTTAGTCAAGTTCTGGGACGTGAGGAGTAAGGCTAGCGTCGGAGAAGTGAAAGTTAATGGGGGGCCATTCACCCTAGCCTGGAGACCAGATGGAAGCGAGATTGTTGTAGGCACAAAGGTCCGTTTCTCCATAACTCTTCAACAATCCGATACATAAGAGCCAATGGAGGGCCTTTAGTTGGTAATTGTTTATGAAATAACCGGAAGCTCACGCAAATTGCAGGACAATACCCTTACACAAGTCGATCGCGGAAGTTTGAAGCCAATCGCTGAACATCACCAGCATATACAGACAAACCAATGCGTATTTTCCTGGTCTGGGAAGCACATATACCTCACAAATGGTGATGGAAATGTCAAAATTCTGCGTTACCCGTCTTTCGAATATTACTCCACGCTCAACGCCCATACGTCCTCCTGTTATGCTCTCTCCATGGCACCTAGCGGAGAATATCTAGCGGTCGGCGGAGGGGACGCTCTCGTTTCATTGTGGGATACCCAGGAATGGATTTGTGTTCGCACCTTGGACCTAGTTGAAGGCCCTGTTAAAAGCGTAGACTTCTCATTCGATGGTAGCTATATTGTGGCTGGATCCGAAGAAGACAAGAAACTTCAAATTGCTCACGTAGAGTCCGGGGAAACTGTGCACACCGTCGATATTTCCAATCCGGCAACTCAGGTAGCATGGCATCCTTGTCGATATATTCTGGCGTACTCGGCTGACAGTCAGGGCCTGAAAATTGTCGGCAGTATCAATTGAGCTCCAGATGATTCGCCACGGAACCGAGACGGACATTCAAGACTAAGCGTTGAAGTGGCTATCGCTCCAATCAAGATACCCGTATTCAATGGATCGAATTTATTACAGGAGAACTTTATCCAGCCTTTGACTTTGAAACTGAAAATAGGATTTTTCGTTGAAAGCCAAAGACTATTCTAGCCATCAATCGTTGCATTCACAGAACGTGGCATGAATCGGCCTCGCTCGGCCCAAATTAGCGCTTTATGCAGGAACGACTTGCTTGACTCGGTCTCACTTCCCCGAACAAATGACGACATGATGGGGATAAATCGTCACTCTCATCCAAGTTCAGGACAAAGCCTTAGGACAAGACAGAGACACCACAACGAAGGACAATGGATGTTCAAGTAGCTCTTAATCCTGCGAGTCTCTTCTCGGCAAAGGGGTTGGTAGTCGTCATTACTGGCGGTGGCTCCGGTACGCATTCAACTACCCCACCATGACCCCACATTCACTCATTCTGTGTTTTTGTACAACCCAACAACAGGAACTTTTTTCTAACGCGCGTAGGACTTGGTCTGGCCATAGCTTCCACACTCTACCAGAACGGGGCCGCAAAAATATATATCCTGGGCCGTCGACAAGATACTCTAGACTCGGCTATCAAAACCATCAAAAGTTCCCCTGCAGCACCGAAAAGTTCCGTCTCTGTGGTCAATGCGATTACTGCGGACGTTACCAAACCTGAATCAATATCTTCGGCTGTGGACCAAATAACAAAGGAGACTGGATACGTTGATGTGTTGATCAACAATGCTGGAGTCATTGGGCCGAAAAACGCCACCGCCATGTACAAGGCTGAATCTATTGATCAATTAAAAGACGCCATGCTTGATGGCTACAACGAGTGGGACACCGCCATGGCAATTAACACTCAATCTGTCGTGGGGGTATCTGCAGCATTTCTGCCGTTGTTAGAGGCCGCAAACACACGTCGAGGCTGGAAACCCGGTAAAGTTACGGGAACCGGCAATCCGCGGCAGCAAGACAAGTCTACATTGGCCAAAATAGGCGCCGATGAAGATGACGACCGAATGGCACACATCATAACAGTAGCTAGTGTTGCAAGCTACTCGAGATGGTGCTCTGCAGGTCTAGCGTATAACGCGAGTAAAGCGGCTGCGGCGCATCTTGGAAAGATGCTAAGCACAATTCTTGCAGAATGGGGCGTCCGAAGCAACATTGTCTGCCCAGGTCCGTATCCGAGTGAGATGACGAGTGGACCCGGTGTATTTGGCACAAATCAGATTCCGCAGGGAAGGATGGGGAATATAAATGATGTCGCTGGCCTCTTTTTGTTCCTCGTAGGCAAATCAGGGGCTTACATTAATGGGACCGCACAACTTACTGACGGTGGTCGAGCCGGAGTCTTCCCAGGTGTCTACTAGAGACGCTTGGGGTCTGTCTAGCATATAACGATCGTCTTACTATCTCAAGAGGCTTTATTTAGAAGGGTAGAGAACTTACAAAGAGCCATAGAAGGGCATATAGTCTTGTACCAATTTTATCTTCTGCCCAATGAAAGTGGAAATTCCGAGCCTCATGACAACCCATGGCTACCCGTGCTGCTAATCCCCCGGTTCGGTGTTTCGTTAACCCGTGAGCGTTCAGGGTTCAATTCACCGTGTGATGTCAGTGACGTCACCAACTCTCACCACAAGTCTTAAAGAGATAACTAACGCCCACCTTACATACAAACACGAACATCCAAACCCCAATTTAATAAAAACCCCTTCGTCAAACAGATAGAGAATTAAGCTACATTTCCATAAAGTTTTTTATTCAAATCAAAGATACTCTTATAAACCATGTCTTCAAACCAGAACCAAAAGCCAGGCCTCGTATCCAGCCATGCGCAATACGTTAAAGGCGCCGCAGAAGTAAATCATCCCCTTCCTCCCCATTTTACCCCTTTCTCCTTCCCACAAAATCCACAAAGCTAACCCTACAGGAAACGATCGGCAACCTCTCCGGATCCCAAGCCTGGCAAGCATCCGGCGCACAAGACAAGACGCAAGCAGTGGACGCGATGAAGAAGGCGGGCGAGCAGCGGGACGGCGCGAATCAGGGGTTTGGCGGCGTGGAGAAGAAGGTTGGGGATCTGGTTGGGTGTGAGGGGATGCAGAAGGAGGGGGAGGAGAGTCGGAAACAGTGAGTGAGGTTGGAAGAGGGGAAGGAAGGGGGAAAGGGGGTGTTGTATGATTAGTTGGGCGTAATGAATGTATGAGTTTTATGGATATGAATATGGGGATGGAATATGTGATGGTGAATGAGTTGGATGAATCTCGCCTTGTTGGTTTTGGGATGGTGGATGCGTGATCCTGGACACTGGACTCTAAGTCGAGATAGTGAACGTGAACATTAAAGTGAACATGGTATACTCTCTAGATTCTGATTCATCTGATCAAATCACAAACGTACTGATTGCCGACTGTTTAAAAAAGGTCAAGATTCAGGGTATCAAACAAGCGCTATATCCTCTACGTTATGCAAAAGATCCATGAATATCAATCCTCATCACCAATGCCTCACAGTGACTAGCCAACCACCATCCTTCACCCCAGCAATCAACATGGCAACTCTCTTCCTCTTCAAGATCTCTCGAGCCCCAATATCCTCAAGCGCATGTTTCCCATCAAAGTGCCGCAATAGCATAGGCCAACTCTCTCGGACTTCTGCATCCTCGAAACTTTGACCAATCTTCTCCAAACACCTCGCTTCAAAACTGTTGGCTTTCTGTGGGGAAAGAACCAGGCGCGGTTTGTAGTCCTGTGGCGTCGGTGGTGGTGATGGCGGGCCAGTCGGTTGGGATAAAGCAGGTGATGTTGGCGAAAACGGTGGAGGGGCTCGCGATGGCGATGAAGCCTTAAGGTGCAGAGGTGACGGTCGATGTGGTTTTGACTGTGAATGGGTGGTGTAAATTGGTGACTCGGGGCGATTGGAAGATAGGGGGATGGTTGTACGATTACTGCTCGTACTCCCCGCATCCGAAGCTGGTCTAGCAGGAGAGCCTCGATATGCTGTTCTTGGTGACAAGATGGTTGACATATCGAGAGAGTCGTCTTCATGCTCGCGCCTTGGGGAGCGCCTAAGTGGTGTGCCGGGTCGACCACCAGTAGACAGGAAGCTCGACCGCTTATCAGAAAATACTGACTCGGACTGTGAGTCGTTATCTGGGATGTCACGTCGGCTCTCTTCAGTCTTTTTCATCTGCTTCTCCCGCTCCATCTCCTGTGCGACAAGAGCTTGAAGTTCGGCTGTGAGTCGCACCCAAGCAAAGGTTCTTAGTTGTGTGACCCATCCACCGCGCATCAGCCATGCTAGTATCTCCATATAGGCTTCCCGATGTTCGTTTGTAGGTATAAAATTCCTATATGGCCGCGGTGTGCCTGAAAGCATACTCAAAATCTTTGGTAGAGAAGGCAAAGTGGGAAAGCGGGAAGCATAGGCAGGGATAGCAGCTTGAAGGGCAGACATGTCCGCATTGGGCGAGACAATGTACGTGTCCCTTGGATGTAGTGGTGCAATCAACCTAGCACGCCGCCAGTATACAAGATGACTTGCAATGTACTCCATATCTTGTGCAATGATATTGTGCTTTGCCGAAATCTTCCTGAGAGATTTGGTGGGCACAATATTTCGGATATAAAAGGCCAGTGGCGTGGGGTTCCCTTTCGAGTCACCTTCTAACTCTTTTACAAGGGTTTCCGGATCTTCGAGAAGTAGCAGCGCTGCAGCTTGGGTCATCGGAGCGTCGACAACATCGTCTTCCAGGACAACGTTTGAAGTGGTCAGCCAGAGCCCTGGCATTTGTGGTTCCAGAGCACTGGGAAGATAAGGGGTTGAATCTGCTTGAGGGATTTGGAACGAGGTGTTAAACGTGGCGTCGAAATGTATATGCGCAATCTTATCATTTGAAATGGCGTCAAACAGAATGGCGATAGATTTGGCAAGTGGAGAGACCTTGAATATCTCACGATATGTTTTTGAGAGGGGCTCACCATTCTCCCTCGCCCTTTGTTTCAAGGATATGATTTTCTTTGACTCTTTCCAGACGTACTGAAATCGGGCTTGTTCATATTTGAGTGCTTTTGCGTACTTCCTCGAGACGTTGTCGTACATCTCCTTGACCCTCAATTGATACTCGAGTGCTGGAGGATTTAGTAAGAATACGACATTGAACATGGTCATGTCAGGGACATTGTCAGTGGTTGAATTGCTCCGTGTATCTGAGCCGGCTTCCGATACCGCTCCTGAAGCGGCTCCTGACATAAGACCGTGACCATAGCCTGGTTCGAAGCCTTCCGGATAGACGAATGGTTCCGTGCTCGTGCTGCCGCTCCCTTGCTCTCGGCCATCCACCTCGGGTTCTGCCTCTCCATCTGAGACCTGGATTTTGAGACCTGCAAGAAGATCTGATTCCTTGAGCTTGCCCTCTGACGTTCGTTTGTCCTTCTTCCGCTTTCTCTTCTTCCATAATCCGTCATCTCTTACGAACATTGGCGCTCCAACAAATACTATGCTTTCCATCCCGAGCTCAAATCGCCTTTTGTTGAAAGCCTTGGGTGGACAGAGCATTTTCTCCAATGCGTCGACCGGGAATCCAAGTACTGTGTTCCAATCATAGTCGCCTCCCACATCTTTGCCATCAGTCCTATTCTTGCCGTATCCCGTATCTTCTTCAGCCTCGTCCGCATCCTCCTCTTCAATACTCTCATGCCTTCCCCAAGCACCTGGTCGAAACTTGTCACGATCCCTGTGGCTAGCTCCCGTTCGTCCCGAGCCGCGCCCTCCACTGGTTCGGCTTCCTACCTCGATATCATCATCGCCTGCCTCGTTTTCCGTGCTGCTGTCCCAATCGCTGCCGGAACTGCGCGAGTCAACGCTGGCCGTCGATGTCTCGTTCCCGAACCAGGACAGAGACTGGTTGGCGGCAAGGGCGGCCGCGGAGGGGGATAGGGGCGGGTAGTGGAATACGAGACGAGGACCGAGAGATCGCGATTTCGTTACGAGGAGAATGGCATGGAGGTTGGAGGCAGGTGGAAGCGGAAGAGCCATGGTGGTGTGGTGCTCGCCTGCGCGCAATTGGACGCTCAGGGCTGTCGTGTCGAGGTCTTAAACATGTTATACGCCACTCCGTCCGCTAGAGATGCTTCTTCTGACGACTGTGGTGGTGTGGTTACGCAGACTGTTGAGTGCGAGCGGGTGGTGGATAGCTTTGTGTAAGGTCGGCGGGTGTGGGCGGGGATCTGTCAGGCAAAGTGCAGGCAAAGCTCCCGCTTACTTAACTATGGATAGACAGAATGAGCTTAGAAATTTCGAAGGGGGGTAATGAGGTTGGATATACTCTTCTCAGATACATCTTTATCCCCTGCACACAATCAGGACAAATCCATACATCCTGGTGCTACTCCTCTCCACGATACCAGTCACTGAATGTAAAGGGTCAGGGCATGCTGGTGAAGCGTGACATGGGGCTGCATTGGCCAATCACAGGCCGGTGAGTAAGCCAAGGAATGACTGCATCCCTTCAAATCAGCATCTCCCCTACAACCTCCAAGAGACGCATCAGGCGGGGTGCATCTTCACTCCTTGCTTGACCATAAGGTCTCGACCCGACATCTTCCCTCGACGTTCTCGTGGAATGCATGAAGATCTTGTCTTCAGACATGTTGGATCAGCTACATCACCACATCTTGGCTAACTAAGGAGACCAATCTCCTCCCGCTCCTCCTCTTCCGCGATAAAGAACCGATTGAACCAAAGCCAACAGAGAAGGCAATTTGCTCGACGATCCCCAAGGAGCATGATGCCTTTATTCATGCCTTTCCCAAGGTTTTCGCATGAATGGTCATCTTGGCCCCTGCCTAGCCTACGACTTGTACTGCAAGTTAAAATCTACAAAGAAAGTCTCGCGGGACGGGACACCAAGCCACACCAAAACCCTGAGACACCCACGGAAACCCTATGCTACTAGCTATGCTACTAACTTCTTACTCTATCAGACCGCGTCCTGTTGTGGCCGGCTTCTCTCAAAACAAACTCCAATCACGACAGTGAGCAATCACATCCAGACTGCATCTATGGAAGCTGTTACCGTATCAGGAAATTAAAAGACCATGCAGTCTAGCCGTCTGTACGCCCATTGAATTTAATGGAAAGGGAATGGTTTGCCCATGTTTACGGTTCCGTGTAACTACCTGATGCCATTGCGCAGGTCAGAAGGCTGGTCGATGGCGTTCAGTCGAGCATCCACAATGTGACGAATGTGCATATATATTCGGGCGTGTTTCAAGCACCCTCCAGTCTGTAAAGTCATCCATCTATCAATATTTCCCTCGTCTCTGCTATAAATCACCTCATCTCTCGCTGTTCTTTGTCACCTCTTAAGCCACCATGACGAACAAGAGCGAAGAAGAAATTCTCCCAGTCTCAACTCCAACAAGCTCTTTCCCACCTCCCACCCATGAGAAATCCAACCAATATGCCCTCAGACAGGAACTCGTCGTGTTTTTGGGCGAGTTCATTGGAACTTTCATGTTCCTCTTCCTCGCATTCTCTGGAACGCAGATCGCGGCCAATGCCCTGCCTCTCCCTTCGAATACAGACATGAGCTCTCCGCCTGAAGCATCGAAGCTATTGTACATTTCGTTTGCATTCGGTGTCGCGCTCGCTGTAAACGTTGCCATATTTGCGGACATCAGTGGTGGCATGTTCAACCCTGCGGTATGTACTCCGTATCTGATTTTTGTTGTTCGAGTCGACATATGTGATCTATCCCTTGATTCATGCATATGCATGAACTATTTCCTGTCACTTACACGAACCGTCAGCCTTTCCTTAGCTTCTTATTTCTCATGTATACTAAAAGATCTCCTATATTTTTTGAAGTTCTCTCCCGTACATTCATGACTAGGCTAAGTTTGTTACTTTTCCGTTCTCTCTGACAACATCTTTTGGACCGAAGCATGGCTCCTATTCATTTTGGGGATGCATCACTCAAATCATACGTGATTTGTATATGCATTTCCTTATCGATTTCCTATATTCACCATGCAGATGTATTCCCAACATCCATCTTCCCACCCCCAGTCTCCACATGTTCATGCCCATCATCCACAGCCTAGCCTAAACAAACCCGATCACCAAACCCCCTAACACTTCCCCCAGGTATCCTTCGGCCTAGCGCTCCACCGCACCCTCCCGTGGCCCCGAGCCGCGCACAGCATCCTAGCCCAACTCCTCGGCAGCATAGCAACCTCCGCCTTCGTATCGGCACTACTCCCGGGCCCGCTCCCGGTCTCCACAACCCTCGACCCGCGCATCAACACCGCCCGTTCGCTCTTCCTAGAAGCCTTTCTAACCGCCCAACTCGTCCTAACCATCATCCTAACCCCCGCCAGCAACGCCAAACCAGCATATATAGGTATGGCGCTGTTCGTGGGTGAGATCTGTGGCGTGTATTGGACGGGTGGTAGTTTGAATCCTGCGAGGACTTTTGGTCCTGCTGTAGTGACGGGGATTTGGAAGGGGTATCAGTGGATTTATTGGTTGGGGCCTGCGATGGGGGCGGCTTTGGCGGCGGGGGTTGCGTGGGGGTTGAGAGTTGTTGAAGGGGATAAGGGGCATAGAGTTAGGTGAGTAGTTGCGTAAAGCTTCAGTTGGGGTTTGTGAGCGTGGTTGTATGGTCTTGGAGTTGAGGGGTTTGGGTATGGGTCTTGGTTGGTTATTAGGGGTAGCTGTTTTAGGATTTCATTCTTTTACGTCTATATGTTATGAGGATGAAGAGAAAGACTCGAGATGGGAATGTCGGTACGATATCCGTAAGGTTTACACTCTTTACTTTTCTTAACTTGATATTTTGTCCAGTTGGCTATTTTGTTGGGCAGATGGAAAGGAGGCCCAAGCAACATCTACGCTAGACACTTTCTTATTTACAAATGTCATTCACTTTTATATCTCATGTCGTAGTCTTGAGATTTGCCTTTACCCATCTTGTCCCGCCTTAGTGAGGCTATGAGTTAACCGATTAACCCTCACTCAGAACCCTGGTCCAATCAAATTTCCTCCACCCCTTCCTAAAACCATCGACCCTTCGATCCCCCTTATTCCATCTCCCCTGTCTCTTAATAACCTCAATATCCGCATCTAGCATACCTCCAAGCACCTCTCTCGCGAACAGATCCCCCTTTGGCCATCTCTTTTCATCTTCCACGACGTGTCCCATGCCACCATCAAGCTCAAACCAGACATGGAAATAGGGCGCCTCTTTCGCGATTGATCGCCGGAATGCTTGTCTGCCTTGACCTGATTTCGATGCCTTGAGAGTATCGATAATGGGTTTGTGCTGGGACCATTGGTCGTCTGATTCGAGTATGGCTTCGCGGAAGAAGGCTGGAGCTGTTTCGCCATGCTCAAAAGGGATGGGTACAACTTGCATTGCCGCATGTGGCTTGCGTCCAGGCCGAGCTGCATTTTCATAGAATACCACGTCGCGGCCTTGATCATGATACATCCTTATTAGGCATTTCATAAAGTTGCGAATCTCTTCCCACTCGTCTTCATCGCATTCGAGAAGGTTAGTATGATGTTGGATGGGGACAATGACGGCTCCACCATCGCTGATCTCGGGTTCAGTGGGTAGAGTAAGGAACACACGAGTTCCAAGTGAGACTATAGGAGCAATCGGAGGTTGAGGTGGGGACTTGTCTTCGTGGTGGCACAGAGGACAGGTGTCCAGGATGCGATTCGTTCGTTGGTAGTCGGATATGGCTGAACTGCGAAGATTGACGTTGGATTTTGGTGCTCTAGCGGCGAGTTTCGTGGCATTTTCGTCCAAGTATTCAAGATCGTTCTACGCGAGCCATGAGTACGTGAAATTGTTGTAGGGAGCGGGTATTAGTCACTTACATCGAACTTAGAATCCTTGGCAATCTTCTCTGCCAGCAAAAGCCCCTCACCTCCAGCTTGCCCTCTGGTGCGTCTTTCCTGTCTGACCATATCCTCAATGCTCATATCTTCATTCTCTTTAACGAGACCCCTCTCCCTCCCGCGTTTGTTTTCGATATCAATGACTTCCCCTTTTCGGCCGCCCGCCAACATTCGGTTGTCCATAGCATTCAGAACCACTACATCGGGCTCCTTTCGGTTTGCAAAGCCTGCGGCAGCAGCATTATACTCTGCCTCCAACTCGGCGGCGTTTGCGGCCCCTTTCATCTTCGCTCTCATCATTTGCGCCTTAAGTTTGTTGAGCTCAGTTTGACTTAATTTGACCGTTGGTAGAGGATCCGGTATTACTTCCCCTTGCGGAAGTTCTTCGGGGTCTTCATGAGTTCTGGGCGGCCTATGAATGCCCGCGTTCAACCTTCTTTCCTCATAAAGCTCACCAGATGGCTTCTCTTTTCCGACATAATCCCTACCATATGTTTTCCTCCGGTCGAGCTCAATTTCCTCCTCTCTCGCATCGTCAAAATCGCGCAAGTCCCCATATTTCTCGAGCGCCACCTCTTCTACGGATTTCCCAGACTCTTCTGCCGTGCGATAAATGCCCTTGAGCTTTGTCATGCGCCACTGCGAACCGGAGTCTCCAAATGTATACTCCACCTCTCGCTGCTTAGGCTCCTCTTCTACTATTCCTTCCTTACCCCTTACATTCTCAAGAGTTCGATTCAATTCTGCTTCGTGAAGTCTTAATCGGTGCCCCTCTGAACCCGTCGCGTGCACATATTGGCTCTTCTCTTCTCTTTTCCTGGGCTGCACATAATCCACGTCCAACATTGATGGTGCCTGCATCCAGGAGTCACGATGCAATTCCTCACTCGCCGCATCCGCAAGCTGTTGGTCTAAGATATCGTCGTTCGCGGGCACGTAATCCCTGTCCGGCATTTCATCATCAGACGGCGAATCCTCGTCGTCTTCGTCGTCTCGTCGCGATTTGCGTCTTCGGGAAAGGAGCTCCTGGTCATCGCTCGAAGGTGAGCGACTTCTTCGGTCTCTGTGTTTACGCTTCGAGCGGGATTCGTGATCCTCGTCTCGCTCTCTTTCACGTCTTTTACGACGCGCACGCTCTTCTGATGTCTCCCTATGATGTCGCGATCGCTTGTGGCTATGGCGGTCATCTCTCTCATCTTCGTGGCGGTGGTGTCGCGAGGAGTGGTGTCGGTGTTTATGCTCGCGGTCCTTGTCCTAAAGCACTCTGAGCTTCAATTACTTTCCATGATAGAATATTCCTATAGGATGACAATTGGAAAACCTAGATATGAAACATACCTTGGATCGATGATGATGCCTATGCTCTCTGTCCCGATCGCGACTGCGACTCCTCTCCCTCTTCTTCTTCTCGTCTTTCCTCTTACTCTCCGCCAGCTCCCTCTCAAAATCTTCAAGACCCATAGTCATAGATTATGCTCTATAAGAGACAATCTATCTGATGGGTCGCTGTGGAGAAGTGAAAGTGAATCACAAGCTTGAATCGAGAGTTTTTGGATGATGTTGGAAGTTGACGAAAGCTTTCCCCAAGCGCGGGCCAACCGAGCGAGCTCTGGTCCACGGATATGGGAGAGGTCTGAGCGCTGATTTGACATCATGGCGATCTCCGCACCGCGTACCGAACCCTTTGCAGCCCCGCCAAAGTAATTTCGCCAAACTTTTTATTAGAACAACCTCAACGACGTCCACCGATTTAGATTTACATCTCCTTCGCTTTCCGACACGGCTACGCTCCTAGAAGAGCTTGAAGGAATAAGTACGACATTTTGGGTTTATACGCATATATAGATTGAATCTAAACAGTAAAAGCTTCCAGCAATCCTTGGAATTTCGGTCGGTCCACAACCGCGACGATGACTACACCTCAGTCCACCCCCAGCGCGCAAGCGTCCACTTCCTCCTCCTCTCCAGTAGCGATAGTATGCATAGGCATGGCTGGATCTGGAAAGACGACCTTCATGCAACGCCTAGTCTCGCACCTATACACCCACCCAGACCCCACGGCTGCCTCGCCCTCAGTCTCGAAAACCACACCATCAACACCATATATTCTCAATCTCGACCCGGCCGTGCACCACATACCTTTCACACCCAATATCGACATCCGCGATTCGGTGAACTACAAAGAGGTCATGAAGCAGTTTAACCTTGGTCCCAACGGTGGCATCCTAACGAGTCTGAATCTGTTCAGCACAAAGATCGACCAAGTGATTGGACTTTTAGAGAAGCGAACCGCGGCGCCTGATCCCACCCCGGAGCCTGAACAGAGCACGGTTGAGTTCATGACAGGTGGAGGCAAGACTGCGTCTCCGCAGCCTCAGACCCAGAAGGTCAAACACGTCTTGGTGGATACGCCGGGTCAGATCGAAGTATTTGTCTGGTCAGCTAGTGGAGAGATCCTGCTCTCAAGTTTGGCAAGCACGTTTCCGACCGTCATTGCGTATGTCATTGATACGCCGCGAACTACCAGCACATCAACCTTCATGTCTAACATGCTATATGCGTGCTCGATTCTGTACAAGACGAAATTACCCATGATTCTCGTATTTAACAAGACGGATGCGCAAGACGCCACATTCGCAAAGGAGTGGATGACAGATTTCGAGGCCTTCCAGACGGCGTTGAGGCAAGAGGAGGATGGGGGTGACTTTGGCGGGGGCAGTGGCTACATGGGCAGTCTACTGAACAGCATGTCACTAGTCCTAGAAGAATTCTACAAGCACCTCAGCGTGGTGGGAGTCAGCGCGATGACAGGCGAGGGCATGTCCGACTTCTTCAAAGGTGTTGAGGAGAAAAAAGCGGAATTCGAACGAGACTATAAGCCCGAGCTGGAGCGCCGTAGGGCGGAGCGCGAGAAGCAAAAGATCGCGGCTAGACAGCGCGAACTCGATAAACTGATGCGCGACATGAAAGTCGGCGGGTCCACGAAGAAAATGGGACCCAAGAAGAATAGAGAAGACCCGGAGACGGTCAGCGACGCAGAAGACATGGATGCAGATGATGCCGTCGATTACGACAATGGCGATGACGATGAAGATTCCGACATGGACGATCCCAACAACGGTCTCGAGCGCCGCTATCAGGATGCTCTGAGGGAGAGTCGTGAAGGTGGTGCTGGTGCAGGTGCACCCTCGGGAGACGACTTCTCGTTCGCCAGATACATGCATAAGGCCAATCTCGGCTGAGCATGTAACACGCAGAGCAAGATTCCCAACCAACAAATTGTCAAGTCTGCCTTGTCTATCCGTCCATCGATTCATCTGCAAGGCAAGGCAATGTAAGGCAAGGCAAGGCAAGGTCATGTACTGCAATGCACAGCAACAAGCTCAGCCCAGCCCAGTCCATGTATGTATCCACCCATCCATCGTCCAGCCAGCCAGTCAGACCGTCACCCAGACTATCAAAAAAAGAAGAAGAAGAAAAGGAGAAACATGTCAGCATACCCACTACATCCCTCCGATCCGATAGAAAATGTATTAAAATCCAGGGAATCGGAATAGATGGATAGCCAGCCAGCCAGCCAGCCATCCACGTGCAAACAACGAACCTTGGACCGTCTCACGACCCATACAGACACAATCTTGGATACTGTTCTTTTCAAATTGATGGGCTGTTATTGTTTCTTCTTTGGGCTCACCTACACAAATGGCTGCTACTACGACTACTACTACTACTACTGCGCTAGGTTATGTCATGCTGTGCTGGGCGGGACATGTAAACGTAGCGTAGCATAGCACAGTATTCAAAAATTTCCAAACGATTCCGTGGCTACAATGGATCAATTCACAATCCGGGACAAGGCACAAAGGGCACATGGCATAGCTAGGACTTCGAAAATTTTCTCAAGAAAAAAATAAAAATAAAAATAAAAATATAAATATGAGAAAACGTCATCTTGCTGTACCTTGTGACCATATTTACTGTTCCATCGCACTGCACTGCACTACACTGCACTACACTACTGTGCTCTGCTCTGCTCAACTCTCCTATCCTATGGTGTATTTTATCCTTATCTATTATTTGCGTGGGTATCAAAGTTACTCACTGCTCTATGACCTATACAGATCGCGGCCTACAAGTGGGTGGAGCCCACCAACCTCATGTTCAGTTCGGGTAAATGCTCAGACACCATGTCCATGTCCATGTCCATGTGCGTGTCCATGTGCCATCACGGTCCGATTGATTTTGAGGGAATTAAATGGATCACATTGATTTAACCTCAATAATAGACAAGTCACAGCTGGTGGGCATGAGTACAACATACAGCACCCTATTTGCTCTTTTAGCCCGTCTAGATGCATAATGCACATGGGAACATGACTTGCAAAATCTTTTCTTTTCACGGGTCATTGATCCTCGTGGTCGAAGTGAGGTCAGTAGCAAGCCCAATCCAACGTCCCACGACGCCTCGCAAAGATCGCAGCACAGCACGGCACAGCATCCAGCTAGCCAGACTAGAGAAAGTAAGCAAACAATAAGCAGCCCAGGCACTCAGCATCGGTCGGGCTCGATCAAGCAGTAATCAGACGCAGAGTGGGTCTCTCCGTCTTGTCAAAATCAGAGATTGTACCCCCTGCACACATACGGCAGCGCAGTGAAATCGTGTATGTATCCCCTTGAATGCCCATACGTACCCACTTTATACATGTACAAAGCTGCTTTGAGGCATTGCTGGTGGCCCCTTGTAGTACGAGATGCCCGCTTTTGATTTATTTTGGGCGGTTCGTCACAGAAAAGATCTGCTTGCTTTGATACGTTGCGCAGCGCGGTACTACGATACGATACGAAGCGATCGCTGGGTCGGTCCCGATGCGAATTTGACAGCCAGCCGTCGGTAACGACATACCTGCATACTTTTTTCTGCAAGAAAGGTGCAGCTCGCCTTCCCCTGTCTCCGAACCCGGTCCCTGACCCTTTGGACGTGCTTGATTGCTTACCTGCGTGCTTGTTCGCTCATGATCTTCTTCGCTTGTAGCATGATTGCCGGAATGATCTGAGTGTCAATACTCTTCGCGGAATGACACTGACAGGCTGCAAGACAGATGAGGCGTGTGGGCTTGCTTCAGCCACCGTACCGCCGGAAGTTTGTTGAGATCTCTAAACGACTGGCTGGCTTTCAGCCATATCTTCGTCAACGACCCCTTACGTGCAGCAGCAGGAATATCGATAACGGCGGAGATTGGGGCGGGATGCATTGTTTGCTGTAACAAGATCATCCTGCTGGAAGAAGAAAATCTTCAAACACGTGAAGATGATGACCGCTTCTGGTAGTGGAGGGATGGGACAACATGTACCTGAGTGTTTTCGTCGGGCCGTGAGACTGTGACACGTTGTACATGCCTCCCGCTTACGGGGGTAAATGTGCGCACAGGGCGTTTTGGTGATACTCGTAAGGCCACAACAATGAGCTTCGAAATTCTTTGCGTGGATAGTGATCAGAGTCTATAGTTGCACCTCACTGAAGGATTTTATTGATGATGGTGGGCTTTGTCGTGTGATGGTCGGAAGGTACCACGAACATTATCGAGTCGAGAGGACTCCACGCGAACAGTCCGACATTACCTGACGATATTCGAGGTCTTGGTAAGGATCTCACGTTGCCTCAACGACCGGGCCCGGGGAATCGGGGAGGCGGGCAGCGCGACCTTCTGAAACATGAGCTGCTGCTCCAGATGGCTTCCCCCGCATGTGCCAATTCAACCTATTTCTGTAGATAGACGACGTCCCACAGCAGTACAGCTGATGTACAAGCCCCTCGCGAAGGATCCAGTGATTTCGAGCAGCGAGAAGAAAGTGAGGTTTTTCAAGCAGGGACAGGGGAGGTTTGGGCAGCCATGCTAAAGCTCAGTATTCAGTAACCACGGGGAAGCAGGACTGCGTGGCCGTTGCGTTACGTATGCAAAGTCCAATGCATGGTGCAGGGGGAAGTTACACTCAGGGCCATCAAGGCAGGTGAGGGGAGATGAAAGCAAGACAGTGAAGTCAGAGGTGGAGGGTCGAGGGTATGGAATTCAAGACACGGCACCGTCGGAAATCGAGGGTGGCGGCCTTTGTGCCTAGATGAGGGACCCAAATCGTAAAGCGAGAAGACCGAGTAGGGAAGTGAGAACTTGGTTTGTGGAAGCCTTGTGTTGCTATGCGCACGAGACGCATGGTCGTTAGCCAGTCGATCTGTGAGGAGCGAGAATGATAGCCTCCTAGGTACGGGTCAGCGTCTCCGTTAGCCAGCGTTCCCTTGACTTCTCAATTCCGCGGCAGGAAATGCCCGTGGCGCGGTGTATCTGGCCCTTGGTGTTTTCGTGTGCATCAGGCCCCACAGCAACAGACGACGGGTTGAAGCATATGGGCGGACAAGACAATGTCATGGATGATGCTATGTCTTTCCTTGCCTTGCATGTAGGCGAGGGGCAGCAAATAGCGTGCGGCCGGGGTGGGTCGAACAATCAGAGCAGTTGGGAAGGTGTCCGAGCAGAAAACAAAGATTGATGGAGAGTGTCTAGAACTTGAGGCTGCTGGGAAGTGGAGGTTGGTAGTTGGCCAAGGATCAAACGTTAAACCTGGGTGGGGGAAATGACGATGGTCCCAAAGAGGAAACGCGCGATGATGGGTTGGTGGGCGTGGGAGGTGGTGGGTAGGATTGGCAACAGCTCGGGGGCGTTTTGGCCACCGAAGCCATCCAGAATGTCAAACCGGTTGGGGCTGCTTGGTCTCACAAGGCAGGTCGTGTCCATAGGCTCTGATGCGGTGCACCAAAGTATGTGGGAGTACTGTGGTAGATAGCGGCATCGTATGGGTTGAGGTTCGTGGTGGATGCCAATCATGAACAACGGCGCGAGGTCCTCCCGCCGGGGCACTCGGGAAAGGGTTCACGTGCAGACCTGTGCGGGCGGCCCAGGGCTGAAGTCTCAACGCTTGAACCTTGGGAATAATGCAGGGACTGCGCCTGTCCCCTTCATTGGCCAGCCCTGGTGAACCCGTGGCTGGTGGTCCATCTAGCAAGGTTTGACACCTCTCCCAATCCTCCCCAAGCTTCTTCATTCGAGTTGTTACTATTGCCTGTTGCACGGAAATAGATGCCGACATGTCCTCTCTTGACGACGCCCGCCCTGTATCTAGGTTCGCTTCAGATACGGGTTCAACTAACGCCTATGCCTATGCATGTCGCCACGGTGCAAGTCCCAAATGTTTACGAACCGTCGTGTAGCGTCGAGCAAGGCGTGGGCCATACTATCATGTGCCTCGAGATTACCTTTCAAGTAGTCTAGAGCTAGCAGGAGCACTACATTCCATGCAATTGGCCGGATGGCTTGGATGTGAACCAAGGTTAAGTATTGGGTCACAGTCGGGTCTATACAGTACCTAGGTAGATCTACTACTACTACGTGGAGAGCGCATCTGACATCCGGGGGGCGGGGTTGGGAATGTGCTGCTGCTGCTGCTGCGGCTCCTCCTCCTCCTCCTCCTCACCTCATTTCGTCTGCCACAGCTTGCACTCGGCGAGATCATCCTGGACAGTGTAGCCAACCGGACCATTCAGTCAGATCCTGTCCGCAGTGTAGCATTCCCGCCCTTCCCGGCCCAGGCCAATTGTTGGGGCCCCAAAGGGATTGAGGTATACGCGTCTTCAGAGAGGGGTTCACACAAACACTAGCACAAGGGGGAGTTGATTTTGGGTCAATTATGTTGTTGATTTTGTTCACAAACACTACCTAGATGGGTGGACTGACCCAATTGCTGTCAAGACGTCTGCCCCTGTGTCTCTCTCCCACGCTTCTCGCAGACCGTTGCTCAATGAAAAAGAAAATCGAAAAGTATGCACCTTCTTTAAGGGCGGGTATCCATGTTTGCCCATTAACCTAAACCAACCAATTCCCCCCATGATTCATTGCCTTGATACCTCCTCTCGAGCGTAGAGCCCGAGTCATGAAAACGGTGGAATAGATCCGGTTTGTCAAGAGAAAATAAAATAAAAGGCAACACGCCTCCCGCTTGGTCGACAAGAATCGAGAGGCGATAAAACATAAATACAGTGAAGAAGAAAATCCCAAGTAACCCTCATGTTCGGCGAGAGCGCCTAGAACACCGGGTGAACGCCTCATCAAAGATCATAGCCATGACGGCATGCGTCTATTGCTCGTGGCAAAGAAATTTTTTGTTGCTCAAAGCGTGATTGACCTGATTACCAACCGCGTCCCGCCGTAAAATTTGACTTTTAGGCGATAACTCCCAAGATTGGAGGTCGCGGCATTAAGTATTAGAACTGGAGATGGTGAAAGTACAATTCAATACAAGCCATTGGAGTGAGATGGAGGGCAGATTTAGGCCTCATATTTCCGCTTCTCCCCGCTCGCGGCAATAGCCAGAGCGTCCAGGCCGTAGGAGGAGCCCGCAGAGTAGCTGTGGGTCATGGAGAATACAGTCGGGTCCGGATACGAGGAATTGAAGGAGTCGGTGGGTTGGACGGCTGGCGCGATTGCGAAGCTGGAGCCAACCGGGCTGATTGGGAGAGTGGGGTCTACCATGGAGAGGGAAGAAACAGATGGCATGGAAGACTGGAGTGGAGCGGGCTTCGGGCGCTTGGCCTGTGCCTTCGCCTTTTTGACAGTGTTGTCGGTGCCTCTTGCTGCGTTGCGACCGCTCTGGTGCGTCCGGCGGTGCTGCTCCATGTTGTCTTTGCGGGTGAAGGCCTTGTTGCATTCCGGGCAAAAGGCGTCCTTCTTACCCGTGTGTTTCTTTGCGTGTCGCGCGGCATGGCCCGAAGTGGTGAAGTAATCACTGCAGTTGAACTGCTTTGCCATGGGGCATGGGTAGCTGTTCTTTTTTGAACGGGGGTTTGCGGACGATGACGGTGTTCGGTTCTCAGATCCTTGCTGCTGCGGCCTGTAGTAAGCTGCTTGGGCGGCGTTCGCGGGATGGTAGGGGAGAGGTATGGAGGCCTGTGGGACTGGCGGATAAGCTGAATTGGGGTCCTTTTGGGCAGGGAAGTAGGCGGCCTGGGTGAAGACAGGGGAAGCCATGGATTGCGCTGGGAGGCCTTCAAAAGCGAATTCGGGTGTAATTGGGGATGGGGTCTGCATGGCAGGCGAATCTGAGGAGTCGCTGCGGACCAGCTGGGGAGTGGGTGGAGATCCGATTGGTGACGAAGTGTAGCTTGAGGTTCTGGATCGCAGAGAAGGAGAAATGGAGGGGAGGCGGACGGGGAGGAGTGGAGGCTCCGTGTTGTCGTTCAATAGAGAAATTCGACGGCCAGAGCTGTTCTTGCCGTCCATGGTTTCTTTGGTGGACAAGGGCCAGAGACGCGCCAGTGAGAGGAATGCAGCCGGCCAAAGAATCGAGGGAGCGCGAGCAGTGGCAGAGGCAGTGGAAGCAGCGCGGGCCGTTGACGTGGTATGAAAACGGAAGACAACGTCACTGCGGGTTCCGCACGCGAAGACACGTGAAAGAGCCGGGGGGACAGAGAGAGAGAGAGGGAGAGAGAGGAGGTACTGCGACCAGCAGCAGCAGCAGCAGCAGCAGCAACAATTAAGTTACTGGAGATGCGGATGCGGATGCGACGGGAGGAGGACTGGCGAAGCTCCTTATTATAGTCCAACGATTGAATGGAGGGAAGGTGGGAGTAGAGCTGTTGATAAGCGGCCTAGACGGTGCAAGGCGGAAGTGGTGACGGCAGTAGAGAGGGTGGCTGTTTGGATGGCGGCGATAGGGTTACGCCAGTGAGGTGCAATGGAGGGCGAGGGAGAGGGAGAAGTGGATAGCTAGAAGAGGTAGCTTGGAACTTGAAGTACGGATGAGGAGGGGTTAAGAATGGCAGAGGCCGAGCCAGGGAAAGCAAGCACAAAGGATTTCTGGCAAGCAACGGAGTGGCAGTGGCAGTGGCAGAGACCAGAGACCAGAGACCAGAGACCAGAGACCAGAGACGGTGGTCCAGGTTCAAGGTGTAAGTGCGGGTACGGGTATGGGTGCAGGTAGGTGCAGGTGCAGGTGCAGGTGCAAGCAGTGCCAGTAGGGACGCCAGCAGGAAGAGGCGGGACATGATGGAAGCTTTATGAGGAAGTATTCATTAGCGTGACCAGGGACGAGGACGCTCCGAGGGCACTGATTTCTTCCAAGGGAGATGTGGGTTTGGCCGGCAGGGCAGGCGAAAGCAGGCCAGACAGACAGGCAGGCAAGCAAGCAAGCAAGCAAGCAAGCCAAAGGTTAGAATAGCCCAGTGCGTGTGCGCAAGCATCAAGTCACAGTGAGCGAAGAGCAGCAGCAGGGCAGGGACCATGACCATTTGCAAGGGTCGCAGGGGGTGGGTTTAGCAGGGCACAGGGTTCTGGGGCGGGTTAGCAGAGAAAAGAGGAAGAGAGGGAAAAAAAAAAAGGCTGAACCAGGGTCAGGGCTGATGCGAAAAGTCGATGCACAATCCCATCTCTGCTGCGCGCCGGCCCTAAAGGAAATGCCATGCGGAACACACCAATCTAGCGCCGCTGAGAAAAGGTGTGTGTGCAGTGCGCAGTGTGCAGGGCAGCCCAGGGCAGGCCACAGAGGACCAGGGCAAGCAGGCAGGCCACGCACACGCAACACACACAACATCTTTTTTGTCCACCACCACACCAGCAGCACCAGCACCAGCACCAGCAGCTAGCACAAGCCCGCAATAATCATTCCAGGACTCTGCATGTCGTGGTTGTGGATATGGGCATGGACGTGGGCGTGGGCGTGGGCGTGGGCGTGGGCGTGGTGGGCATGGGCATGGGCATCAAGCCATGAATTTCCCACTCTTGTGCAAAGTATAGTAATACTGTACAATACTTCCGTACATGGCTGGTGGCAGATGGGTTACGCCTAACCGGTAGACAGTCATGGCACCGTTCCACGCTGTTCCACTCGTTCCACACGTCAAGCCACACGGGGGCATGCCTCGCCTGTCTGGATCAGCATCGGCTCTCTGCGCTTTTGCGCTTTGCTGCTGCTGCTGCTTGATGCCCTGCTTTTTTACTCTGCTTGCCATATTTCGTTTTTCTTCCTGTGACTCGCCCGTCCCGTTTCGGGTATAGCGCCAGTCCCAGGTCCGTACCGAGTCGTAGTCTCTCGCCGTTCGCTGTGTGGGTTGACATGGTCACTCGAGGCTCAACGTCCCAACTACCCACTAACCAAACCCCTCTCTGCTCTTCTCTCCCCTCCTCCCCATCTCCCCCTACTCCTCATCTCACTTTCTTTCATTCAACACGCCATCCCCGCCTTCCAGACCAACGCCATCAACTGCTCGCGCGCGCGCAAAGTTTCGGAGAGCCTCCGGGCAGCCACGGCCAAGCGGCAACAATCAAGTTGCGCTTGGGAGGTCGCCGGGCCAATGTTGGGGTGCGGATCTGACGCCGCTAACCCAAGTCTCTGTCCGATCGATCGATCACAACTGCTGAGAACAAATCTTCCAGGGAGCAACGCAACAAGCCTCTGCCTCTGCGCCTCTGCCTGCCAGCCCTCCATTGCCAAATTATTACTACCCCCTCCAATTGGTGCCCAGCGACTCTGCCAGCTCACGCGCCCATTTCTGTCGACAGGCATTCCATCCCGCCCACCATAGCGAAGTAGAGGCAACGCACAGCAAATCCCGCGGCCACCAGAGTGCCAATCGTTATTTGATCCGGATGTTCGATGTCGATGGTCGATTGTCGATTCAATCAGGCGGGCTACTCCTAGCTCCCCCACTTCCCCCTTCACTATTCTAGCAGCGAGACCAGCACAACGCACAGCACACAGCGCAGCAAAGCAAAGCACAACAAACAAGAAATGAGTTCCGCGGCCAGTCCAAGTTAACACGCGGCACCGGCATTTACAAAAGTATACTTTCCAAGTGACCTTTTCCATGCCATCAAGACGAGCGCCTGCACCACCACCAAGCCGGCAGCGTCTTGTTATCAGCCTGACGCAGTTGTGATGCTGAGCCCTTTTAGGGCTTTCTACTGGGATGCGGGACGTTTTTTTCTCTTCGCGAGAGTGATGCTGGCAATTCCTCGGCTGGTTTTGTCTGTCTGTCTGGCAGAGATCCATCACGCACGGCGGGAAGCGCTGCCCTGTTTTTACAGTGTTGATGCTGGAAGGCGGTGATGCGAGCCGTTTTGGATGCTTACAGTTGTTTTATCAACAACGGTCCCCAAATGGATTATGCGCGCAGCCAACAACAGCGACAGGGTCCGCAGGACCTTGAAGGAAATCCCGCTGGTGCGACTCCTGGGGCCTTCCTGCGAGAGGGGTTCGCTGCAGGCACGAGCAGAGCAGAACAGAAGCAGAGCACGCTGGAACAGGGCAGAGGCAGAACAGGGTCCAGTGGTGGAGAGAATGATTGCTGTGAAACGCGCTGGGTCCCTTTTGCTGGGCCGGACAAGGGCAGCCAGGGCAGGGTAAGTCAGGGCAATTGCAGGGCAAATGGCAGTCAATCAAGTCAGTCAGTCAGGGCATTCTGGGCGCTGACTACCGGAAACATCAGAATCCGCGATGGTTGATGTAATCCGGGCGGCATTCATCAGTGGGAGTTGAGGAGTCGCGGCGTTGTGCGGTGTTGTTAGGAAGGGCCGTGCGGAGCGTTAGCCGGCGGTGGGCAGCATGCGCGGTGCAGGGATCCCGCCAGCCAGGGTCTTCCCCACTTTCCCCTGGATACATTAGCGGCGCCTCTCCCTCTCCGATCCCCCAGCCAAACCCCGATCTCTACCTCGAATGCTGCCAGAAATCCAACGTCATAGCAGGCCACTTTTTTCTCGAGGGAAAGAGTCCGACGACTGACTGACTGACTGACTGAACTGACTGAACTGACTGACTGACTGAGCCTGCTAAGTCCCGCTCACCACCTTCCTACTGCCCTACCGCTACTCCACCACTGCAAAAATGGTCCACCAGCAAAAGCTCCCTGCCGCTTCGCACCGCACCCGCCTGCCCGCCCTCGACCCTCGATCCCCGATCTCGACCCTCGACCACTCGACCCTTTCTTTCCATCAACTTGACTCGACTCGTCTCGCCGCTGCCCCTTTGGGCACTCCCCCCAAGCCGCCCCATCCTCTCTTTGGGCTGCCCTGTTTCCATTTTTACGCCGCCTCCACCCTCGACCGGACCCTTTTTCCAAGAATTTCCCTTGTCCACGTCCAATCCCACTCCCCTGTCCGCCCCAAATAGCCGGCCCATCCTCCACGCGTACGCCTGAACCGCGTCGTAGAGATCTCAGATCCAAGTGCAATCGTTCTGATCTTCGCACCCCGGCCGGGCATATCGCTGCCCTTCTCGGTCTCTTCCCGCGACCCTCACCCTCGACTGCCGCCGCCCTCTGCTTCTGCTCACTCTCATCGACGATTCAAAATCCCCTTCCAGGGTTTCTTCGACCGCCATCTGACCGCTGCTCCCCATCCGCGTTTCATGCAGGGCTCCTGCTTCCCCGACCGCCAAATCACCTGCCTATTGATTCATTTTTCCCTCATCCAATTGCCCATGCTCATGACGTATGTGGCCTGTCGAGCAAAATGCAGGGTGTCTCTCCGACGGACTGGATGCCACTTGTCCCGATCGGGACTTTCACGACAGCCCGTGCCAAAGTCTTCTTCGAGGTGGTAACACTTTTTCGCCTCGTGTAGGCGAACGCCGTAATTACTGAGAGGCCAACGAGCTTTGAATCCAAGCGTCGAGTTTCTCCTGGAAAATGGTGGGAGGATAGACTCCACCCCGCCCTAAGTTGCGTGTATGTCTGCGCAGATGATGTTTGAATTGCGTGTGGCTCACACGCCTCCTCAGCCTTTAGATTTCGCTTTACTCGTAAACACGTGGGTGGTGTACAACTGCAGCCAAAACATCTTGCATGAACAGGATAGACGACGTGGCGCGGACATTGTTGAAACTGATCCAACCCGGGCGTAACACGCAAATCCAACAGATCCAGATTACCCTCAGCAGACCTGAGCTTATCGAGATGATCGTACCAGTAGTCATCGTTGGGAGCCCCTGTGACTAGGAAGAGGAGCAGGTGTTCAAGACCAGGACGACGATCGTGGGCCCGTCAACGGCTGTCTACACGCGGCTTGCATGTCTCAACCACAGTGTGTCCCACTGACATGGTAATACACCTTCGATCGCCTCAGTCATTGGCCGACCCCTACAGAGGATTGCTTGCAGGCGGAGGCCGACCCTGAGGAAATCCCTTACAGCTGTCGTGAAACCCTTACCCGTTGCAGACCAGAGTGAGGAATTTTAGAGATTCATTTCTAACGAGCTCTTCCTAATGAGAAGAACTTGTCCGCGATTTCTCCTAGAAGGAGATACCTTGGCATATTCCTCATTCATCCAGGTGAGTCTTCGCTCTTCATGTCTTCTCGTCGCAACTCCCCGTCCTATGTCATTTCATCCAATCACGGGAGCAAACAGGTAGTCCCCACACCCTTCTCTCCAAGCTATCGTGGGCTGCTTGTGGAACTAATAAATTTTCGCATGGTGTTCTCCCGAACCTTAGTGCTGGTGCTTGCTCTAGGAAAACCTTCTGTGGAACAATATTGGTCCAGACTGCTCTCTCTTGAAACTCCTCCCTCCAGTTAGATCGCTCGATGTCGACTTTTTAGCATCTAATAGACTACGTACCAATAGGCTTTCGTCATCAAACGTGACTAACCATTAAGAGCTGACCACTCGGCCCTGATTGATCAACATTAAGAATCCCATGGTGCCACTTCCACCTCTGTACCATGGGAAAGCATACGGGTCACAGTGGGCCGCAGATCAGTGTCCGAATGGTGCAGAAGCTCAAGATGTCAGCCAGCATTTCCATGGAAACACCAGCCACGAAAGGTTCTGTTGCTTCCCCAGATCTTGGCCTTTCCAGCTTCTTGCTACCCTCGTAGGAGGATCTCCCTCCCATTGTGAGCTTGAAACCGATGGTTTGGCGTCGAATGGCCTTTTGCGGACCCTCCCCTAGGCTATACTCTAATCTAGAGCACCAGTATTAATAGTTCACTCCCGTAGGATCCTGCCGCGAATTGTACCGAATCGTAATAGCCATTGTACCCATACTTGCTACCCGCCAAAATGTCGAGAACCTCGCACAATTTGCGTCACGTCAGCTCGGTGTGGTGCGTATAGAGAGGGGCTCGTTGTGGTGACGATGATTTCATGGTGTTGAGTTGGGTATGATGTCACCAGAAGGTGGTTTTGCGCCGGGGCCAACCATCTATGCACTTGCGGCATCTGACAAAGCCGGAACTCAGCTTAGCCCTTGTCGCCTCTTTGCATCTCGTTATTGCAGCCTTGCAGTCTCGACTCCGGTGGTCGCGGCATTCGAAAATTCGAATTGTAGGGTCCGCGGAAGCGGCACAGGGGAAACGGCAAACTCAACCGTGTTGGCTAATCCAATTCACAGCCTTTCGTTCTTAGTTTCCACATCCTTCCACCTCGCAGTGCGTGCACTACGGAAACTTATACCAGCCTATCAGGACCCTTCTCATCCCCCCACCTCACTGTGACAGCCGTTTCTTTGTGTGAGCCACAATCCTTGAGCGCTCGACATGAAGAGCGTTAGACTACGTGATAGTGCTGATGGTAGATCTGCAATCCAGTCAAGGTCAACCAAACACCGCCACATACTATCCAACCCCGCTCGTCTTCAACAAAGAACCAGAATACACGTCCGGTGAAGGATCCAGTCATGATTACAGCTTCGTCTAAACCTTGGTGCAGGAAGATGACCGCAAAAATGGACTAATATCTTGACTTTTTGGATTGGGCATTCGCCCACTACAATCCAGACACCATAACTAAACTATGGGCATACCGCCCAAACAGGGCTGGACGCATCCAATCAACCTAGTAACCGGGTGTATGTACCCACACTGGTAAAACCATTGTCAATGTGAGATCAGATCCCTGGTTAATAATATCCGCAAGTTACACCCATCTATGTACTACGCTCCGCGAGTCACCTACTCGCTTGCATAGTATACCATTCGCCAACCATCATTCCCTCTCGCTTACGCACCATATCCATCTCCGATTTCAAAACATTTGACGACAAGAAGAACGTGTTCAATTCACCCGTTCGACAAGTTGGGACCACCCGTCCACCTCCCTTCCCCCGTTTCCTATCGGTTTTATTTTTCTTTTCCCGCACTGAGGTGAGAAAGACATGCGCCATCTACACATTATTATTTCGTTTCGTTTCTTTTCGTTTCGTTGGTGGTCGTGTGATCAGATAACTTGATTTGATCGAAACGACAACGATTGTTTATTTTATGTGGGGTGGGGACGGGACGGGACTAGACTAGACTTATGGCAAAGCAAAGCAAAGCAAAGCAAAGCAAAGCAAAGCACAGTTCAGCATAAACCAATGCGTAATCGGCATTCCCCCCCTGGGTCCCCCGAAATTGTTCATGTTTGGAATGCTGGATTTTGCCTGTCTAGTCATTTTCTTGTAAAGCATGGCACGGTGGTGTAAGATAGGGTAGGGGTACTCGGCATTCTTCTTAGGGATGGATGGATAGATGGATGGTATGTATGTATGATGGCACGTACAAGGGGTAGCTCATTAGGGGATCTTGGAATCGCATGCTGTGTACCGCTGAGCTGGGGGGCTGGGATATGTACCGCGGAGCTGTGCTGTGTATGGATGGATGGATGGGTGGAGGATAGGTAGTTTAGTAGAGGTTTTGTATACAGGTCATTAGCAGTGGCGATAGTCAGTAGTGGTGAGTTAGGCTGTGATTAGATTAATATAAACATCTGTCTCCACTAGCTAGAATGGGATGAGAGACGCAAGATAGATCTAACCTAACTGTACGAGTAAAGGGGACGGGAACCATAACGGCAACGGGAAAAGTGTTTGTACCCTGTTTTTTTTTTCCTGTCGCGTAACAAGTACCGTTGCGCTTTGAGTAGCTAGTTATTCGATTATGAGTTATGGTTATAGTTATGGTTATGGGTTATGTTTTGCATTCTGTTCTGTGCATTAAGTGGATTCGTGACTGTAACTCCGTACCGTACCGTACGTACGATACGTAGCTCTACTATCCTTGATCATATTCCTCTCCCAGGCTGTGTTAATTACCCGCCATATAAAGCCAGTCTATTAAAGTTACCCTTACCAAATAAGACGAATCGAGTCGATTGATACTTTCTATGAAATTTAGGTTTTTGCGTTCTTTGAGTGTGTTGATTGTTCTAGCTAGTTGGTTCCTAGGCTTGGGAAGGGGGACATAGAATCGGGATGGATATGAGTAGATTTTAGAAGATGGGTTGGTGGTTGGCATACTAGATAGAGGGTTAGGGGGTGGGGATTTGAGTATGTAGGGATAGTTCTATATCTGGGGGTTTTGAGGTTATGAGACTCGATGAGTGATAAGGGGGATTTTGTTGGATTCAAGTACGTATTAATAGATACTGAAGTTGATGTGGAATGTATAGATGTGTAGTTCTATGCTTATTAGTTGGTTGGTTGGTTGGCTGGTTGGGTTGTTTTCTTTCTTATACTCCTTCTCGTTTCTCGTTTGTGTTTGTGGGGTTGTTGGATTTGATACTTTCTCTTGTATTGTTGAGGCGCGGCTGGGGGGCGGAGGTGTGGTGTTATGATTAGGTGGTTTTATGGAATCTATTTACGTATGAATGTCTAAGACAAAAACATAAACATAATGATGATAGGATACTAGGTAATCAACCATCTATAGTATGAATTAACTAATAGTCCAAGATAAACGAAGTCCTTCAAGTCCTGACTGATACCAACCCTAGAGCCTCTTTCTCAACGAGACGGAAATGTGAAAATGACATGGACATGATAGAGTATTCTCTATATATGAGAGTCCTCGGCCCATTTCTTTGGCTTTGGATTCTTCACATCTTGGCGTTTTAACATGAGCCTTGTTTCTTGTCTCCTAGTCCTATCTTAATGCAGTTTTCACTCTATATATGCTAGAATCAGGACTGCAGCTGCTTGTATCCCTGCCCCCACCTCCCCCTTTCCTCTCCCTTCGTCGCAAATCTGTGGAGGCGAATTGGCATGCCTTCTATGGACGGGTAAATATACCGAGATAAACCATGTCAAGATCTTGGTATCAATACTGACTGTCCGCGGAGCGGGACAAACCCCTGGATTAACATTCACCTTAAGTGTGACCATCATTCTATATACCCTTGTATGATGAACTAATGTAGTAAACACTGGACTGCGATGCTACATGAGCATATCTTATTTGCCTCGGTTATATTTCCCGTTCATGATATGGTACCTTTAAGTGTGTCATCCCTTGATACTATATTCTTGTGCAGAAATATGGCCCTGTTAGGGCTTGCGTGGATACGGGAAGACAGGTCTAAGGGTTAAATCTTATTTTTTCTGACGCTTGCGCCTGGTGTTGACGTTGTGGGGTTCGGACCTTCGACGTTGGTGTAATGGAGGGAATAGGGATGGGATGTTAGGGGCCAGGTACCGGGATGGGGAAAGGATTCAGTGCTTGCTCTGGAATAGTCGGAGTCTCGGGAACGGGAGTGAGGATGAAGAAGGGGAATGGGGTGTTGGTGGTTAGTAAACGCTTGTAGTAGGTTAATGGGGTCTGGGTGGGAGTATTAGATAGGGGGTGTGGATGACATTCCATGCTCTTTGTCACAGCACACAGAGATACTTATCGGCGCCTTACTGGTTAACTGGTGTATAACGGCTTTGGTAGATAGCTACATACTTCTAATGCTTTAATTAATCGATCTGAATCACCTAGCACTTGATAATTTCCATTGAGCGTGACTAAGTGGGTGGGATTATTCAAAACACTAAACGCAAGTGACTTTCGAAGAGCCAATCTATTGGAGTCTCGGTTAAGTGTAGTCTAGATGCTTTGTGATCCGACAGCGCTATGAATGATAGCACTGGCTTGCTTTACCTTTCATGGGCGAGTGATAATCAAGTAGTTTATATCTAGCTTTATCATTAATCAATTGACTCGCGTATGTAAAAGTAACGACTTAGAGAAAGTGATTATTGAAAATCGAGAGAAGAGTATGGTTTCTGAGATTAAAATAGATGTAATGCTGTGTGTTAATGCGTGGTTTAATGCGTGTTGTATGTGAATGATACACGGCTAGTATGTGTATCACTACCGTGAGGCTGTGGTTTGGATTTGTTTAGGGTTACTGTTGATGTATGCCATGTATTCACCTGGATATATACTTTATATGGGTGGGTAAAGTTAGGTATGAACTTCGTGAGCTAAGCTTCCGTTGTCTATTCACGTCTACCCGTGGAAGCGATGTATTATGAGTACATAAGCATGTCACCGTAGTTCTGAACATAGTTTCAGCTTATGCTCACATACTTAGCATGTAATGATAGTAGAGTTAGTATCGTGACAATGGAGAGGAGGTCCCGTTGACATATTTAGAAACGAGTGAATTATGTAGGAAATAAGAAAAACCGTGAAACAGGTGCGGATCGATATAGTGTGATGTTTTATTGAAACAGCATGATTTTCCAAAATCAGATCCGAGAAGTCGATTAGTCGGTTGAGCTGTAGCCGTAGGAGAGATCTACTAAGCGATTCAAAAACCACATCTATAAAGTCTAATAACTGAAGTTATTACAAGACATCTGCGATCTTTGATGATGGGATTTGTAGTATAGGGTATCGTTCTCTATTTGATCTAATGAAACGTTTTTCCCACCGTTATCTACTGGCGCCAGATTTCCCTGCATAGTTATCAGATATTCAAGGAGGCATGCATCATCTTATCAATGAGCAACTCTATTCGTAACTTCGACAAAACCTTCCCACTGCCTATATGCCTCCCCACTGGTAATAGCCCATTTTGCCCTCCGTACACCCTCCTTCCACCTACCACCTCCAGGCCCGACTTCGGTTATGACATCTCCTTCGTCACCGTGACCCATGTCACTTGTATCCGCATCACATATCCCTGAAATGACAAGTAGTGCCGCAGTGTTGATCAAGACAAAATGGAGGATAGGGTCGTTAGGGGGAACGTCGCCCCTCAGAATGCGCATTAGTATCTCTGCATTCTTCTCCGGACTTTGACCTGGTGATACTTCGGTCAACGGGTGACGTGGAAGACCAAAGTCTGATGGTGAGACAGTAAAGTATTTTATTTCCACTTCCTTTGTACGCGGATTCTCGACCAGGCGCCAGCAGTGGGTCATACCGGCGCATGATAGCTCGTCCAATTCTTCATCACCACAGACCACCATTGCTTTCTTTACCCCGGATTGTCGCATTGCTTCTGCAAAGTCAGGGCCAATCTCTCGGCGAGCCACACCCAATACTTGTGCTTCGATCATATCGTGTAGAGGATTTGCAAGAGGACCGAGAAGATTGAATATAGTCCGCCAGCCGAGCTGCTTGCGGATACTTGCTGCATGTCTAGCTCCGGGATGGAAGACGGGTGCGAAGAGGAAGCTGTAGTTTGTGGAGCTGTATATCTCTTTTATCGTTGCAGGGGTGACTGCAGAAATCTGTGGAGGTTTCGGTGGAGCACACGAAAGTAAATCTGCGGAACCAGACCGTGATGTTGAAGCTCTGTTGCCATGCTTGGCGATGAGCAGTAGGGATGAAGCAAGGATAGAGGAAGTTGTCGAGATATTGAAAGTATTGTGGGAATCCCCGCCCGTGCCGACTATGTCGCACTGAGGAAGCATTAGTACTCAGGAAGAATTGGGACTTAGAAAAATATCCACGGTTCAATCGGGGATGACACATACCAGTCCACCGCCATATCCGCCCTCTTTTCTGCCTCTCTTCGCAATCACTTGGGATAACCCGTCGTTGTCAATGGTCGTAGCAAAGTCTCGCATAGCTTTGGCGCATTTTGTAAGCACATCTGCTTGTCGGTCTCGTTCTGTGAAGTGAAGACATGTCAGGAGAGCTCCGATCTGGACCTCCGAGAGGTCATTTGTGAAAATCAGAGAAAGTGCGGCGGCGATTTCTGTAGCATTTGGTTTTGCATCTGCGGATTCGTGCCAGAGGCGTTTAAGAAGAGGAGTGATGGACGTCTTTTCGTCGGATTGTGCAGATGCCATTGTATTGAGTGCAAAAGTGATGTTTTAGAGATCTACGTCCCTAGCTTCCTATGAACTTTTTCAGGGTTTCGGAGGGGTATAGGAGCATTGGCGGAATGAATGTTCCCCGTTCCGATGCTGAAATAGGCTAAACCAAGGTGGACTCCCAAAAATTGTGCAATTGACAAAGGCTCAAAATCCAAGAGGTCACTCTATTTATCCAACGTATACAAATGATAGGGAAACGTGGTGTAATGTGACTCAGCAAGGCGACGCGTCTTAAAATTCATGGATGCTTCCTACGCAATTCACCCCGCTACGCCGATCGCGGAAGGCGCACGGCCCTCCCGGCACAACTGTTTTTCCATCTCCGTATGTGAAATTTCGCACCAGCTCCATCACCGGCAGTCCTCGACCAAGGTCATGACGAGTCAGAGAATCCTCTCTGACGGGCCTTGTAACGACTCTATCGCGCGCGGAAACGACATCAAATGGGCAAGAAGCGGACCCATGCCGAGACCAAAGATGGCTTCCCCAAGCCATCGCAGGACCGTGAACGGATGAGACCAAAAAAGGAGCTCAAGGATAAGAGAAAGAATGGCGAGGAGAAGACACAGAAGCCTATGCTTGTAAGTTACATGTCGCGATGAATGCGCGATGCAGTTGCTGACTCAAACAGCTGTTTACCCCTCAACCTGAATGGCACACAGTAGAGCTTCCAGAGCTCCCTGCTGTCGAAAACCCGACCATCCCACCCCGCCACGTTATCGACGAGCTTCATCAATACGCTGACACACTTCTGGAAGCGGAGGCGACCGAGTATGCGACATCACACATGGCTAAGGATTCATCGCACAAGTTCATGTCCGCCATCATGTCTTCTGGAACGATGGAGGATAAGGTCTCCGCTCTGACTTTGCTTGTCCAGGAATCGCCGCTACATACTATGAAGGCATTTGAGCAGCTACTTGGACTTTCTAAGAAGAAGAGTAGAAATTCAGCTCTGATGGCACTGGCTGCCTTGAAGGATCTCATGGGACAGGGTGTTGTACTTCCCCCAGACCGGAAATTGAAAGTGTTTGCAAGACAAAATGCGTTAATTTCCGCGTTGCAAGGAAAGGCGGCATCTTGGAAGTCGGGCGACAAGTTGCCAGGCGAGATCCAGAAGATCCATTTGATTGCTTGGGCATATGAGGATTGGCTGAAGAGACAATATTTCGAGATGCTCCAGATCATCGAGATGTGGTGCAATGACGAAGTTGAATACTCCCGCAATCGCGCATTGACTATGGTCTGGGAATTGTTGAAGGAGAAGCCCGAGCAGGAGGAAAATCTGTTACGGCTACTCATCAACAAACTTGGGGACAAAGAAAAGAAAGTTGCCTCAAAAGCATCGTATCTACTCCTTCAGCTGCAGGCAACTCATCCTCTGATGAAGAATGTCATCATCAACGCGATCGAGTCAGACCTCCTATTTCGTCCGAATCAGAGCGCCCATGCGAAGTACTATGCTGTTATCACATTAAACCAAACAGTCCTGAGCGTAAAGGAGCAAGAGGTGGCAAACAAACTCCTGGAAATTTACTTCACACTTTTCATCGGATTGCTGAAGAAAGGGAAGGAGGAGGAGAAGCTGGAGAAGAAACTGAATAAGGATGGCCTTATCCAAGGAGGTGGGGGCAAACCTGGCAAGATGGCTCGGAAAAAAGCCCAGAAACAAGCGACTCAGGCCTATAAATCTGAGGATGAGATGAGAGAGAAACTCGTGTCTGGTGTCTTGTCGGGTGTCAATCGTGCATTTCCGTTTGCAAACACTGACGATGCAAAGTGAGTGGTTCTGTGACATAGTTTATGCATTCCATACTAACGCGATACCAGATTCGAGGAACAACTTAACACCATTTTCGAAGTAACACATTCTTCAAACTTTAATACCAGCATTCAAGCAATGGTGTTGATTCAACAGATCTCAGCTACTAAGCACTATTCCGCGGACCGCTTCTACCGCACTCTCTACGAATCTCTCCTGGATCCTCGACTTATCACCACATCCAAACACATCTATTACCTCAATCTCCTCTACAAATCCCTCAAAGCGGACACCAGCATTAAGAGAGTAAAGGCGTTTGTAAAGCGATTACTTCAGATTATCCACCTTCATGAACCACCTTTCATTTGTGGCGTCCTTTATCTCATAAACGAGCTGATCGTCACTTTCCCCAGCATCAAATCTATGCTATCCACACCTGAGGATAACGCATCTGATAGCGGCGAGGAGCATTATGAGGATGCTCCCGAAGAGCCTGTCAGTGCGAAGGAGGCACCTCCCTCTACCCACCCACACTACAACCCAAGGAAGCGTGATCCCGAACATGCCCAGGCCGACCTGTCTTGTCTTTGGGAGCTGCTTCCTCTCCAGGCCCATTATCACCCATCTGTCCACGTGCTCGCCTCCAAACTCCTCCATCAGGAACCAATCAAGGAGAAGCCTGATCCCACAATTTACACATTGATGAACTTTCTTGACAAATTCGCTTTCCGCAACGCTAAGACCAAGGCTCAAACTGCCCATGGAACATCCATTATGCAGCCGATGTCTGGAACCTCTAAGGCCGCAGACTACCTCATCACTGCCCGCGAAGGTGATAAACGTCACGCGCCTGTCAACTCTGAAGAATTCTGGAAGAGGAAGATTGACGACGTGCGAGCTGATGAGGTTTTCTTCCACAACTACTTTGAGAAGGCAGGAAAGGCGAAACAGGCAGGTAGAAAAGAAAGGAAGAGGAAGGCTGAAGAAGACGCAGCCGGCGACGAGTCCACTGAGGACGAGATTTGGAAGGCTTTGGTTAACAGCCGGCCAGATATTGAGGGAGAGGACGAAGAGGATGACGGATTCAGCGATATTGATATGGGCGATATGAGTGATGACGAAGACGATGAAGGCGGGATGGATGGGGGCGTCGAGCTTAATCTCGGTAGCGATGATGAAGCTCCAACATCCAACGCTAAGCAAGATGAAGAGGAGGACCTGGACGATGAGGCTTTCGGTCTTGACGATGAAGATGAGGAAGCATTTATTGGCAGCGACGAAGACATACCCATCGACATGGACATGAACGATGACACGGATGTTGAAGAACCTCCTCTGCCTTCGGGATCCAAAGACAAGGAAAAGAAGGACAAGAAAGGTCGAAAGAAGAGGAAGCTCAAGCATCTGCCAACATTCGCCTCGGTTGAAGATTATGCGAAGTTGATCGGCGATGATGAGAGCGATGTGTAATTTTCCCAGACCAGGCACGATGGCAAGGCGTGGGGTGTCTGGCGTATTGAACTCTTCTACCGACGTTGGGTTTCCATTGTATATATACCTAAGTTCCTGCATCATCATTCGTGACAGCTTTAATCCAGTTTAATACCTGGCTCCTGCCCCATGTATTTGTAAATTCTTGCTCTCTTGTGACCTGCTGTGTGGCTGCCTTTCTGAAATTCGTATGCTAAACAATACAGCTTATCTATTATGCAACTAATTTATCCTCGACCGGAAGACCAAAGCCACGACCTTATAAAGTACGTGCCGATTATAGGCCGGATAGCTACGCGTTGGGACAGAAAAGGATTGAAAGTAACCGGGCAACTCATGTGCCACCACATCTCTATCATCCATGAGATGTCGTTTCCCTCCTACGTGTCCTCCCCTAGTCATCTTGTACACCCAGCTGTCAAGTTAAAAAAACCTTTCAACCCTCACCTCTACATTCTCAATCTACCTATCAGGGATAATGCACGCACGCACACACGCAAAACAAGTCACATTTCACATTTCATAGAAATTCAAATGAAAGATAAGGTATTGCTAGGCAAACTCGCTAGCTATCCAACGCTCATTCACTTTTAGCCTCTATCTGTATTTGGAGTGCGAGTATACAAGTTCAATCGATAGCCAATTCATGCACCGATTCCCATGCACCATGCTCCACTGATGCCGCTATACAAGCACAAATTCATCCACCCGGAAAAAAGAATGCATCTATCCACCTCCCATATCCAGCCTTCTCACCCCATCCAGAAATTAAGTGATCCAGGGAAATAATCTCAAACAGCATCATTCAAAATATCCTCCAGGACTGGTCTACCTTCCAAAATATTCCCATATAAGATCCGGCCCTTGATAACCTTTTTCGGAGTTTTTAGACCTCCTGCTCGTGTTGATTTTTTTACGGGGATGAATGGTGGTGTGCAGTTAGCGACTTGACTGTAGCTATCGGAGAGATCGCCCAATGGTCTCCTCTTCTTTTTTAGCTTCTGTGGACTCGGCGTCGTCTGCTTCGGCAACGGCGTGTTTTTGCCATCCTTGGAAACCGGTGGAGCATTTGCAGCATAATTCGTAAGTTGCGACACTAGACTTCCAGGTACTTCGTCGAACAAATGTCCGTCCACCATCTCCTGCTCAAGATCTAATACCCACCCCTTCTCGCGACAGAAACTGATCATCTCGCCTAGTAGTTCGTTCTGAGCTAACGTCTTCTCGCTGCCTAGTATGACTAGTTTGGATCGGGCGCGCGTGAGGGCTACGTTGACTCTCCGCCAGTCTTTTAAGAGGTCGCCGACGACACCATTTTCGTTGCTACGCACGCAGGACACAAGCACCACCTCTTTATCGCGGCCTTGGAATTTGTCGGCAGTGTGGAGTTCAACGCCTGCGGCGTCGGGTCCTATGAGTGGAGCTGCGAGTTCGCTGGTTTGTGTTTGAGTGCGCGCCGAGAAGAGGCATTGGCGGAGGAGGGCCAGTTGGCTGCGGTAAAATGCTATGACGCCAATTTCTTGGGGTGGTATGCCTAAGGAGAGGAGGGAGACGGTTAGGTGTGTTATCAACCTCGTTTCGAGAGTGTTGATTATGCGTGGGCCGCTCTGGCTTTCGAGATGGTGTGAGATGGGATCTGTGTTTATGAAGACAACGGGATGGGAGGGGGAGAGTGTTCGATTGAGCCAGCAGCGTGATGACGAATAACCTGGGCATGACGGACCACGAGTTGAGTGAGATGAGTTTGGCTTGTGGTGATGAGCCTGTAGTCCTCTAGGCGATGGAAAGTGTAGTCGACGAGATGCAACAGTATCATTCCCACACTTCAAAAGCCCTGAGTAGATGAACTTGTTTGAGAGCGTCATTACATCTTCGGACATGCGGTATTGGTGTTCCAAGTTGACCACGGCTTGTGGATGAGTATCGCAAAGAAACTTGAAGAGGGAAACGTCAAGGCCCCCTTCGGCAGCATGTTTGTTTTGCACCAGAGGAGGGAGCTGATGGTGATCTCCGACCAAGATGAACTTTTGCGACATGCGGATTGGACCAAGGCATACCGGGAGAGTGATCTGAGAAGCTTCGTCTACGATGCAATAGTCGAAAATGCGGCGACTGAAGAGGGGGTGATTGATCGTAAGACAGGTTGTCGCTACTACTGGTGGGTTCATCCAGGAATTCTCCAATTCTTCCAAACTGTCCTTTGGCTCGGCGGCTAGGATCGCGAATTCGCGAACTTCTGGATGGATCTTCGCAGATGTCCCTAATCGCAGAATGTCGATATCATCGTTCCGAATCTTGAGCAAGATATTGTCCACAGCAGTATGCGTATACGAGGTTAGTAGGACGCTCTTCCCCTTGGCAACAAGTGCTCGGATGATGTGGGCGATGGTAGTCGTCTTTCCCGTACCGGGCATACCAAGTACCAACGCATAATCTTTGGCAGACAGGACTTTTGAGATGGCGGCCTTTTGGTCTTCATTCATCGACATCTGAGAGGAGTTGGTCAAGGGTAAGCTAGCGGTCGTAGGAGGTGTGAAGATCGGTGCTCTTCCGTTAACAACGAGAGATCGAAGATCCCGGGCTTTATAGACACTATCGTCCATGATCTGAATGAGATTATTCCGAGCTGCTGCCATGCCGTTGCTGAATTCGTCTTTGTCTAAACGATACAATACAGGCTCCTGATCGGTTGGAATAGTAGCAGATGCGAGTGGTCCATCGTCTTCCTTAGATACCTCCATAATACCAGTAAAGGTTTGGTTATTCTGCGAGTCAAATCCGGGAAGTTTGGTCCGAGTGTTGTGCAGTCTTCTATCTACAGCAACGGTAATACGGCGTTTCCGAACGTTGGTCACATAGCCATTCGCAAGCGCAAAGTGACCTTTCTCGTCCGACACAACAATCGGTTCGCCGATAATAAGCTGCGATTCGGTGAAAGAAAAGCCTGGCTTAGCCTGCTGTTTGATGAAAGTGTATGAATATCGGTTGATCTTCTGACCATTCTTCTCCTCGTGGCTGGAACCCGGCTCGAGGATGACGTTCGAAAAGCATCGTCCGAGTTTCTCTCGCTCCTCACTCAGCATAGTCCACAGCTCTCTCCGGAATTTCATCATGTCAGACTCTTCCTTGGTGAGCAAGGCATCCCATTTTGTCATAAATTCCTGGTCTGTGGGCTTTAAGGCTTTCACTAGGTCGTCGAACCGTTCCTTGGCTTTCTTGTTCAAGAGGTCACCTTCGCCATCCTCGACCAGTTTGTGGTAGAGGAAACAAGGCTCCTGGGCGTAACACTTCTGACATTTGAAATCCTCTTTCAGCATTGGAGGCAATTTGATACGGTCCCGTACGTAGCAGGCAAGTTCGTTCCGTTTGATGATCATGTGAATAATGTCCTTGCGAAGCGCAGGGACACGGCTGATGTCAGATGTCTCGAGATAGTACAAGATGCCATACGCGACGTCAACATCATAACGATTTGACAGCAATAGATTATACAGAGCTGTTTGCGCAACGTGTGCTGGGTTGTTTGAACTTCGCCCAGTCTTGACTTCGAACGGGACCGTTAAAGTTCGACTTCCTTGGTCATCTTGCATGGTGACTTGGACAGTAGCGTCAATATTTCCTTTCAGGCCGTACATTGGCGACCAGACGTGCTCTTCAACGTCAAGAAGCTTATTGACACTCATGATTGATTGGCGTCCATTCCTTTCCCGAACGACAGCATCTATCTACATCAATGTTAGTCTCAGATATTCCAGTATCATGTAATCAACCTACTCTAGGTTCAGAGCGAACGAATATCTCGGCCCAAGCTTGGAGCTCTGGTAGCTTGCTACTGAGATGTTCCAGGACTTGCTCACACGTTGAGTTGATCTCGAGGATAGTTTCAAACTTTGGTGGTAGGAGTTTTCCAATGATCGATAAAAGGAACTCGGTATCCCAACGATTTGCCTTCAGCGCTTCCTGAAACAATTCATGAAGTAATGTTCCGTAAAGCATCGGCGGATTCGCACTGCTCGTCGCCTTAATTCGATCCTGGAGAACTGCTCGGCGCAAGCAACCGAAAGAATCGGCAACAACTGTTGCAGATATCAAGTGGTCTGGGTGGAGAATGAGCATGTTCTGATGGTCATTTATGAGACACTGGCCAGTCGACGAAAAAGATCCGATTACGTGGACAAAGGAGTCGGGCTCGCATGGGGTATCGTACCAAGCCTGTCGAAGTGTAATGGCTTTGAAAAGTTTGGTCTTTTCTTCTTCGACCAGTAAAACCTTTTTTTTGGGTAAGCATGTGTGTGGGCAATGGCTGGAACTAATCGCACCTTTTCAGGCATTCGATGACCGTGTTCAGTCACATACATGCCTTCATCCACCTGCTTGATGAGATATCGCTGGATAGCCCGGGCGTCCTGTTGACTCTTAAATATTTAGTATATTTATTGCATTTTCATTGTGGATTTCTACGTACAGTAGCCCAATTATCTTGGGTAGCCACAACCTCTGCAGCAGCAAATTCATCAACATCTATGTCCGCGCCGAATTCATCATCATCATCGTCCTCATCAACAAGACTGATAATCGGAGCTACAGAAGTGTTGGAGGGTTCTTCATAAGTCATTTCTACCGCTGGTGTGATTTGTTCGTCAGTAGAACTAAGTTCTGGTCTGCTGTCATAGAGGGACGCGACTTGTTCCAAGTCCGCCGCGAAAAGATCCTCATCGATACCAAATTCATCTTCGCTCCCTGCATCGTCTTGGAGTATGCAAGCAGGTGGGCTATGCTCTGGAAGCGTCCCAGGGCTTGCCTTTACCGAATCGGTGGGAACAACAGCTGTAGTCTCGGGTTCAGCAGGGCCTTGCTGCGATATGTCCAGGGCCTCGACCATCTCGGCGTCAAAGTCATTATCGCCGAATTCATCAGATGAGCCAGAAGACGCCTTTGGTTCCATATCATCAAAGTCATCCATCACTCCAATATCCGCATCGCCCAGGTCGCGAGCCTCATTCTCATCGTCTCGAGTATGCCGGTGTAGAGGTGAATCCGATGGAAGAGGGTGTTGATCGCCGGCGTCCGGAAGTGGAGAGGAGCTTGATGGAAGTTCTGAGGAAGAGATCTTTGGTGGTGGCTTCGTGATTGAATCACGCATCCTTTGTAGCATACCAGTGAGCTTCGACTTCTCTGGTTGGCCTTGGAACGCGCCATCAGAGCTCGCTGCTGCAAAGACATCCTCCGCCACGTTTTTCGTAGCCCTGAAAGCCCCTTGAGTCCTTCGCCTCTTGGCTGCAGATGTTGGAAACTCTACTCCACAACTTGCCCAGCGACGGAGCCCAGAGACACTTCCAGCCGTCGCCGAGGATCTGGGCGAAGATTCGTGGATTAAATGTGCAAAAGCTACGCCTTTGGTCTGATTTGGGGTTACTCTGGTGCTGGTATATTTTGTCCACAGCTCCATTGCCGGGTCCGCCTGTGGTGTACTCCATTCCTTCTTTACTGATTCCACCTTGGGTTCTTCTTGCGAAGCAGTCACGGGTGACGAACTCCTGGCCCGTTTCTTTCCCTTTCTGGGCAACGGGGTGCTGACTGGCTGAGATCCGCGCCAGCATAGCTGCTCTTCGGGAGATACAATGGGCTTGACCACGTGTCTCTTGGAATCGTTCTCGTTGCCCACCAGATCTGCAAGCGGTATCCTTGTGGCCGGGGTCGAAGGAGGAGGGCAAGTCTTAGATTGTACAAGCTTGGGTGTTCCAGATATCTTCGGTTGTTGTTCCTCTGCAATCTTTGAGCCTTTAGGTGTGAGTTTTGCGCCAGTTTCCATAAGTAGGTTCTCCTTCTCCGCCTCTCTTGCCTTAACAGCCTCTGCCGTAGGCGCTCCTTCGATGAATTGGAAAGCTTTGAGCTTGGTTCTTGTTTGAGAAGATGGCATGATGGGCGGGCCTGTGGCAATCTGGCGTGGTGGAGGGGCTTCAGATTTATTGTAGTGGGGATGGCCTGGGCCGTTGCGCGAGCGATTCCATTGGCCTTTGTACTGCTGGTGCTGGAGGGGAGGGTTATGAATTAGTATGAATGATAATGAAGATGGGTGGTTATAAACATGAACACGAATGTGAATATGAAAATAGACTAGGCACACCTTTGGCTTGTGATCTTGATCAAAGAAGGACTTTTGGCGTGTGGACATGAGGAATAGAGTCGATTCGCGTGGGGAATGTCAAGAGGTTGGACGTGGATCCCGAACGCCAGAGAACGCGTCGTGGGCGACCAATCAGGGAGCGCGTAGTTACACGCATCACGTGATGGGAGTTGCCGCGTCTCCGGCGTCAAGAAGGAACGACTTGCACGGCAAAGAAAACTGGAAAGGGCAAAGGGCAAAGGCCGAGCGGACTTGTTCCAATTCGGCCCGATCGGAACTTTGCATGTCCGGCCCAAAACAGTGTGGTATCGCGGTACAACGAGAATAAATCGCGAGAGAAAGAGCTCTATAAGCTCTCAAGCACGACTCATTCCTGCATCAGGCGTCGCAGATTGTCCAGATTCGGAAAAGAGGGTTTTTTCTTGACAAGTTTTTGTGCGTCACCCGGTCTTCGGGCCCTGTCCCTGTATCGATCTGGGGAGCTTTGACCCTCCACACATCCCACGGAAGCCAACACGGGCCTTGCCTCGCTCTCCAAAGTTCCCCAGGTCTCGTGCAGTGTAAATCACTCACTACCTTCTACTACACTCTCCACTTTCCACTCTCCACTCACTCTTTCCTTCTTTTCATTCACCAAAAAAATCGCCAACATGTCGACGGAGAAGCCCCTTCCATTCGTCTACCAATTCGCGGCCGGTGAGTGGCTCAATGGCAGGATTTGCAGTCTAGTAGCTAACGCAATCGCAGGTGCCGTTGCCGGTGTATCAGAAGTGAGTGCGCTCAGTCGCCCAGTGGCCGTGAGCTCAATGGTGCTAATCAACCATGTGCGCATAGATTCTGGTCATGTATGTATCTGTTGCATTCATTTTCAAAGCATGTCGCTAATTTTATAGGTACCCGCTGGACGTCGTCAAAACCCGAGTGTAAGCCGACGCCGGCCGCGTCCTCGATTCATATCTAAGAGAACACAGGCAGCTTCAGACCGGCAAGGGAACTGGTGAGGAGGCATACAATGGCATGTTGGACTGCTTCAGGAAGATCATCAGAAATGAAGGGTACGCGGACGTGGACAAGCTACGTTTGCATATAATCGGTCGCTGACAAAACGACCAGCTTCTCGAGATTGTACCGTGGTATCTCTGCGCCCATTCTTATGGAAGCTCCCAAGCGGTAAGTAAACAAGGCTCCAATTTGACAATATCGAGACTGATGCTTCTCTAGTGCCACTAAATTCGCCGCCAACGACTCCTGGGGTTCCTTCTACCGCGACCTCTTCGGCCAGCCTAAGATGAACCAGTCCCTCTCAATTCTTACTGGTGCCACAGCCGGAGCAACAGAGGCCTTCGTCGTCGTCCCCTTCGAGCTTATCAAGATCCGACTCCAAGACAAGGCGCAAGCACACAAGTACACAGGCATGACGGACTGCTTTATGAAGATTGTCAAGAATGAGGGACCTCTTACTCTCTACCAAGGTCTGGAATCCACAATGTGGCGTCACATCCTCTGGAACGCAGGCTACTTTGGCTGCATCTTCCAGGTCCGAGGTCTGCTTCCTAAGGCTGCGGATAAGAAGGGTCAGGTCACAAACGACCTCATCTCTGGCGCTATCGGAGGCACTGTAGGAACCATTCTCAACACCCCCATGGATGTCGTCAAGTCGCGCATCCAGAACTCAAGCAAGGTCGCCGGCCAAACTCCCAAGTACAACTGGGCCTGGCCAGCTCTCGGCACTGTCATGAAGGAGGAAGGTTTCGGCGCACTCTACAAGGGTTTTGTGCCAAAAGTCCTCAGGTTGGGTCCAGGTGGTGGTATCCTCCTTGTCGTGTTCACAGGCGTCATGGATTTCTTCCGCAAGATGCGCGGCGAAGCTTAGAGTGGGGGTCCTGAACTTGGCTTGTACTTGTTTTCTTTTTCTCGCATGTCGGCACTACTTCTTATGCTATCTGCATCCCTGTCATGTCATGGCATCACATATACGTACGGACGGATGTATAGACGTATCGTATGTATGTAGTAGACTGTATACTCGTAGCTCGAGCTCCAACTTTTGGAAAGAAGAAAAATCCTTTTCACACACACACACACACACACACACACACACACACACACACACACACACACACACACACACACACACACACACACACACACACACACATACATACATAAGTATCCCTATCTCCAACGTTCCTACCCTCTCTGCCCTCAACAGTATCTATAAATTCTCCATCACGACCATCGTCGTTGTCGCCAATGTTACAAACTAACTAAGTCGAAAACCTAAATCGCATTACCCAATTAAAGTCCGACATTTCGTATCCTACTATATATACAAGTCAGTCGACGAATTAGCCACCCCCACTCTTGTAAATATCATCCCTAGTAAGCATTGACGTCGGAAGTAGTAGTGGTAGGAACCCCTCCGGACTCACGTAGATTAGATGGTAAATATGAATGTTTGTGCACGTAGAATGATGCTGGGTATGGGTATAAGTCAGTTTTCTTGGTTGTGCGACTGGAGTTGAAGATTTTATGTTTGTTAAAGTAAGATACGCGTCGTGTTAGCGCTCAAGAGTGGGTTGAGGGGGTGAGATTATGGGGTTTGAAGGTTCTTGGGGTGTGATTTGGTCCCCTTGTGGCGTTGGATATAGCGTAATATTGCAAAGCCGATGCGCAGGCAGTTACTAAACATCGTCAATAGTGAATTAAGGTACAGCATCGAGTAGTTAGTGCGTAAACTCGAACACCATGGTCGACTACTATACTACACTAGATATATGCTAGGGAATGGACAGTATAGTCGTCGTAGAATAGCTAAGGGATTCCCTATCATGATGAGATTTGTCAGGTATCTCATATGGGCTGCATTGACGATTCGTAATATTTATTGTATATGTGAGGTAGGTTTGTGAGTCAAAGACAATGGTTCGGCTGTGTGAGAATCGGAAGTCTACTTTCGTCGTACGGTTTACGCTGGGTGTAGTTGTATATGTAAAGATCGCATCTTTTAGAAGGCTTGCGCTGCTCGTTCTCGTCGTTGGGAGATAGTACTTTGAGCTCTGGCTGGCCCTCTACTTTCCGTCCTTTGGGGGAGTGACGTTTGATGGAGTTGGCGGTACGCTTGTATGTTATTGAATTTGTCATTGAATGTTGTAGGTTGAGAGTGCTGTGGAGGTCCTAGGACGGGGGCAGCTGTTTTAATCGAGCTTTGGGTCTGAAGAAGGTATATAGGGAGTGAAGAGGGTAGGCCGTGCCGTCACAGGGGACCCGGAAGGTGTCCAACGAGTTAATGAATAGGGGAAAAGAAAAGCAGACGAATATGTGGAATAAGCTGCTTGATGTGATGAAGGCATAAAGATGGCGGAAAAGGACTACAGGCGGAGATGTAGAGGATTGATGAAAGTCACAGAGCCGTGTGAGAGGAGGTGCTATCGTGATACGAAAACGTAGATTGGAAGAGGGGAGAGTGTGGGGAGTGGAGACTGACGGAAAGAAAATGCGGAGCGGGGAATGGATGGGGAAAGTGGACAGACTCAGTGGCGTTATGCGTTCGTTTGGAGAAATTGGGGTCGGAGATTGGAGTAAGAGTTTGTTTGAGGGTAGCAAAGCATCGATGGTGGGTTAAATGAGATGGAAGGACTCAGTGCTGGGGGCGTTGTACTCATCACTTGGGAAGAATTGGGGCCGGAAATGAGGGCAACTCGTTACCAAAGTTCAAGAGGCAATGGACAGTGCTGGAATAACGGCCGGTATCGCACTGTCGGAGCAATGCGCCGATCTTCATGCACCTTTCGAAGTCCGTTATAGGCTTTTGCGCAGGATAGCCTCATACAGTCTTTTGGAAAATCCAGGGGGGCAATTCGCCTTCACTATCCTTCGAAGTACCAGAGGTGAAAGACTTGAACCTTCCATCGTGTTCCTGCGGCGCAGTCCTAGAGAGAGTATGTGATGTGTACTGGAAGAGTGAATGTGATCTTCATACTATACAGCCACCTAGATGAAAAGGCTCTAGTGACCGGTCTGGGCTTTTGCGTCGTTGCGGGTACTTCCACATTTTCTACCGCGACTACGTGAATCTTGCTGCCAGCGACAATCTGATAAGATCTCTCTACAAAAGGGTCAGCATAACTCCAGCACCTTACGGAGCGCTAATTGCAGTAGGACTGTCCGGACGGGAGGATAAATGCTTTTAACCGGCCGAGGGAGCCAGTGTTTGGGCGTTCCATAATACTGGAAGTAAACGTGGGAGACACGAGAAAATCTTGATCTTAACGGTCGACTATTATTCATCTGTCGAGCGAGACCTAGGCCCGTAGGCCAACATTTGGATCGGTATAATGTGAGCGCGAGACGTGGGCATTCAACACGATCAACCGTCAAAACCTCATATCGGAGTCATCGCTCCGGAGGTCAATCCAGCGCCGATGGCGTGGTGGTGGGTGGTTACTGGTGAACAGTAGATCAATATTATAGCGTACGTGCGGCTGAGTGTGAGTAGGGGTATTCCAAGTTGAGCCTCTGGACGATTCACGTTCCAATGGCCTGGTTTCGGGGTCATGAGGCACATGCCGTTGAGGCTTTCCAACGGCGGTAGATAATTATTGGAATGCAGCGCTTTGGGCAGCTAAACCAATGTTGGATCTTTTGAACTATTGCTGTGAAGATCGTCGGACAAGATAAGCGTTAGATGATCGCCAGGTACCGTTGCTTGACTGTCTTGGCTACAACTTCTGTGCTAGCACGACTCATCTCGTTTGTGATAGCATCGTCGAAGCGATTGATTCTGAAAAAGATAATTTGCGTGTTTTGAACGCCTGGAGGAAAGAATCTCCGGGCATAAGTCTCCCTTGAAAAGGCTAGACGTTGCATCACTACCCAAAGGGAATGTTGAAGTTGAAGCCCTGAGACATGGATTGCGCCTTCGGTAATCGCCCAACTCACTGACGTGAATCGGGTCCGACGATCGGATGAATGGGAAGCCTGGCTAGTGGCGAACGGATAAAATCGTGACTGGTGGGTGGAAATGTTTTTGTGAAGCGGGGTCTGGACATGATGTGTGACGGGGGTATATAGGAGATTAATCAACGGTGCATCTGTTTTCCCTCCAACGTGTGAACTGCAAACAAAGTCTAGCGACTCGCTTTGTAGGCCCCAATTGATGTTACGACAGCTGTGGGGGAAAAGTGTTGATGTCTACTTGCAATATTCACAATGAAATGGAGTGGTTGGTTTCAATCGAGTGTTGTTCAGAGGAGTCAAAGTTACGAGAATAAAAGATCGATAGCGACAGAATCTACGAATATAATTCTTTACAATGAACAAAATTGACTACAACTACAAGGCTTGATTGGATCAAGTAATGCAGAAAATTGAAGCCACTTCGCTCATCCCTTCATTCTGCTACGGAAAACATCCCCCTATTGATATTTACAGGTTGGAGACAAGAGCACGCCCTTGGCGGTAGAATGTGGTCTAATGCACATTCTTACTGGTTGGCGCGCCATTCGTCCCATGGCCAATCATCATCATCATCATCATCCTCATCGTCACCGTCGTCAGTAGGAGTGGGCCTTGGAGGAATAGAGAAGGATCGAGTTGGGCGTCCAACAGAACGAGTGGGACGGACAGAGGGGGTTGGGCGGATGGACAAGGTGAAGCTTGGCCTTGGTCCACGAGAGGATGGGCGAGGGCCTGGGAATCCGGTCGGTACTGGGAGACTGACCGAGGGTGCGCCACCAGTAGGGAATGGGCGTCCAGTTGGGCGGCCGGATGGGCGACTGAAGCTTGGGAATGGCGGAGCGGAGGGGCGACCACCAGTTGGGCGGATACTGGGGAAGACTGGACGGCTGAAGCTGGGGAAGCCTGGGAACTCAGGGTCCTCGGGCTCCTCAGGGTCCTCCTCCCATTGGGGAGCGGCAGTGGCAACGCTATTGAATGGTTAGCGATGTTGGATCAAGATGGCGAATCATAGAAATAGAACTCACCTAGCGACGCCAAGGTAGAAGAGGATCGTGGAAAGCTTCATCTTGGAGGGCTGCTCTTGCTTCGAGATTGACTTGATTGAGCTTGCTGAAGGATATGAGACCTGGCGATGGCTCGACTTTTATATGTCTGCAGACCGGCTCTCATCACCACCTGCCTGTGAGCAAGTTCGTCCAAAATAGTAAATTTACCACGGGTAATCCAACCGCTCATCCGATTGCTACAACAATCCCCTGGACTTGCAGGAGCATGGGCGTAGGTGTGGATGCGCAAGCTGCCCTTGATATTGGGTTATCCAACACGGCTGTTTTGAGCAGGCTTGTCGAAAGGAGCGAGCAATTGAAGAGACAAGTTGGACGTTAGCGAGTCGAGAGATAATATCAAGATATGAAGCATTCTCTAGACATGACCCTTACCTGCAGATTTCCTGGGTACGTCAATAGCGGTGGAAATTCCTGGTTGGGTAAAGACTTGCCCAATACCTAGATTCGCCACACAGAATTTCCTTAGGAGCGCTAAAATCGGATCGGAGATCGTCAGGCACGGACAAGTAAGAATAGGATTCTAGATCATCGTCGTCCGAAGGGCGTTTGGTTGGTCGGATGAATGATAAAGAATGATGCTCTCTGTAGCTAGGGTGGCACACAGAACGGCGAAACTTAGCGTAAATTTGAAGTTATCCCTTCCATTCAACCCCGGATGTTCACGCAAAACCACCAGATTGGATTGGTGATCAGACTATCTGAAAGGGTACACAGCAGCGCGAAGGGCCTGCATAACAGTCATGGAGAAGAACAAAACACACAGATATTGTGGCACTCATTAAACTGCACAGAGAATGCCAGGGTTCACAGCAGGAGCTTATTCGTTCGCATGGGGCAAAGAATGGTACAACATTCACAATCCTAGATTCGAATGGCGTGATAAAGGCCAATCATTCGTGTGAGGTGTGGTCTTATTTCTGGTGGTAATTTGGCGAAAGCGTTGAGGCTTCGAAAATGACAAGGGATGTCGGTACCTGAAGGAATGGCGTCTTTGCGTCTCGCCCAGATATGGTCCAAAGACAATTCGTGAAAGTTTAGGGAAATGATGCCACTCGACGTCCCTGGAAAACGTAGAATTAAGCATCTATCCAAGCGGTTAACCGAATGCGCAAGGGGCTAGAACGGCAAATAAGGTTGTACTTTAGAATTAACCCGATGTAAATGAAGTGGGGGAAGGGATGTGCAGTCGATTTCCTGGGGAAAACTGGGTCTCGGAGCACTCAAACTCAAGTTAATGAATTGTCTATACCCACGCGTCCTGGCATGGGTACGATGCCCAGCGGCCTGACCGGGCACCTTTGACGGGGACATGTAAACAGCTGTGGCGCTCGCAGACATCGTCGTCCTGGACGGCATTGCTATGCGTGACTGGTTGAAATCGGCCCGTGGTCTGACGGTAAAGTGATGCTTGGATGAAGTCGTTGCAGACCGCCGGTTGCGCCGGCAGCAAAGCAATATACTTCGGCTTTCTCCGCTTGCACTGTTGTACCAAAGCATGAGTATCTGACATAAATCTCGCTACGTTGAGTGTCAATATAACGAGATAGGAGTGGTCGCCGGCGTATCGCCGACTGCCTAAAAGAATGAGAGCAAAGTTGGTCAGTCATTCATAATCGGTGGCGAAAACTGATACGTCGATGCTTGCACGCACACATGAGGATGGAAAATGCCACTGCGCATTGTAGATAGTTATGAGCAAATGCAACGACGAATTACACGCTTGTAGTTCTGCAGGGAAGTTGTAAAATTAGGCACAATGTTGTTCCAGTTCCGAAGCGCTCGGACCAGGGCGCTCCAAAATTTTTGGAACTCTGCGAGCTCGAAGTCTATGTTTACGACTTTCAGATCGGAACTGCAAAATGGCGGGCATAAAACGAAAATCCGGCCTTGCTTCTAAATCAGACGACCGAAGCAGCAGCAAAAAGCCAAAAGTCGGAAAGTACACAAGCAAACGGGACGCAAACAGGAATACGACTCAACAAGCGAAGCTATCGAAGAGATCTGATGTCCAAAAAAATTCTGATGAATTGGTGGAGTCCGATACGAGCGAAGATGACAATGGATTTTATGGCTTTTCAGCAAACAAGGATGCCGGCTCAAGCAGCCCAGAGGAAGATATAAGCCCCGATGAAGATAGCCTCGAAAACAGCGGCACCCCTGGTGCAGGGAAAACGAAACATGACAAGGGCAAATTCTTGGAAAAGCGAGGGTCTGGAAAGCAAGAGGAACAAAAGAGGCTTGCTTTCGACTCTCTGAATGGTAAGTGCCTATTCTCAGTTTCTTCCCGCTTTTTGCCATCAATACTGAACTGCACCTCAGCTACCTCCTCTCGAGAAGCGCACGCGAAACAGAAAGCTCTAGCAAAAGAACGAAAAGCTGCCAAGCCAAATGCCGATATCATCGGACGCTCGAAAGAACTATGGGAGAAACTGCGCTTGAAATCGCATGTGGAGAAGGAGGAGAGGAAGAAACTGGTGAAGGAGTTATTTGAGATAATCACTGGGAGAGTAAAGGACTTTGTCTTCAGACATGACTCTGTGCGCGTGATCCAATGCGCGATCAAATATTCTACCATTGAGCAACGAAGAATGATTGCGAGGGAGCTGAAAGGAGAGTTCAAAACACTTGCAGAGGGGAAGTACTCTAAATTCCTCATTGCGAAACTGCTAGAGAAAGGGTAAGGCATGAGGTGCACTAGATGGCTATAGGATGCTGATGTTCCGAAGTGATCCAGAAATTCGAGATCTCATCATATCTGAGTTCTATGGCCATGTCCGACGGCTTATCCACCACCCAGAGGCGGCATGGATTCTAGATGATACATACAGGGCGGTCGCTACTCCGGAGCAGAAGAGCCGTCTTCTCCGCGAGTGGTATGGACCAGAGTTCTCCATTGAAGGCTTAAAGAATACTGGGACCGATTCAGCAGATCTCACCACCATTCTCCAAGAGTCGCCAGAGAAGCGCAAACCCATCATGGAACATCTCGAAACGCAGATCAATCAAATCATTCAAAAGAAGCTTACTGGATTCACAATGCTTCATGATGCGATGCTCCAATATTTCCTGGCGTGCAAGCCTGGAAGCTCTGAGGCTAATGATTTCCTTGAACACCTCAAACCAGATGCAACCTTGAAAGAAGGAGAAGAAGCCGACAATGTTGACCTGCTGAAGAACCTCGCGTTCACAAAACCCGGCTCGCGCCTGATGTCATTGGCTATCGCTTACGGAACTGCCAAAGATCGCAAACTGTTCCTAAGACCGTACAAGGACACCATCGAGATGATGGCATACGACCCAAATGCACACCACGTTCTCCTTACGGCTCTTGCCGTTATCGATGACACCAAATTGACCTCAAAGTCAGTATTTGGTGAACTAATACCAAGTAACGATACCTTGCCTGAAAAGATTCTCAACCTTGCTAGCGATGCTCGTGCCCGCTCTGTTCTGCTCTATCCTTTCGCCCCAGATGCCAAATGGCTCCTGGATGATCAGACCCGAGATCGTTTGTCAGAAGTTTACGACATTCGGTCCACTACGTCAAAGAAAGATTCAAACACGCGACTAAATGAGATTGCACGTAGCATCGAGCCACAATTGTTGACCGCTATTACTGCACGAGCTGCAGACTTTGCCTCTTTTGGCTTTGGATTGCAACTGATGGGAGAGGTATTATTGGGAGCACCTGATGTAGAACCAAAGAAACGGCAGGAAGCGTTAAGAGAAGTGGCTCAATTGTCGACAAACATACTGGAGTCTTCCCTGGCAGTGTCGTCTACTTCTGACAAATCAAATGACGCGGCTGCTGGAAAGCAAGATATCACTGCGCTGGGGAAAAACATGCTGAAGACCTTGGTTCAGGGAGGCAAATTTGATCCGAAGTCCAAAAAGGTCGTACTTGTAGAGCCCACCCTTGGATTCGCGGATATGTTCTGGGATCAGATCAAGGACAATGTGCTTCAATGGGCTACGGGCCCGGGGTCTTTTGTCATTGTTGGACTGGTAGAGTCTGAGGAATTCGACAGGAAGGATGAAGTGCTTGCTTCATTAAAGAAGCAGCGAAAAATGTTGGAAGCCGCAGCTGGACCGGCGGTCGATAAGAGCAAGAAGAAGGGTGACAAAGTGAAGGGTAAAAAGGAGGGCAACGCCGGCGCGAGGATTCTCTTGCAGAAGTTGTAATTTTGTGCCATGCCTGAAAATTGAGATGATGGGTATATATGAATTTTATTCCATAGCGCGCACTTAAGAGCGCTTTGCGTAGACTCGTCTATCTAAGCCCGTGATGATGTCTATTTTAGTGCATGTCTTGGTTGCTTTTGATTTACATTAGGGTATTCCGGGCAGCCATGTGTACCCCAAGAGTACTCGCTACACTTGGATCTGGTGCCGACAGTCTTGCAGTCACTTGTACGTCTTTGTCGCATATTATCCCAGAGGTTGAGAACTAGCCTCCAGGGCCTAGACCAAAGACGCGACGCAATGAAGCTTGACAGTGTGTTGAAAGACTTTTGCTTGATCGAATGGTTCCACCAGATTCAATCCACTCTCCTCCTTACACTTCGACCAGACTCATCCGAACCAATACCCGAGACCACCTCCGTGATAAGCTCTCTAAGCTGTCTTTGGCCCTCTTCCGTCTGGAAATCATCACGTGCTGCAAGCTCTTCGATACGCCGACGCACTTCTGGATCGGGAGCTTCGCCCGCAGCATCTTCCGCCATAGTCCCTACATTGATCTTGACACCATCAGGGAGTGGGGGCGGCGGGTGGACCCCCGCGCTCTCTACATCTCCCGCACTTGCACCAGCCTCGCCGGTCCTCAAACTCTTGAGATATTGATAGACCTCATGAGCCTCGCCTTCTTCCTCTCCAAATTTCTCCTCGGCCGTCTTTCCTTCTGCGTTCCTGACTTTCCAGTCAGCGCCTAGCTCTTCAATCAGGCAGCCCGCAACCTCTGCGTTTTCAGCAGCGAATAGCGGGGTCTCGCCATCCTCGTCTAGTATGTTCACATTGACCTTGTATTTCTGGATCAGTTCACGGAGGACTTGGAGCTGGTTGTATGATACAGCGGCATGAACCAACGAGTAGCCATGCGAATCTGAGGCTGAGGCCAGCTGCGGATGCTGGGCGAGAGAAGTAAGGATTGAATTCGGCCGAGTGTCGATGAGGTTGAGCAGCAGATCGATGGTAGGCGCTGGGGGAGTAGCACGCTGCGGCGAGGCGGCCATTGCAGTCAGACCTAGCGCCGTTTCGAGTATGCAGTTGGGACCTTTTGTACTTTTACGTTCGCGCGCGCGCGGGGGTTCGTGCGAAAGTGTTGGAGCAACAAGAAGCGAGGATGGGATTTGGTGGAGGATGGATTAGGAAAAAAAGAAGCATGCGCCACAGGCCAACAGCAATGTGAGGCGCTAAGATGTGTACCATGGCCGTCTCCTATTGGTCAGGGGATGGCTTCGGCAGCATCGAAACCCCGGCGGCCGAAAGAGGAACGTCTTCGTCTTGACGCTCGTCATCATTCTTTCCCGTCTTCTCGTTCTCGTTCTCGCAATTCGCCGCATGCACATGCGCAGTGACCAGTCCCGTAGTCCAGCACGCCCAACACTGATTTGCTTTAGCCGGCGCCACCAGCACCAATAGCGGGTGGCAGAGGCGTCACTGTGCTCGCCCCTTGGAGTGTCGTGATTGGACAGACGCAGCTGAAAACCCCGAGTCGATCAATCCGCGTCCACACAGCCTCTGCTGGAAACGTCAGTGCCAAGCAGTACCAAGGATTACTGTCGCGTGCATCGCCAGCTCTCCTTCTTTTCAAATCTCCGTGTTTTCTCTCCTCCGTTGTCTCTAACGACGGAGTGTGACGGCACATCTAAGCCTTCTTCCTCGACTTCCTTTCCCTCTCCAATTTGTTCAAATTTCTACTATTTGATAAACCTCCAAATTAATGGCATATATGTTCCTTTGATCCTGTTCCTGCTCCAAGCATCTTCGCGCCTAAGCCGTTTCATCCTCGCAAGGGTCCTCCAAAGGGCTTCTCTGACGTCTCACAACTGACCCACTCCTCCGCTCCCTCCACAAACCCTTCTACTCTCCATCTTCGATATTGTTGAGTCGAGCGCTGGTGCGCTCCTATCACGAAGATGAGGTCAATAAACTCTATAATACCATCAAAACGACTAATACTTTCCTACATTTTCGACTGGATCGTCATAATGTAAGCGATTTGCCCCCGAAAGTCACCTGGACATCGCATCCGAAAATGCGTGCTCCAAACAACTTAAACCTTCTGGTCGCGCGACCACTCTCCAATCGATATAATCACGTTGAACGTACCACTAATCTTTCGATAGTGCTATTGCGGCTGTTGGCGCGGGATGGGAATATCTTAAACCATATCACCGGCCTTTCTCCTTGGTGGACCTTTCAATATCCTATCCTTTTGAGACGGACGAAACTATTCCCACATGGCTTCTCGTTATCATTGTACTCGTTGCTCCTGCGGCTATTATCTTCATCGTCTGTCTGGTATTTGTTCCAGGCCCGACCGCCAGTAGAGGAACTCCCAAGTCATTAATTTGGCGGAGGAAGATTTGGGAATGGAACACCGGATGGATGGGCCTCGCACTCTCGCTCGCCACAACATTCATGATCACCCAGGGCATGAAGCTATTGTTTGGCAAGCCGCGACCAGATCTTTTGTCCCGCTGCCGTCCTGATTTCGACCGCATCCCTCGATCCGATGTCGGCACTTATGCCACTGACTTCAATCCGCTATGGGTCTTGGTCACTTCCGATATCTGCACTCAAACCGACGACGATATTCTCCAAGATGGATTTAAATCGTTTCCCAGTGGACATTCCAGCTGTAAGTTTTGACTTGTATCTCTTTTTCAGTTAAAAATTAGTGCGCTAATATCTGGCAGTCTCTTGGGCTGGACTGCTCTATCTGACTCTTTTCCTTGCATCTAAGTTTGCTGTCGCAATTCCGTTCCTTCCGCCACGTCCATTCTCAACAAATCAAGCTCACACTTCTGCCATCACTCGTTCAAATCTCCGACCTAGGAATCTACTTCCGACCAACAACAAGGAGCACGCCGACTCCGCCCTATCCTCTCCAACTCTGTCTGAGGAAAATGTTGTACCAATCCGGTACCAAGCTGCCGCGCCACCCGTTTACACACTCGTTCTTGTCCTCGTCCCCATTGGATCTGCTATCTATATTTGTAGCACCCGCTTCACAGATTACCGACACCATGGTTTCGATATCATTTTCGGTTCCCTGATTGGCATCACCACTGCATGGTTTAGCTTCAGATGGTACCACCTTCCGATTACACGAGGAGCTGGCTGGTCTTGGGGTCCAAGGAGCTTCAAGAGGTCCTGGGGTATTGGTGTTGGTGTAGGTTCTTATGTTGGAGTTGAAGGTTGGAGTCATCGTCACGAGCACGATGCCCCACTAGGCCAAAACCACACAAATGACCATGGCGGCATCACTGAGAGTGAAGGACAACACGATTTGAGGGGACGCGAAGAGGATCATGCACCGCATGCTGTTTAATTTCTAAAATTGGGTTACATATTGGAGTTTAGGAGGTTTTGCTGTATGAGATTTTCTTTACAAATTCAATGATACCAAATTCAAATCATGTCAGCTTCAATTCAAGTACCTTCGATTGCAAGTGAATGATAGATTCTCTAGAAAGGAAAGATGCAAACAACATAGGAAGGTACTTGTGTAACAAGAAGATTGGATCTCGGCTCCGATCTTGCGTTGTGTGGGGCACAAGGGAACAAGATTGGATTCATTTCAATATGATTAGCGAGGGGATTCAGGAGTCCCAGATGAGACTCGTGCGGCGGCCATTCCCATGTGGTCAGTGCACCGGAGCCGCATTTCACCGCCTTCAAGATTCTGCCACGCTAAGTCTATCCATTTCCATCAACGCAGTCTACCACCTAGATCCGTTACATACTCTACGTCATGGCGGAATACTGGAAATCGACAGTGAGTATCGCAATCGACTCTACGAGCTATCTCATGCTAATAACCTCGAAGCCAAAATACTGGTGCAAGTTCTGTTCCGTCTATGTACGCGACACCAAGTTCGAACGCACGCAGCATGAGGCAACAGCTCGCCACCAAGGCAGCATCCAACGCTCCTTACGAGGCCTTCATCGCGAGAAGCAGAACGAGGAACGGAACAAACAGAGGGCAAAGGATGAGATTGCGCGACTGAACGGGCTTATTCCGGGGTCTGGTTCTGGCGCTGCGTCTTCCAGCGCGTCTGGAGACGTGAGGGTTGGACCTAAACCTACATTCACGAGGACTACAGAAAAGCAGGCGACAATGGGCGATAGGAAGAGGCAGCTTGAACAGCTGGTGGCAATGGGTGTTGCGGCGCCTGAGGAACACCGAGGTGATATGGCAATAGCCGGAGAATGGAAGGTCGTCAGCGAGAGGGTTATCGGTGAGGATGAGGACAAGAAGCCGCTGAATATTGGCGTGCGTAAGAGAAAACTTGACCTGGAAGAGGAGGAGGCATTTGCTGCAGGCGAAACGATCACGAAAAAGAAGGGTTGGGGGAACACATTCAAGAGCTTCCCAGGCAAGATGGGAGCGGACAACGACGATTTGGATGCACTATTCAGTACTTCCAAGAAACCTGCCGTGAAAAGAGAAGACAAGGAAGTAAAAAAGGAACCAGAAGTAAAGCGAGAATCAGAAGTAAAGCAGGAGGGCGAGTCAAGTGCGCTGCAGGACATCCCTACGCAAGAGGAAGATGCAGCGAAGTCGACGACAGATGCGGAGATTAAGAAAGAAGAGAATGAGACATCAACACCGGTAGTCGTGTTCAAGAAACGGAAGAAGGTTGCTAAATGAGCAACATCCGAAACCTCTCAGTACATGATACCCCAAAAGCGACCCCTCACTTCCCATAATGGATTCAAATAGAGCACTAAACGCCTGGAGTCGATTGCAACAATCCAAAGGAATGTGCCGTCCGCCCTCACATCCCTTCATTGGATTACTTGAGATCGGGGCTCGATAGGAAAAGTCAGCGAGTTCCGTTACTTTTAATTTGGCAATATCTAATATTTGTTTAGGTCAACGGCGCAACATTTCCCGCTCTCAAGGCATTTCAGCGACCATTGAAGCCCCACTGAGTATATAGAATATAAATCTCCAGACTGTATTACTCGCCCCCATGTGATGCACTCCACTTCTTCTTTGATATGATGTTATGATCGCCGCGCTAAGCCAGATTGAACTAAATGACCCTGGACTTTCATGCCAAGAAATCGACTGCCCCAAACTCGCGTCTACGCCAGACAACTGTCGCGATTCATCGCGGACGTGCACAACTTCACACCAACCTCTCCACAAGCTCACAACCCTTCCCTCTATCTTCTCCATGATCGCGCCGTAGCATGCTTCATCTGTCTAGATTCCATTTGCGAACATGCATCTAGTGAAGCCGCTGTGGTTGACGCATCCAGGTATGAACACCTCCGGCCGCATGAAGCTCTCACCTTAACCCTCCGCAACCTCCATCAACGTCCAGCGCGCTGACATGCAATCTGTATACAGGCGATCTTAAAGACTTCGAGGTCTACAGCTGCCATGTTTCCCCTGATGGCTCACGTCTAGTTACTGCCGCCGGAGGTTCGTACACCCTTCCGTGCAATGCTTCCTAGCAATGCGCCTTTCTAAGATTCGAGAATGACTGTTGTTACAGATGGATACGTTCGAATATGGTCTACCGAAGCCATCCTCAACTCGGCCAATCCCGAATATACCAAGCCGAAGCAGCTAGCAGCTATCAGCCATCACTCGGGCACAATTCATGCGGTTCGATTCTCTACAAACGGAAAATACCTAGCATCAGGTGCGGATGACAAGATAGTATGTGTCTACGCGCTAGACCTGCATGCGCCTCCACACGTCTCTACGTTCGGTATGCTTGAGCACTCGAAGATGTAAGAGTACAATACTCATAACAACAGGGTCGAACGAGCCTCCACCTGTCGAGAATTGGAGAGTATTACGGCGCCTCATCGGCCATGACAACGATGTACAAGACCTCGGTTGGTCCCACGACTCCTCGATCTTAGTCTCTGTCGGATTGGACTCCAAAGTTGTCGTATGGTCGGGACACACCTTTGAGAAGCTAAAGACGTTGGCAAATCACCAAAGTCACGTAAAGGGCATCACATTCGATCCCGCCAATAAATATTTTGCTACGGCTAGCGATGACCGAACGATCAAGATCTATCGATTTAGCTCGCCTCCGCCGAATGCCACGCCGCAAGACCAGGTCAACAACTTTATGCTCGAACACACAATCACGAATCCTTTCCAAGCCTCGCCTTTGACGACATACTTTCGTCGGTGTTCCTGGTCGCCAGATGGAGCTCATATTGCCGCTGCGAATGCGACTAATGGCCCTGTTAGCTCGGTCGCAATTGTTGCCCGTGGTACTTGGGATGGTGATATCAACTTGATCGGCCACGAAGGGCCTGTGGAGGTATGCGCTTTTTCGCCGAGAATGTTTCACAGAGATCCGCCTCTACCGGAAAATACAGATCAGAATGGGAACTCTTTACAACATTCAGTGACGGTAGTCGCTTGCGCAGGGCAGGATAAAACCCTCAGCATTTGGAATACAAGCTATGCTCGCCCATTTATGATTACACAGGAACTCGCTATGAAATCTATATCGGACCTGGCTTGGGCGCCAAATGGAGAGACGTTGTTTGTAACAAGCTTAGACGGGAGTATCATGGCCATGATATTTGAGCCTGGCGAGCTAGGCTATCCAGCATCACTAACCGAGAACGAAAAGTCATTGTCCAAGTTCGGGGCAGGGAGACGTGCTGGTATAGTCGAGGGCACTGACGCACTATTACTTGAAGAGAGCAGCAAGGCAGGTGAATTGAAGGGAGTTCAGGGCAGAATGGGCGCCTTGATGGGAGACGGAGGCGCTGTTCAGTCTCCAACAATGCCTAATGGCACCAATGGCACATTACCTGCCCTGACCAATGGCTCCACCGCTGCTCCAGCACAACCCGCGGCGCCGGCAGCACCACCAGAGCCACAGCCTGATCCAAGAGTGGAGAGACTGAAGCAACGCGTCACCGTTACCAAGGATGGCAAGAAGCGAATAGCGCCGATGTTGGTTTCGGCCTCGTCTGGTATTGGTGAATCCTCCTTACCTCAGACTCAACTGGTGTCTGCAACGACTACCGGAGGTGGCAGAAGCGACAATCCACATAGTGTCCTTGACATGTCGAAGCCATTTGACGGCTATTCAAAGGGTGGCTTGGTATCGATGTTGCTGGGAAACAAAAGAAAATATGCTGAGATCGAGGGCGATGAAGACCGACAGGTTGAGAGACGACTTGCGGGTGCTGCTAAGAACGGGGGTGCGGCCATTGTTATCAACAGTGAATCCGGCCTGATTCCCCCAGCTGCAGCTGGACCAAAGACTCAGGATACGGAACCGTCAAGAGTTCTTCGGCCAGCCATTATCAGTCCCGCTCTCAGCGTAAGTCAAATCCGACTGGCCGTACCCAAAGTTAGAAGCGTTATCGTACGGACGATGGACGGCACTGCGCCTCCTCAAGCAAATGGTGTGGATTCTAGCACCTCAGACGTCGTTCTCCTAGAAGCCCGCAATGCTGCAGGGCCTTCGCGCACTGGTCGACCACAAGACCATGACCCAGCAAGGATAACTTGCTCGAAGAAGGGCCAATCGCTCTGGCAAGATTACTTACCAAGAGCTGTGCTCCTCCTTACAGGCAACGAAAACTTTTTCGCCGCTGCTTGCGAGGATGGTACGGTATATACTTGGACACCAGCCGGTCGAAGAACTGTGAACCCGATAATCATAGAAGCTCAGCCTGTGATCTTGGACTGCAGGGGATGGTTCTTGCTCTGCATCTCTGCCGTAGGGATGTGCCACGTATTCAATCTCAAAACACTTTGTGCGCTACATCCTCCAGTATCCATAGGTCCCGCACTGGACATTGCATCCCATACTCATGGACCTCATCTCACTAGGTCCCCCGGTATAATTTTCGCCCGTCTAAACTCGGAGGGACGGATGATAGTTGCCATGTCCAATGGCGATGGCTACTCTTACTCTCCAAGCATGTATGTTTGGCAAAAGATCTCGGAACCTTGGTGGGCAGTCGGAAGTCAATATTGGAACACTACAGATTCTTCAGTCGGCAACGTTCAACAGTCAGACAAGAAGGCACCACCGAAAGAGATCAATGATCAAGTCTCCCCAGAAAATATATCTGCTGGCATCATTCCCGCGTTGGAGCGCAACACTACGAATCAGTTCCTTCTTCAAGGCCGTGCTTTCTATCTACAGCGTCTAGTCAAGGCTCTCATATCTGCCGAAGGCTTTGAAAGTTTTGAATCCTGCGTATCAGTTGCCCATCTTGAAAACAGAGTCGCAGCTGCAAAGGCTCTCGGCGCGAGAGAGGAATTCAAGATGTATCTCTCCATGTACGTGAAACGTATTGGAGCCGAAGGTCTCAAGGGCAAGATTGAGGAACTCCTCAGAAGCTTGACTGGCGATTTACTTGTCGAAGATGAGACTACGGACCAAGAGCAGGAAGAAGTCATATGCGGGTGGAAGAGGGAGGAGCTGCTCAAGGAAGTGGTGCTAATACTGGGTAAGTAAAAACTCACTCGGCCGGAAAATGATAATCTGACCATAGCCCAAGGAAAACACCGCGACCTGCAGCGTATAACTGTCCCTTATGCTCGATTGCTTGGCATTGTCAACGAGAAGCAGGACGATCAAGCAATGATCACTGATATGTAGAATACCCCCCCTTTACCGGTCTGGATATGCGAGTTTGGCGTTTCGAGGTGTTCACCGATGAGGTCCCGGGAAAGGCAAAAGCATGATTAGCAGCATGCATGTATTCATCATACCCGGATCATCTCACTATCATTCGGGTTGATGCGTGGGTGCTTTTTTAAGTGGGCCCGACTTTTACTCTTTCATGGGGTGGCTACTTTTTTCTCTTTCGAAATGCCTGTCGGGTATTTGTCCAATTGTAATTGTAGAATATGGAACGTATGGAATGCTAGTAGGGGCTCCGTTCTCGATTGATAGCAGACATCGAAATAAGTCCACGTGCACGCCTCATTCATTCTTTCCACGTACGTTTTCCACCGTAGAGGGCTGTCGAGCATCGAACTCAATATCTCTGAGAAATATTGTCTAAGGTCGTTTAGTAGATAGGGCTAGATAATCTTATCTTAGGCGTGGAATAGTAGCGCGCCCATGAGTATTAAGGTCTGTCTTTTAATAATGTAAGGGTAGAGAGTAGGGGTTTTATGATGGCATACATGAGGACCCTCCGAGTTCTTCTGCTTCGCTCTCTTCTCCTTGACTCTCATCTCCCTCGCTCTCGTCTCCCTCGCTCTCGTCTCCCTCGCTCTCGTCTCCCTCGCTCTCGTCTCTTTCACTCGCTTCTTCACCCCGCTCTTCCACTTCAAACTTCTGACTATCCGTCTTTTCGCTCTCCGCATCCTCATCAGGAAGAATCGTAAAGCCATCCAACGACGTATCATGCACCCGACCATTTGCAGCATCTTCAATCAACACTCTCGTAGCCTCGAGACACAAATCCATCATTGGATGGTAGTCCTCTAGGACGATGGTCTCCGCAAGACGTATAGTGCGCCATCGCAGGTAGCGGAAAACTTTCATGTGCTGGCGGATACGAGCTGTGCTGAGTGCCGTCTCGCCGAACACGACACGCCATTCCGGGAGTCGGATGCTTCCTCTTGGGGCCAGGTGTTAGTAAGATTGACTTGAAGGGTTCTTTTCCCTTGTAGTATTGGCTGAAGGAATGGAAGTGTAGGGAAGAGAAAGGTTGTGGGACGATTACTCACTGTCCTTCATCATACTCGATTGTCCCGTTATACTCCTTATGATGTAGTTCAGCGCCTGCCCTGACTAGAGTTTTGACGATGGACAGATTGCCATTTTTCGCTGCGATTATCAGGGGGGTTTGTCCGAGGATGTTTCTCGCGTTCAAATCAGCCCCATATCTGATGAGGAGATCCACAAGCTTGTTCGTCGGATTGCGTCTTGCTGCGAGGTGGAGAGCTGTATTTCGATTCTTGTCTGTCAGGGAAGGATTGGCTCCATGGGCTAGGATGACCTCTGTCGATTCATATTCCGGATTTGAGGCTCCTATCCACGAATTGTCCGCATCGTGATGGAGCTTTGACCAGCCGCCTTCGTCTTGGTCGTTAATGTTTGCACCTAGTTCGATCAGAATGCGAGAGGCCGCGGAGGACGTAGAGAGTGCCAATGGAGTCCTTCCCCTGACGTCTAGGGGATTGATAGAGGCCCCGTACTGTGCCAAAAGTTGAATGACCTGGGTGCGGCCGCGTTGCGCAGCATAGTGCATTGCTGTGCACTTTCCGGCCAAACCTTGAATGTCCTGGTATGCGCTACTACATCGTTCTATCGCGGCATGATGATCGAGCAAAAGCTTCACTACGGCAACATGACCCTGGTACGCTGCAATATGAAGCGCTGTTCTGCCGTTTTGGTACGATCGATTGATCGCAGCATTGGACCGGAGTAGCATACGGACCAACTCCACATTCCCCTCCATTGCCGCATTGTGTAAAGCAGTCCTGCTGCCCCCAATTTCCGATTCCTGCCGGTCTGCGCCAGCAGCGATGAGAAATGATGCCACTTCCTTCGAATCGGTCAGAGCCGCATATGCCAAGGGCGTTGCACCTTGGTCATCCTCTTCATCAATGGAGGCATCAGGACACTCCTGTAGTATCTTTTCCACAAGGGACACTTGGTTCATGCTTGCTGCCAAATGAATTGCTTTCAGGTCGTTATGCTCGAAAATTGATAGCTTGTGCCATGCTCTCCATCCCATCGAGGTGCGCTGGAAGAAACTGGAATTGACATCCAATTCTTCCGTAATGTCAGGGCTTGCTTTTCTCACGTGTGCTGTCCAGAATTTCAGCGGGTACTGCAAGAATTTGTCGGTGAAAGTGTCTTCCCAGAGGGGTTTGTCCTTCTCCGACGTCACAGTTTCAAGCCTCCTAACTCCAAGGCCCAGCGGGGTCTGAGTCTCTGTCTTTCGAGTCACTGTAAACCATTCTCCTGTCTGTGACTGTTCTTTTAGATCTTCTGGTAACGTGCAAACATAATCAAAGCAGACCAGTGCAAAAAGTTTGTGATCAGCTCTGATGTCCATGGACATCACTCGGCCAGCGGCATGAGTGGGATCCTGAAGGTACTCCTTCGCGGTCAGGTGTACAAGACGAGCAGAGTTGGCTTGTACGTACACGAAAGACCCGCACTTGTCAACATATTCCTGAATAACAGCCATGTTTTCCCGGGAAGACAATGGCAAGTTCGCTAAATGAGCAAGCTCTCCAAGCTCTAGACTTCGAAACGCAAGTACCATTGATCGAAGGATGCTTTTAGTGTAGTGTGCCGGTTCCTTATCTCCACATTGTTCCGGGAGTACCCGATCAAGTATACGTTGGTACAAGTTCGTAAGTCCCTTCGGAAGCTCATCGATGACTCTTTCAATATCGGATGACATGACACTACTCTCCATAAGTTCGTCATAAGCGAGCGAGACCCAAAGGAAGGTTCCTTCAGACTTCTCAGTCATCTTCTCTTTGACCGATGCAAGACGTTCTTCACTTAGAGTCCCATGCCTTTTTGATTGCTTGAGTTTTTCATTTTTGACTTCGATGAACTCACTCACAGAGGCCTGCACATTGTCAACATTGTCTTCAAGACAGATGTTAGGGGCTCTCTGAAGTGTTGACACAATGGCCCACTCATTACGACTCGTAAGAATGAATTTAATTTTTCCAGTTGCACCCCGGGGGAAATTGGTTGGTGGACTCCCGTCATCTGTCGATGGGCGTATATACGGTTCCAGGAGCTTCAAAAAATTCTTCATTGACTCAGTCTCGCACTCGTCTAAGGCATCGATGACAATGAAAACCTTTGGCAGAGTGTAATGCTGTAGAAGTTGAAGCAAGATGTTCCAGAGAGGCTGCCAGGCATTTGGTGCGTTGAATAAACTACTTTCTTTCATGTGAAACTCGGTGGTTAATATATGACATAAATGCGGCCTTTGGCAAAGAATTTGGTACAAGATCCCGCGAATAATATCCGTTCCTGTATTGCGGTACATTTTCATACCGTCACAGAAGAAATACGCCAGGCATGTGTCGGACGCGGATCCATCATGGCCGATTTTGTTGCTCAAGTATTGCACAAGTGAGATTGCAAGCGTTGTCTTTCCTTTGCCGGGATTTCCATGGACCCACAGCGTTCGATCTCCAACATCCTTCAACCACTCGATGAATTCTTGGTGGCGTAATATCCAATCTCCAGTGCTAGGTAACATTTGTCTGTAGGAGGGGAAGCCTATCATGTCGTCCTTAGGATCGGTTTGCAAAAGAGCTTTCAGCGCGGTTCTATCATCCTCACTAAGAATTTCTATTACGGATTAGGAGTTACAATACGTGGAAACATTGTACATAGACTTACTTTGCATGTCTGTGACTGGAACCGTTGCTGTACTCTGATAAGTTTAATTCTAGATTCGAGGTGTAGCAACTCACGATTCAGGTGGGTTTGGGTCAGACATGGAGCACCCTTCGCAAATTTCAAGACTTGATCTCTGACCAAAAGGTAATTAGGATCATCGCGGCTTGAGAATCTGCTGATCTGTATGTGGTCAACCGCAAGCCCCATAGGTTCGGTGCCTTCGATTGCTGCGGAGTCTTTGTCGACAACGAATGTCTACTCTTGTCTTAGTATCGATGGTTCAATGTGGATCACTGAACAAACTTTGTGCGAGATTGAGAAAGATTTCAGCAACATCGCCGCAACATCGGTGGCCACTTGCTCATAGAAAGCGGATAGAGGGATCGGTGCTCGGATCATTCGATCGCTGAATTTCTCACGTATATATGCCATGAGATGCGAGTTCGGGTCTAGTATATCAACAAGAACCTGTTCTGCGCGACCAAAATAACTGCCGACTTTACCAATCATAGCTGCCTTGTTGTAAAGACCGGATCCCTTGTGAGGAGTCCCGAGAAACACAATACCACTGATGCATTTGAATAAGGTGTCGGACATGTCCAATTGAAGGATTGCCTAGTATAATTAGTGATCGTTTGCCCACGGCTTCTGAAGAGAACGGGGCCAAGCTCACTTCTTTGATCACTATGCCCCCGAAGCAATGCCCTATAAATATAATTGGGCGTTCGGGGCTCGACTAGTTGAGTCAACACTGCCGTAATTATGAGAGCACACAATTGGGTGACTACCTCGCGAACCCTCTCTAGATGTGCGATGAGTTGTTTGGCGATATTGGCTACGGATTGCGAAACAGGATCGTTACCAAGCCATCGAGACGCATATCCAAAGGTCAATATCCTTGAGCGAGGTAGATCTGCAGGAAGCATATCCTTATGTTGGAGCCAGTTGACCCCAGTAGATTTCGAGGTCCACGTCCTCTCGCGATGTGCATCGATGCCATGAACACCAACAATGCTGAGTGATTTAGTGTCTCTCTTTCGCAGCCCAGTGGAAAGAATCACTCAATTTCAGGCTCTCCTCCCTGAGCGTCGGAACTGCAGTAAAATGTGTCGATGCCCTCGGGTGTAGGCCATTTCGGTGCCATGATTGGAATCCCTTGCAACCGGCCAAAACCATACAATTGCGGTAGGCTGCAGCTATATATCTAGTGCAAAAGGGTAGACGGAATTCGGGCTGCAATACGAGCCTTCACCGGTCATCAGGGTTGCCTGCTCACGTGTGTTAAGCCTGATCGCTCAACCCCGCCAGTTAGGTATTGCCACAGCCAACCATATTTCGCAGTTGTGCATTATTCGTAGCATGGGGCGATTCAATCCGCTACCCGTGCTGGGTAAAATGGTCTAAGCCTTGCAGTATGTAAGGTTGCTGCAGCCTGATACGATACGACTGGCTAGACGAGAACTGTACTGTTGGTCTAAGCCGCGTGGAGCGCCACCGTGTGTCATCAACCTCCAAAGAGCATAGATGTATTGCAAACGACATCTACCTCTAAAGATTTTCTCTTTCAGAAACACACAGAAGAATGGAGTCTGTTCCATTCCCATTGGAGGACGAGCTCGAGTCGGGTTTGATGCAGGCCTCTACTCCTGATCAGCCACCAACAACAATCGATGGAACAAGGGCCAGTCTACCAGGAGAGCCATGGCTCGATCTTGAAAGCACAAACCCATTCAGACTGGCCGAATTTCTTCACAAGGACCTCCAGACACCCAAACTCGACCGGCTCAGTCCCTACCTCTGGCTGGTATCGACGCAAAGGAGCGACAATGTTTCGGCACTCCATGAGCAAGACGTCAAAGGGCGTCAGATTGTCATTTCAGAGAACCCGGAGATCCATCTGACATGGATGTATAACCGAATCTATATCAAGCCCCTTCCCGCCTACCTCCTCTCCTGGTCGTTCTGGCAACACTACCTCACCAAGCACACAGACAACCGAGCCAGCGCTCTGGGCTTCCTGCGATCATATTCCTACCTGATCCAACACGCCTCCGATTTCCGCATTGCCTGCCAATATAACCTCATGCCGCAAGACATTACCTACCCTCAGTTGCGGCGGTTCCTGGCCCACTTTGAAGCCATTCCCGACTCGGCTGTGACGCCGCGGTACCATTTTGGAGAGCTGCGTCTCCGGCGCATCAACTTCTGGGGCCGGGTGTTTCTGCGCCGATTCACGTTCCAGAAGGTTGCTGTTCATTACAGCTACAGCGCGTATTTTGCACGGGTTTATGGGCCTCTGCTCTTCGTCTTTGCGTTCTTCAGCACGAGCCTGAGCGCTATGCAAGTCGAACTAGCGACCAATGACGCCCCACCGGGCGAGGATTTCCGCTGGTTCATCGTCTCCTGCAGATGGTATAGTATAGCTACAATCCTTGTGGCATTGGTATCTCTCCTCCTCATTGTCTTGCTGCTTTTCTATATGATATTGAGAGAGCTATTGTTTGCTCTTCGCGCGTTGTTTCGAAAGAGTATGGAATCTGAATCAGCATAATGAGGGTCGGAAATCATAATATAAGATATAAAGTTCTCGATCATTAATCCTGTCTTCATCTCATACTAATTCTTTGAAAGTAGACATATGGGATATATTTTTAGATTCATATATTCTAATAAACACTTGCTCTGAAATTAAACTTTACACTAAGTAGAAGGTTCAAACGCTCCTCGTTATTCGCGGCAGGCTCCCTAGTAGGAGGAACGCCGGTTGATATACTAATAACAAGGACAAGAATGCATTTCCACAGCCTGGCGTCGACAAGATGGCAGTAGTAAGCGCTCTTACGAAGAATCCAATGCAATAAAATGATAAGTCATGCCATGATAAAGAGAACGCACAAAAGAAAACATATGTCAGTGCAATTCAATGTCCTCGAATTCACCAACCGCTTCCCCATCCATGAGTCCCAGAACGAATGCCTCACCAACCAAACGATACCCTCCCTTTCCATCTTCCCGAATCAAAAATGGCACATTCGCGCCTTGAAAGATACACACTTTATCCCCCTTCTCCACCAGAGGCGGACCGGTGCCCATGTAGCCTTTAGAAGTTATGAAGAAACTACGACCGCCCGACCCCACAGATTTCGTAGTAGTGTATGCATTTTCGTATTTGCGCGAGTTTTGTATCCACTGGGCCCAGCGCTCTCTGGATGGTTCCTGCCCTTTGGCAAAAAAGCTACCCATGCCACGTGGACATACACGGATATTTGCTGCGAGTATGTCCAGAAGGCCATCATCTGTGCACGATTCCTGAATGCAATACTCCATTGCGAAATTCACGATGAATCCTCCATTGATTGCGACAATATCATGGTTTTCACCGTTTTGCAAGTCACACAACTTTCCCAACCTACGGCTATACCTTTCGTTCACGTCGGCTAGAAGTAAACGGAAATATGCCTGAAGCAGTGGCATGCCGGTAATATATACAGAGCCTTTAATTCGTTGGAGAAGTAGGTCTCGCGCGCGGTAATTTGTTGCAGGTTGCCACTCGGAGCTGTCTTGCAGTACTTCTAAGGTAATGTCGCATATCTTTCCTTGAAGTATGACTCGAGACGAGTCACTGCCATTGCAAGGGGCGATACTAGTACTTTCCGATCTGCCACCGGCGGAATAGTTCGTGTAATAATAAGCTCTGGGCTGGCTTTTTACCGCTCTGGAAACGCTCCACCCCGGAGCCCAGGAAGGACGACTTGACGCCGAATATATTTTCCAGTCCGCATATCCGATTCCAGCATAGCAAATAACTTGAAGACCGTACTGCAATATGTGAGAGCGAGCAAATTCCGTACAGCTTTCATCCGCACTGAGTGAATAATCCACTTGGATTAGCCTAGCCTCTGGTTCGCAGAAACCAGAGAGTCCAAATATGTGGTCTCGAGCATCTGTGCACTCGAAAAGAGATGCATCTAGTAGCAGTGCAAAGATGGAATCGGACCACCCTCTCGGCAGTATTGAACTAGCTTTTCCAGAACGCTGAACGATAGTCCTCCAGTCAAGAAGGCGGCGAATTCTGCGCCTTGGCTCAATGTACCGGTAGTCTTTGCGGAAGCGCTGTATCACTCTGAATTGGTCGACGTCCTCGAAATGCGAAGGCGGGAAATATGATTTCCAAAATGAAACCATGTATTCCACGACGAGGTAGTCGGCCTCTATTTGCACGTAACCACACTTGATCAAGACTTTGTGTGGTAAAACGAACTCTTGTAAAATCCATAAGCGGCTCCAGTAAGGCCTCTCATAAAGGTGTCCGAGTGCCTTCCAGGCTCGTTTGGAAAAGGGGTCTTTTATTCCCTTGAGAAATTTGTCCCCATTGCTGTAAAACCAGGATAAACTTGAATCATCAAAATAAGTCTTAACACCTATATCATTGAGTGCAGACCCCCATCGTTCCAGTAGACTCATTGCTTCGTCACTATCGTCTTTGCTTTCCCCAATCCATGCGACTACTTCCTGAGCATTTTCGTAAATTCTCGACATCATTTGGACCTGATGATTACGTTCATTCAATTTTCCTTGATTGATACAAAGAGCATCAACCCAGAAGCACTCAGCGTGTTGCTTCTGTCGGATGTGCCGCAGCGCAGACACCAGGTTGGTGGTCGCTTGAACCTCTTCATTGTTGACGAAGATAGTCGAAGTCACATCCGGGTCTCCCCAGACATAGGAGAGCGCCTTGTAGACAGGTTTATCGCGAAAAACAACTGTATGTAGGGTGAGATGTACAGGATCAGTGAAAGATTTGCTTGGACGTAGGGTAAGAATTCGGATTTCATCTTCTCCGAGGTCGTGATACAGACTAGTGGGTGCAGGTACCACTGTGGACGGAATGCTCGTATTGCTGGTGCGATAGGCGCCGCAGATCCACAGTTTCCATAGTAGATTTGAACATGTGGAGCGGCCCATGGTTGAATGAGTACTGAAAGGAGAGAGGATGGTGTTTAAACACATGGGGCTAATGACCTCATATCGTATCCAAGGCTGAGTGCCTGAGGCCGCGATATTTCGTGGCTGAAAATTCCATATCTGGAACTAGCCAACCATTGGGATTTCTTCAACATAGAGGATCGGGCCACATTGAATGTGACATAAATACCATTTCTAAGCTTGTTTGCATTTAAGATAGTCGGAGGGCGGAAGTGATACAGCTTCGGCATTATTGAGCAAAGGCGGACTGATTCCTAAGTGGAACAACCTTCTCACAACCTTCTTTCTAGATGAATATTCGAAGGTGAATTGTGATATCTATACATATCTTCTTCTTTCATTACGTTTTTTTCTTCGAATGATATCGGGCACATTAGGAAAGTTCAAAGACCACCTTTTAAGAGCTTATCTAAGTCACCTACTACTAGTAGATTCCATCAGGAATAGTAAACTACATCTACAGGGTCTGAACTAGTCCAAAACAGTTCCAATAGCTCTACGCGCTTTGTTTCCCTTTGTTATTTGCGACTAAACAATCCGTCTTTGTTTGAGATCGATTCGCCTTTGAGCCCAAGAAATCCCATTGAGCAATCTCACTGGTTGAACGAGGATCCCACACAAGCGCGTTTCGCTGTGTCGCAGGAAGGGCAGCGCTAAGCCACAAACCAGGCCTCACACTGAGAGGGACAAAGATCAGCAATTGGACGAGAACAACGCAGCAGGTTTTCCCTTGGTGGCGCAAACGCTCAAAGGAGCAAAGCGTTGGGACGATCTTATTGACTCTCTGCTTCGCGCCCTTGCTCACCTTGTTTATGCCCCTTGTCAGGCAGTCAGTGCTTTGGCCCACTGGCGCGACAGGCTCCTAAATTAAGACCCGCGACTTATGATGACATAGGTAGAGATTAGAGGCTGTGTCATCTTTTATCTCGACCGTCGTCCGCCAACTTTTCGTCGCAAGAGAGAGGCAGCACCTGAACTGTACCTGAACAATCCTTACAGAAGACACACCGTCTACGACTACTACTACGACTCTCCTTTAGCGTTGCATTTTCCATTGGTCTAGCGAGCATGGTCGCGAAATGTTCTGATATACCGCCCGACACGGCTACGGATGCTGGTGTCGCGGGGGCAGGTGTAAGTTGCATTTCAACACCTTCGGACACTGCGAGTAAAACATTGACATGGTAGATATAGGTCCTTCTCTCCTTCATAATCACAAACTTCATATCCCTCTTCCTGAGTGCCATCATCATTCTCATGGGACTGCGCAAGTCGACGTCAGCACCTATTTGCCGAAAGCTACTACTCTCCTTCTCCGATCAACAAATCATCACAGGCATAGGCATTCAATCCGTGGGACTCGCAAAGATGGATTCAATGGTGCCTTATCACTTCTTCATAATTTGGCTCCTGTCCCTCCTCTCAACGGCCACAAACCTCGCAACCTTGCTCGCCCTCGTCAACGACTTCAAGCGCGACTGGGTGCTCCGCTGGCTCCGTCAACTTCTTATGCTGCTCAACATGGTCCTGGGGTGTCTTTCAGGAATCTTCATCTTGCAGACTGTAATGAAGAACCTGCACCCCCGACTACCTATCTCATGTGTATGGGAACTTGAGTCTCGGGGTGGCCCATCAGATAACGCCGGGCTGTCCATAGCAGGCACCATCGCCGTCATCGCCGCGAATGTCATTGTCTTCGTCCTATCTACATGGTACCTTCACACCCGCGAGAACCCGCGCTGGCTCAAATCAGTTCAAGTTCTGGGTCTGATCCTACTTATCGCCATGGGCATCGGCGCCACAGTTCGCGTAGTCATGGAATCCCAGGCTTTTGGCTCACCACCCAATTCCCTACATCTCAAGGGCGATTCAGAGAGCAGATGGTCGTTTGGACAATTACTTCCGCTACTGTTACTCATCTTACCCGTGATCAGCACAGTTGAGATCGTGCGTGGGGAGGTGCGAACACCACCCAGTAAAGTCGACGAGGACTCGACGCCTTTGGTGCAGGATATGGAATTGGCGTATCAGCAGAATCCGCTGTGGGGGAGGAAGGATAGTGGGTTTAGGAGTTGAGGATTAGGAGCAGAAATGTGAAATTGTTAAGTGGAAAGCGAAAGGGATATGTTTTCCTCTATGGCCGACATAAATGAATTGATCGGCTTGTTAACGAGAAATTGATATGACATACACACTATACTTTAATACACCATAATCTAAATTGAGTTTAGATCCCCTCTGCAGAATCTATGCTATGACTTTGAACGTGCATTGACTATCAAGCTTCGAAACGTACTCTATGAATCAACAGACCCGAAGCTAAAAACACAACTACTTCGACACTCATGTAAACACCTTCGTCCTTCAAGATCTCCCCAACATGAACCCAAGATTCCGTAGCTATCAAACCGCGCAAGCAGTATACAAAGCTAGCCGCGCGACCGTCCACTACTTATCGATAGTTCCAAACAATCCCCTTAGCCTGGCAAAAAGTGCCAGCGACCCTCTTTTACGATCTCGTGCTGTATCGTATCTAGATGGATTCTATTCTCCTCAATCCGTTATCAGCGAGGACGAGGTGTTCGGGACATAACAAAACAAATGTATAACTTTGTGGAAACTTGTACTGCAATACGCAAGCATGAATGCCGGACTTTTAGATATCCTTTCTCTGCCACCATGATTTCGTCCTTCATCTTTCCTACTTTTCACTTCTCCGTTCCTCTCCTTTCCTAACCCACCACGCCCCTGACTCCGACCCTCCGTACCAAACAAACAACACCATGCCCCAGCACTACACCCTCTTAGCCTCATAAACCCCCAAAGCAAACCCAACCCCATCCTTCTGATTACAAACCGAGAACCCGGACGCCGCATGCGAGCATTGCAAGATATCTAGCCCCACTGTTCCGCGCGCCTTTTTGATTGTTTTCTTGGGACCGTATGATTGGCTATTTTATACTTGTGCGTTAATATTGGGTAAGATAGTGGGTTGGGAAACAGGAAGATGGTGGGAGGATACATACATGATGTGTTTGACGTCAAGTTTGAAATCCATGTACGAGACATAATCTACGAATTTGAAGGCGTAGGATGGGGATGTACAGTTGGCTAGCTAGATTGTGATGTATCAGGGTTTTGTCGAATGATCTCTTAACGGTATTGGAACATTTGTTGTGTGTGTTTTCTTTTACTCGTACGGGATGCCTATGGAGGAAAAAGAGTGGGCGAGATGGATGGATGGGACTTACATGGGTACTCGGATATCCTGTCAAACGCTCAGAGTATGGCCATCGTGCTTCGCAGTCTGTGGACGAAGAGTCGGACGGATCAAGCACTGTGAAGCCGATGCGGTATGGGCTTGTGTCACCTGGGCGACCAGTGGGTTCAAAGGTGTTTAGGTTTGTGACTTGGAAGGGCGGTGGTGTGGGGTTTGGGGCTGCGAGGATCACAGATATAGAGAGGGAAATCAGGCATATTGTGGTAAGGAGCTGCATCGTTATGGTGTTTCTTGAAAGATGACGAAAATGTTTGACAACATGAGTGAGGATTTCTGAATTTTATATACGACCTCAGCCAACAACTTTTTACTTTGCAAGTACTTTTATTTTTGGAACTATATTGCTTCCATGCAACTAGACGTACGAGTCGAATTTATGCTCCGAAGAAACGTTGAAAACGTGCGTCTCGTATCCGTATTTGTCTCCGATGGTCAGCGCGTCCTCGCCTCGCATGGTCTGGAATGAATGAGTCCATTATCCCTTGTCATGCGGTGTTCTGTTGAATGACACCTCTCATAAATCGGTGTGGATTTCTAGTGAATCGACAGGCCGAAGAGAGTTTCAAGGCCAGAATCGTTGTGGAGAAGAGTTCAATGGAAGAGGCATCATTTGCGATTTGCCCTTACTCGATGTGTTTTCAGCTGAACAACCTGAGACTGGAAAGCTCCAGTCTTGCAGTTGCAACGTTCGCACGACCTTCATAACCACTGAGGCATGCCATGAGCCAAGGTGCACATCTCCAAGAAAGTATTTGCTCAACTCGAATAGATTAATGGCGGCCATACGACCTCGCGTTTTCGCAAGCGAAAGCCATGCTGAACAAAACGGGGAGCAAGTCCCACACAAACGAGAAGAAAGGTACTAAATAGGATACCTGGAACTTGAAGTGGCGTGTAGTTTTACATTAAAAATATGCGGGGCGATGACTGTCAGCTTCGTGTACGACATCGGATTAGGGACGAAGCACAAGACGAAATAGGTTCGCCCAAGCGGAGATCCCGGTGAGGAATCAATTCAACATGAGGAGTGCTAGGAGATGGGAAACACAATATGTACTATAGAACAGTGGAATCTGGTAGAGTGAGAGAAATCCAGATGGCGGAGTGAGATTTGTAAGTTGTTCTGCATGGTATAGCTTGGTGAGGGAGGAATTGCATGTGTCAGGGCATTCCACTATGAGGTAATGATGTCCTGCTTGCCGGGAAGTTCTAATAGTCCAATGGAATCATAAAAATATGTTGAAGGAATTCAAGGCTAGAAACTCCTCAAGCCATTAAAATCAATATGCGAATACGTGTCTGATGGAATTCCTGAGATCCCGCAATGTAGATGCACGTTTGGAAGATAACAACTTCGGATCTACAAAACTATTTAAACAATAATGGTATCCTTAATCTTTGCCCGGCAGATGGCATATTTTTGTGATGTTCGGGGATGGTATAGTGCAAAATTCGACATAATGGTTCCGTAGTACCGTGCGTTGGTGAACTTTAGCCTAGCCACCAACATGGCCCCTGGCCACTCACCGCCCATTTTCCCGCCCCCACATTGAACAAAGACTCGTCACTTGTTTGCCGATCTCTTTCTCGGTCCCCTCACATACTTTTGTCCCTTTTCATTCATCTATATAAACTGCAAACTCCTCAAAATCTCTATCAAATTCCTCTTCACTGGTGAGATGGCCGAGTTGGTTATGGCGCCAGGTTAAGGTTAACCTTAACATTAATTCCTGGTCACGAAAGTGGCGTGGGTTCGAGTCCCACTCTCATCATCATTCGTCCTTTGTTTAAAAAGGGTTTCGGGAATCTTTTTTTGTTTCTTTTGGTGGTGGTTGGGCCACACGGAACTAAAACTACGAAATCGACGCAACGGAACTTTGCCGGCTTATTTTTTTAAGGCAGGAGGGTAGGGCTATCCGGAATTGTCCTTGGTACTTGGGATTTAGATCGTTAGGACATCTGGGTGAGGTGGTAATGCGCACGTCACTTTGCTCATGACACTCGTGTCGGACCACAACCCAAACAATGTTATTTACAGTCAAGAAAATATACGGTCCAGGTTCTAAATAGCAGTAATAGACGTCAAAGAAGCCTAATGCAAGTTTATAGAGTTTCCCAGGTATGCGTCGGTGCTGAACTTTGGAGACCATATGGAGAGCCTCAATCCATCTACGAAGTCCACTCTACCCTTTACAATAGATATTGATATTTACACCGCCTCGATTTGCTTTCTACAATCCCCTCTACAGCGTATCCAGATTCTCCCTGAGCAAATTTTCGTCCGAGATCGTGAGGAGGCGGCACGCAGGGCACGAAATACTTGACACACTGCCTCCCCAAAACAGTCGCCTATACTATTTCGTTCTTTCAAGTCTCCGAACTTCAACACCACACCAAACAACAAAAAAGTGGGTTGAATATTTTCCCCAACTTCTATTCTTTCTACTCTATGAATTTAACAAACTCCTGAAGTTGGTGAGTTTTTGGTGTGCCACTGATTTCCCGCCTCGCGTGGGTAGAAGGAGGCTTTGGCAAAAGTCCACCTTGACGAACGCTTATTATTTTGTATTGCTATATAGAATAGAGAACTTAAATATTAGCTTTAGTATAGGCTAGCTATAAAACAGTAGTCGTTCAAGGACGAAGTTATGGTTACTATTAGGTAGTGCGGTGTAGGAATCAACCCAGGGCGGTGCTAATATCAACGCCCATATAAAAACATTCATTTGCAGAAACGGCACCTAGCATTGCAATGAGTCGAGTATAAACTTCATCAAATACGTCGCGCGAGAAATGCGAGAGTGTACAAGTCTATATCTACTAGACATCTATGCAACCAACTACACAACACGCCACCAGCCGGACAAGACGTCTATTCAATCCTGGCTCCAAAAAGGCAACCTATGAGCGCCATGCGAAAGTTTCCAAACAGAAGAAGAAATCTAGCAATTAATCCCATCCTAAGGGTTTATGTAACAGCCCTCTTCATCTGCGCCGCCTGTCTAGGCTCAATAAACAACGCCTCCGCCTCCGCCAGTACAATTGGCTTCTCGCCCTTGCTCTCGTCAACGAGCGTCTCCAACCGTCCTTTTACCCAAGCCTTTCGGCCGTCGACTTTAGTTGTTTCGGCTTTTAGGACAACGATCTGGCCCGCCATAACGGGTTTCTTGTAGTCTACTTTTAGCGAGGCTGTGACTGCTACTTTGTTTGGTAGAGCGGGGAAACAGCATCGGGCGGTGCCTTCGTCTAAGAGGGTAGCTAGTAGTCCACCATGTACAATACCTGGGTGTCCGCATAGCGCGGTACCGAGATATTGCAGTGAAACGAATGTTGTGCCGTCGGGGGTTGTGAATTGTAGAGGGGGTACGGCGATCATATCTGGACCTAGGAGTGTTCCACCCGTGAGGTTCTGACTCCTCAATGCAGCTGGGATTTTGAGATGGGGTCGCGATGCAATGTACTTCGGGTCATTGATGAGGGATTGTGTGAGAGAGTGTTCGAAGATTGAGCGCTCGATTGCGGCGAGCTCGTCGGTATTTGGGGTATATAGTGTGAGGGTTTCTTCGTCTGTTGGGGGGTCGGCGATGGACTGCGCCGTCTCGATTGTTGTAGACATGATGGGATATGTAGCGACGGCGAAACCGAGACCAAAGCAAATTATTGTTACAGAGACGAACCAGACAGAGCGACCGAGACGATTGGCAATAGAGGGGGCGATAGGAGTTGTGGGCGAGGATGTTGAAGCTGAAGTTGGTGATGTCGCTATAGTTTATCAGAACTGAACCTCCAGAAACAAAGCGTAAGAAAAATATACGCTGAGAGATACTTACATTCAACTACAGTACTCTGCCACCGTCTTCCCTCAATTCTCCACCTACTCCGGGACTGCAATCCCTCTTTATGGCCACCATAATTCCGGAGCGCTGCGCGGAACTCCCGCCCAGCCCCACCGGCACGCCCGACCCCAATCCCAAAATTTCTGCAAAAGGCCGACCTTGCGAGAGAAGCCATGCTAGAATAATTACACAGCGAATGGAATCGGGCCAACTAAAATGGGGAACCGAGCGAAAAAAAATTAAGTCTCAGGCTCTGGCATTCGGTCGGAAAGGCTGCTAGGAACCAATGCGCGTTGCGCTCGGACCAGGCTCGGGACTAGACTTTTTGCCTCGGTTCAACCCCCGTGTTGTAGTCAAATCGCGGTCCGGCCGGTCGCGGATTGTTACCTTTTGTAGTCATTGGATAGGGAATATGTCAAGCTCACTATTCCTTTTCACCAAAAGACAGATATGATGAGTAGAGCATCGAGGCCTTCAATGTAACGTTCGAGGATGACACGCATCATGCACTGCTTCCAGAGTAGCTTCTATTTGAAATCTTGCTTTCTCAACTAGACTAATCCGAGAAATAAGGATGAGTCTTGTTCTCGGCCGAGCTTTGAGAGATTGTTGTTTTAGCACTTCTGCTTTGGAAGGACAGGATCAATGACTGTAATTAGTTAAGCTATTAAATTGTGCAAGAGTCATTCAGACACTGTAACCTCATATAAACGACCATTCATACAGCTACAACGGCTCTTATTCATCCCAAGGACTACACTTGTGCATACATGCCATATCCTCCCAATCCACAAACTTAGTTTTACAATACATACATGAGGGGGGTTGTATATCATCATATCGAAACGCCGGTCCACTGTGGCCTGCTCTTCCCATGCCCTGAAACCGTGACCGGAGAGAAGAAATTATATAGCCCTTAGCAAGGGCGTTTTAGTAAGACAGTTGTAAAAAGAATATGGTTGACCTTTTAGACGCCCGAATATGCCAGAAACCCAAATGCCCAGATCAGCTAAGCGGCTAGAAGGCGGCATGACTGTGAAAATGGTAGTACAAGAATAAGAAAGACGTCTGGCTGCTAAAGGGAAGTGCGCATTTAGTAATAGTCCCGTGCGCTCTTCTGTAGTTCGATGAGTCTCCAGCCCCTGGTCTCAGGGTTGTTTACATCCTCAGGTATTCTCGTAACGCCGATCGCGTAGGTTACTTGTTGGACTTTGTCATCCATGCCGGCGGCCAACTCCCCGGATTTGGCGTTTTTGTAGACGTGGACCTCTTGAGTCCTGCATGTAATGATAAACACAGGGATCTCACCAGGCTCCAACAGCCTGGCGTTGAGAATGTCCACATGCCTGATATCCACAATTCGGCCATCGGACTTCATGCCTGCAGTAGTGTATTGCTGCATCAAAGCGGCATAAACTGAGTATTGCGCAGCACTCAGCCATAGTTTGAGAGTCTCGACGTCACCCTTTACATATGCGTCGAGGACCTCCGGTAGGATGTATTCGCGCATCTCAGTCAGGAAGGGTTCGAGTTGGAAGTTTGGATCCATCTCCCGGAACTTCTTGATGACCATGGCCGTCTCGTTCTCTGCGAAAAACCCAGTTATTCGGTCCGAGATGCTACGTGCTGTGGACACGAGTGGGTTATCAGACTCTTTGTACGCAGCCTGCATGTTAAAGAATCCTTGCATAAGCTTGGAAGAGTCTTTGAAATCCCGCCATATTTCCTTGTAGCGGGCATCTTTGTGTAGGGTGACGTTCGTACCAGCTCTTGTAAAAAGTCAGTGATTGTCGGCGGAGATCTCGACATACGTACTCTGGATCCTCCTCCATGGGGCCCTGTTGGACCTTGCCGCCTGTCTTCTGAAGCTCATTGAGTTCCCTCAATTCCCTTCTTCTCTTGCGCTCCTCCTTCTCAACCCAACCGCCATATCTCGAGGAGCTACCATCATCAACAGTTTCCTTGACTGCCTGGAAAGCCTTTGACTGTCTCACGGGACGTGTGACGAATTCAATCCCAGATCCAGTGACATTGGCAACTTTGCGCACGCCCTTCATCGGCGTTGTTTCCCAGGTCCAGGCCGCACCACTCCCGATAGCTCTACCGGTTGTCTTCAGAGCTTCAGCCGTCTTCGTTGACGCGGCATCCGTGACTTGAGTATATGTCGATCTCGCCTTCTGTACACGGGGATCTTGAGTAAAGTCGTTGACACCAGCTGACAGTTGTTTGGTAGACTCATTCCACTCCTTTGATGCCTTGAATTCAGTTTTCAAGGTCTCTGTGAAAACCTGCCATGGGGTTTTATCTCCATGAGGGGGTGGAGGAGGAGCGTCTTTCTTTTCACCCTTCTCGCCTTCCTCACCACCTTCCTTCTTCTCCCCAGCTTCCTCTTCGCCGGCTTTTTCCTCGCCAGCTTTCTTCTCTTGACTTTCACCTTCAGCAGCGGATTGCTTATGGTTTCCTTCGGTCGCAGGTTCCTTGTCTCTCACGCTGTCTTCAGCTTGCTTTTGGGCTTGCTGAGATAGAGGGAATTGGACGTGGAAATGACGGGCATAGGCGGACGATGTACGGAAGAGAACGTCCTGCGGGAGGAATTCGCTCCGGAGAAAGAGGAGTGGGGAAGATGAGGAACTTTGAGATGGAAAAGGCCGCTGTTGAGTCGCAACTGATCGCGCAGTCAAAGGCACCGTGGATAATCGTCTGAACGCCGCCGCTCGACCATGGGTGCTAGAGGTGGAGGCAGCAAAGGATTGGACGCTGCTCCATTGTGCCCTGACGGTCAGGGAGGATGAAACGGTCGGTCTCATACTATGATGAGATGAGATAAGATGTCTGGGTACAAATTTCTAGGAGGAGCGCGCCCCAAGGATGGAGAATTGAGGTTTTGGAGCGGCAAAGAATGGGCACGAGAGAGTCGGGTGAAGAACCGGCCGCTTTCTGAGAAAATCGGAAAACTCGCGCACGGACCACGACACCAGGCCGGGGCACCAGCGACTTTTTGTCCTTCTCCAGCCGGTCCATTCACAAGTGCAACTGTCCCATCTCACTCCAATTGGTATTCGTCCATTGATGCCAGCCATCATGGGCAATAACACAGCATTACGCCTCTTCCGGGCCGTACGGGCTCCCATTTGCGCGTCCTGCCGTTCAAGCGCTCCATCGTCTTCTCTCCCTCGACCATTCTCAACCACTACCCGCGCATGCGCAAAAGCACCTATCGGTTCCGGCTCTGGAGCAGAGATGGGCGACATGCTGAAAGCCGTAGGCTCGAACTGGACCCGCCAGCCAAGCACATTCGAATCGATCATTCCCAAAGACGGAGAAATGGACATGTTGAAGAATCTTGCCAAGCAAGAATGGGAAGAGGAGGAACGACACCATCTACATATCTACGCCCACAAGCACAACACTCACATCACGCTGACGAAACCTAATCGAGACGCCCTAATATCGGTATCCTGCGGCAACATCGGGTTCCGAAAAGCCGCACGAGGTTCTTACGATGCAGCATATCAACTGGCAGCATTCGTCATGAATCGAATCCAGGACAGGGGTTTGCTACCACAGATCAAAAAGGTCGAAATCGTATACCGGGGATTTGGAAAGGGCAGAGAAGCTGTCACAAAAGCTATATTGGGTTCTGAGGGAAAGAACATTCGCCATTTGGTTGTCAGATTATCGGATTCGACCAGACTCAAGTTTGGTGGTGTCAGGAGCAGGAAGCCCAGGAGATTGGGTTGATTGGAGATATGTTGGAATATTTGTATGCAGTACCTTTCGATGTCAAGGGATTGCATCCTGGTCTGATCATGTGTTGGGAAGACACCTTGGCCTTCCTCAGTGTAGAAGGAGGACCATGTATATTAAGCATTCTCAGGAGTACAGGTCTGTAGGCAGCATGAGACAACAATTTCACCGGCCTGGTTGTTGTAAGATAAGGCAATTGTATAATTTCAAGTTCAAAGGAACCTCGTCAACTTGAACCAGCTTTAACCACTGGATCATGTATTGCTCTTATGTTGGGAGAGTGTATTATCATGTGTTTAACAAAACATGCATAGATGTAACTCATAGCTGTACAGTCCTAGTTATTAGAATGGGACACTCTAGCGGAAATCATAGTGCGTGCATGATTTAAGTCCTTCATAGTAGCTGGCCTTGAATTCAAATTCCCTTCACCCATGGTGTGCTAAATTTCGAACTCTTCTAACACGATAGATCGTCGCCCATATAATCAGCTAATTGGAGGGGGCATAGAAATACCAAGATTTCTTAGGTTTAAGATGGCAACAAAGTATTACTATGTTCCGTACCATTCATAATGGCGCTGTCTTATGAAATGGGGCACCTCTCTAGATAGTACCATAGCTTAACGTCAGCTAAGACCTTTAGTATCAACCTTTTGGCATTCTACTATTGTGATATTGTGTGCTCGTGCTGCTGTGAGTCGTCTCTTTCCACTACGAGTCGAGGGTATATATCAATCACGATTGCATTGCGGGAAAGATACGCAACGATAGCTTCAAAGGACGTGAAACGGCGACCGACTGAGATTAGATTCCACAGGACTTGATACGCACACAAGACGAGATGAATACAGGGATCAAGTACATATTTTTTATTTTCTTCGCATTCGTGAACGCGTGCATGCCATGTCATGTCACAATCATCTAGTGTCCATGCCTACATGGCGGTCTGCTAGATGCTAACTCATCCCCAGGGCAAGTATGGAGTCCGCCTGTGGACTCAAGATACTGCACTACCTAAGTTCCCACCGTGAGGGTCATCGTGACTCCCTCATATCCCCGTCTATAACCCATCGCACAATATAAATGACTTTTCCTCTATGACTTGGCGGCACCAGCCTTGATGAGCAGAATGTCACCATCCTCAACTACGTAGTCTTTACCCTTGGTCATTACCTTGCCCTTTGCCTTGACAGCAGCTTCATCGCCCTCCTCCTTCAGAATGTTGTAATTGTAGACGACAGCTTGGATGAAGGTCTTTTCAAAGTCGCCATGGATGACACCTGCGGCTTGTGGCGCCTTGGTTCCGTTGCGGATCGTCCATTGCCTGACTTCATCTGTGCCAGTTGTGAAGAAGCTGCCAAGGTTTAGCGCCTTGCGCATGGTCAAGATGACCTTGGGCAGTGCGGATTTGGTGCCAATGTTCTTGCACTCTTCAGCCGCCTCCTCCTCAGTCATGGCCGCAAGGCGCTCTTCGAAAGAGACGGAGATGGGGATGATGGGGTCTCCCTCGGCGTGCTCCTTGATCCATTGCGCAATCTTGGGAAGGTGCTTGTTCTTCTGCCTGATGTAGTCCTTTTCGCTGAGATTGACGAGGTAGACGACGGGTTTGGCAGTGAGAAGGAAAAGCGGGTTGATTACTTCGACCTGAAGACCTTATTAGCTTCTGCAGCTACTTTAACTGAAATATAAAACAAGGCTGAAGCGCGAATGGGTATCAGAGTTGGACGTCTTTTCAAGTAGCCCCTGCGTTACTTGGGGTTTTCAAAGAGCTGGGATTATAGAGCAATCGCTCTTTGTCATCTTTTGGCAGCAAGTAGAAAAAAAAATTGTGGTGCATACCTCCTTCGGTGACCAGTTACCCTTTCGCACGTCCTTGCCATCCTTGAGCATCTCAAGGATCTTCTCAACGGTTGCAAGCTCTTCCTTCATCTTCTTCATCTCAAGACTCTGGCCGCCCCTCCTAGTGTCCTTGACGAGCTTCTCATGCGATTTCTCAACGAATTCAATGTCCTTGATTCGCAATTCCTCGCTAATGATGTCCAAGTCACGAATGGGGTCGACATCGCCTTCGACGTGAATAATCTCAGCATCATCGAAACATCGCACGACCTGGAAAATGGCGTCGACAGCTCGAATGTGAGACAAGAAGGCGTTTCCGAGACCTGCACCGGTCGAGGCACCCCGGGTAAGACCAGCGATATCGTAGACTGTCAAATTTGCAGGGACGACGGACTTGGGCTTATACTGTTGGACCAGCCAGTCGAATCGCTCATCGGGGACAATGACGCGAGCTTCTTCGGGGTCAATCGTAGCATAGGGGAAATTCTGCTTCGATCAGCGTCTGCTCGCTGGTGCACAATGACCGAGTGCGACTTACGGCAGGGTTACCCAGATGGCACTTTGTGATTGCCTGGAACAAGGTAGATTTTCCAACATTTGCAAGGCCGACCTGGCATTTACTGTTAACGTAAGAACGTGATGACAATGAGCGGGTGCAGCTAGGATTTTTACTCACGATGCCGCTCTTGAGATTGTTGCCTGGTCTGCCTAGGAGGACCTTCTCCTCTTTGACAGCTTTCTTGGGAGGCATCTTCTTTTTTGCTTTGGCGTAGGTGCGGACAGATGTGAGGGAAATGCGAAAATTAGGTGTGCAGGTTGAGGGGAATGAAGAAATTTCGAGCGCAGTACTTGCTGCTGGTCGGTGGAAAAAGGGTATCAAAGAAGAGAAGGAAAGGTAGAAGGGCCTGGTGGGAGGCGTGGTGGGTGGAGGGGAAGTGGGAGAGATGAGACTGCAGGTGAGTCCCCTCCCCTCTGCGAGACTTGGAATGGAGCCTTAAAATGGAGGGCTCTGCTTGGTGGGCTGGCGGTGCGGGCCAGGGCCTGCAGACGACTGAGGGTCGGTTGGTGTTTGGCTCTTTGCCCGACCACACGCCGATTTTTTTCTCAGGGCAGGGCAGACTTGACTAGGTCCCAATTGGGTAAGGTCCAAGGGTTGCGTAAGTATCAATCACGTGCAGTTTCACAAGCTCCGCCTGACGCTGTGGCTGGKGCAACTCATCGCCAATCTGCGCCTCACCCAACGGACAATGTCTCGACTGCACGCGGCTGGCCCTCACTTGTCCACCATGCCTGGCCTACCACGGCTCTCCCATATCCCTCGTAGCCTACCGATTCTCTGAAGGGCCGGCCCCCGCCAATTCTCCTCCTCCCACCCATCCACATCCTCCCACCGCACACGGCCAAGTCCACAGCCAGCATATCATGTCTACTGCTAGCGCTCCGAAGCCCAGTCGGAAGAGCTCAGGGAATCACAGATCAACACTATCGCTTCAGAAGACGGAGATCAAGATACATGTATATGATTTACTACCTGTATGGTCTTGGAATACCTTCGATTGACGTTTCTGCTGACTTTGTTATAGCCAGGCAAGGTATCAACCGTGCTATGGGCCATCGGTAGTGCCCTCTTGCACTCCGGGGTCGTTATAAATGACAAAGAATACGCCTATGGGGGGCATGACCAACGCGGTCTGACCGGTGTATATTATACAAAGCCTGGCCAGGAACCTCCTGGCGGCACCTTTAGACAGGCAATCCTACACGGATTCTCATTCAGACCTGAGGAAGAGCTCAAGGCCATCATTCACGAGGTAGGACTACCCGAGTTGGCGGATGTGTGTCACAGCTAACGGCTAGCAGGCCTCACAAAGCTTCCAGGGCACTTCATACAACCTTCTCACGAAGAATTGCAATCATTTTACCTCCTACCTCTGCGAGAAACTCACAAATCGCCCTGCACCCGGGTGGCTCAATCGCGCTGCCACAATCGGCGTCGCCCTACCATGCGTTGTACCGCGAGAGTGGATAGCAGCGCCGGATCATGACACAGCAGACGGGGAGCTGCTTGATGATGAATTCGAGGATGACGAAAGAGCATCTATGCTCAGGAAAGACCAGAGGCAGCGGCGTCGTCCATTAGACGACGAGGAGAGCTGGGATAGTGACATGGACAGAATGACTAGAAATAGTGCTGGAGGTAGTAGTGGAGGTTCCAGAGCACATCCACCGAATGGTTAGAAGCATTGTATAGAATATGGCAAAATTGTATAGATAAGACAGGAGAATGAGACAATACCACTGAATTCAGGTATGGGAATTACCATCCCATGGAGTGTTTAATTCTGTTCATCTTCGTGAGTGAGCGCATCGCTGTCTTGGTTTCTCTTTGCATAACCCTTGAATCCAACGAAGGTAGCCCAAATGCATATCTGTCAGAGATGGCAGTTGACGAGCGTTCATCTTCTCCTCTCTCTTCCTCTCCCCTCCCCCCTCTTCTTCAACCTTACCTACAAATATCAACACCCACAACAATACCTCAAAGAACAATATAATTAATAACCTCACCACCACAATCCAATACCCCAATCTCTTTTTCTACCCCCCCGACGAATAGCTTCTCGTAACCATTTTTTTACGTTATGCACCTCGTTTTCGATTTCCTCTTTGGAGGGTTTTGTGGTTCATGGCTGAGTATTGAGGGGAGAAGAATGGGTTTGGGAAGAGGGTTCGGAAAGGAGAATGTGTGTGTGTGTGTGTGTGTTCAACTTCCTCCTTTGCCTTTGTAGTCATTCAACATGCAATACCCTCTCCACTCCACTGTGTGCGTACCTAGACAGGACTAACTTCCCAAAGAACCCTCCCGTCGCACTACAACTCTCTGAAAGGAAGGAATGAGGAAATAGCTAGAGCTCTTTTTATCATCCCTTTTTCCCGGGGGTGGAAGCTGGAAATGGATTGATAAATGGAATGGAGATGTGTCTAGGTCTGTTTTGTATACCGAGGGTTGAATAGATATTTGGAAGAGTGTTTGGATGGTTTGGATTGGATTGGATTGGAGTAAAGGTAGAGGTAGAGGAAGGGAGCGATTTGAATGTTGATAGTCTTTGTTTGGGTATAGGGTCACAGTGTGAAGAAGGAAATTCCATCGAAGTGAGATGGATGGTTTTTGCCAGGCTAATTCACAATTACGGGTAAGATTCGGTATATCGAATTTACAAGTATCTTTTTTTTTTCCAATTCTCAATGTTTATTTTACGAAAAGTGATTTCATATTCAACGTCGTGTCTGCTAGCTATTACTACACTACACTATTTGTACTGCAAATTACATAGAATATGCTTCGTGATTTCTGACAACACAAGTCCTTCAAATTTCCTATTGCATCATGCTTCTACCTTTCGTCTTTCTTCTTTGCACCGCCGTCAGCACCCTTGCCATTTTCAGCCGGTGCAAGCATCCATCCACTCCCACAAATACAATGTTTCGCAACGCCCATAAGCCAGGAGACGTGATGATTCGCGTACCCCGGCATACCCTGCAAAACATCTTCCATGCAAGATCCGCACCTCACGCACTCTCGGAGCTGTTGTTTGCGCTTCTTGGTTCCGTCTTTATTGTCGGCGCCTGCTGCGTCAACGCCCGGTTTGCTACCGACACTATCGCTCCTCTGTCTTGAATTGGATGTGTTAGTGCCGGGGAGTGGGTTCGGCGGGTGAGCTTGTACACCCGAGCCGCGAATGACGACTTTTTGACAGACGTCTACGACGTGTGTGTCGAAATATTCCTTGGCCTGATTCGACTCCTGGAATCCTAGCCACGTGGTATCGAAGAACATGACGCGAGCCACGTCGATCTTATCGAGCAGTGCCCCATTTTGCTGGTTCTCGTTGAAGAGGGTGTCACTCACAAGGCGGCGAGCAGCCGGTATGAGAACTTCGGGTATGCGTCCGAGGATAAGCTGCCGCTCAACTTCATTTCGAGCTGCCTCATCCATGTTGGCACGCTTGTACGATGAGCGAACAAGCATATGAGCTTCCGTGACAAGATTGTCAAAATGCCGCCAGTCAAAGGGGAGTTCGCTGAGGGCTTGATGGAGGGGAGAATATATTCGCCGCACCTCTGGAGTTGGTGAGCTGTTGGTATACTGAAAGGCCGTCCGCAACACCCATGCAAGAGGATTTGCCCAAAGCTTCATCATCATGCGTGGGAATGATGAAAGCAGGACTACAATGGCGGGCTTATTGAGCTCTTTTATCTTCGCTTCAAGCGTCGGCCGATCGATCTGCCCCTGTGTTTGATTCCTAAGCTCGTAACCAAGCGCCATCAGTTCATCCATCATGTATACCATAAAGTGCATTATCCAACGACATATACCGATGAACTGTGGAACAATCTCTGGTCGAAGGGGCGTCTTCTCGATTTGACCATGCATACGTGCAATGGTGGTGATGATTTGAGTGATATACTTAATGTTCAGTATCATCCATGATATTTTACTGCCCATGGTCCTATGTGCAGAACCTTGCAGTCCCAGTAAATGCGCTGCGCTCAGCGTCTTGCCAAATACAGGCGAGCGTCCAAGTAGGAGCAGATGGTTGGTTGTGTTATCATCGACTCCGCAATCAATATTCACACTGAGGCCTTGGAACATGAGGTAAATAAAATCTGCAGTACGCTTCTCTGTGAGATTGCCCATGACTGCAAACAAGTCGTCGCTGGAAAAGTACTGGTTGGCTGCGGAGGACGACTGCAACACAAGTGCAGCAAGGGCGGCCGTATGGCGTGCTTCGTCGTTCTCGTCGTTGAGTGAGCCGTAGCTGTACTCCACGGGCCGAAGTTTGATTGAACCATCCTGTTGCATACAAGCAGCTATGCAATAATTCGGAGAAAGTGACACGTGGAGAGAAGGTTCCAGTGTAGGGAATGTGAAGCCAGCCTGAGGGAGAGAAGTCACCGTCTCGGAATTGTAGTCCGGCATCATGACATCCATGGTCGCTCGTTTTCGAAGTTCTATCGTTCCATCGCTGTAAATAAAGGCCAAAATCATGTTGTACCATAGCGGAAAGAATGAAAGAATAACTGAATGCATAAGGGTGTCTGGGGTTTTCTTGAGGACAAACGCATCGCGAGTGGATATAGAGCTGGCGCTCTTCTTTTTCGACGTGACTTTGTCCAGAGTGGAGGAAAGTTGGTTTTGCTGAGCGTGATGAACTTCCCACTTGACGATAATACTGCATGGATTTTGCTGCGGTTGCGACTGTTCCGCCGAAACAACATTTGGAGGGGTGGAAAAAATGGCCTGAATAGTTGGTAGTGTCCCGTCGTTTCCGTCCGGCGTGGTGGGTAAGAAATTAAGATGTGTGAGTTGGGCAGGTATCCTAATCTTTGAGGCTGCGGCACTGCCCAAGTCATTACTTCCGGTAGTGGATGAGGTTGGATGGCAATTATCCTCGACACTGACTTCGGCCACTAGAAGATTCGGCTTTTCAAATGGTTTGGGGGGTTGGCCTTGCTTTTGTGGCTGCGGAACGGTCCATTTTACTTCAATCCGAAAGAGATGTAGACGGCTGGAAACGTCATATGCTGCCAACAACATGGTATTATCTGGAAAGAAAGGTCAGAATGGCTCGTATCAACGGAAGCAGGATGGGTCGCAGCACCATTATTTGAAGAAAAGGCAGCATGAGTGAAAGGCTGTCGCGATGCAACTGTAGGCCATAGTGGGGACGTGACTTCATGCCAACTATTGTCGGGATGCTGGTATCGTAGCTTAAGCTCGCCGTGCCTTCTCAGGTATATTAACGAAGCTTTGCCTTCTAATGGATGATGGGCATCTTTGAACACATGGCCTGCTATGTTGAACTGCCAAGAAGTGCCCTTTCCTGTAGCAGACCATACTATATGATTCTGCAGTGGTGAGTGCTATGCAACATGATATTCCAGGTGGGAACGTCTCACTTTCTGTTCGTAGGGGATCATGGCAAGCCAGTGCATGCCCACTACAGGGTCGACTTCTGCGTCTGGCTGAGCAAGATTGGTACGAGCTGGCGTCATACGATCTAGGAGCATGGTACAAGAAAAGATCATGACATGACCGGCAGTGTTCATGACTGCCAAGTCGTTCCCCAAGTGGCTCCAAGACAGGTGCACGTAGGGGAAATCATCATGACCGGGTGGGATTTCTAGTGTAGTCTCTTTACCGAGCCCCCACTTCCCTGTGGATGGATTGCGGCGGTGTATTCTGAGGTGTATCTCATTTTCAGGCGTAATGGATGCAACGGTGCCATTTTTTGACCACGCTACTTTTCTATCAAGTATTAGCGCAGGGTGGGAGGAGGAGGTTGTGATGCTCGTCTGAATGAAGGTATTATATCTTCGTCTAATGATATTGCAGCGACAGAACAATCACATGCACGTTTCATCTATACTAAATACGTAGAGTATACTCACTGACAGCAGCCATGTGCAGAAAGCTCGTCGAGGCGGCTGGCGAGGCCTTTGACTGGGGGAGGGGCGATGGTGGGAAGGGGGACCTGCTCGGAATCCCCAAAGAGGTCGTCGACGTCCATATTGTAGCTTTGGTCATCCATGACGGATTATGGGAACGACCAGGAGAAGGGAGTCGCTTGTGAGGGAGATTATTTGTTACGCTGGAGCAATGACAATGGCCAAAGAACAAGTAAAATCGAGAAAGGAAAAACACCAACGAAATCAAACCAGGGTATCAAGACACATCAAGAAATAAAGACCAGACCAGGGACTGATTTTGCGTGCCCAGGATGGTAGGAGAGAAGAATAGGTGGATAACCAGCAGGGCAGCCTTAGTCAGATCTGAGGTGGATGAGAGGTGAGTGGAGGCCACTCACAAGTCATCCACTGCAACTGCAACTGTCCAGGTGCAAGTGCGTATCTAATCCGATCGGTAGGAAGCGAGAGCCGCTAGTCCCCAACAGGTTTAGGCTGCACTCGCCTGACGGCAGCGACGCGCATCGGTCCTGTGTGCGATCGGCCAAAGCCAAACCGCCCACAACCACAACCACAACCACACACAAGCACCAAGTTACTTACTAACCATGTCCACGTCCAACCACCGACCAACCAACAAACCAAGTCCTGGTCCATGTCTTGTGTTCTGTGTCGCCCCTTCCCACGTCGTCTTGTTTGGATTGTCTCGCGCCTGTTCGCATGCATCGATGCTCATCTCAACTAGGCCATGGAAGAATTATGCGGCACTCCACGTCGCACACCTCGACCTCGTTCAACTGCAATTCATCATGGTAGGTAGAGAGACACAAAGACAACTTCCCCCACCGCTCTTCGAGGGACCCGCGCCGCAAGCCATCAGCAGCAGTAGCGGTAGCGGTAGCGGTAGCAGCATGACATATGGATCCTGACGCGCTGTACCCGCACGCCCCGAGTGAGCCCAGCACGCACCGCACGCAGCTGCGCCTCGGGTAATTGCATCCCTAGAGCGAGGGCGAGGGCCCTTTGTTGTTATTCGGCGCCCATTTGCGAGCGGCTTCATCACGGCCAAATCATACTAGAACATCAGCTAGCAGAACACGATTCACAATAAGAAAAAAAAAAAAAAGAAGGAGCTCCCAATCTTGCAAACAATAATAGCCGTGTCGCCTGCATAGATAGATACAAGGTATACACGCGCAGTGCTCTGTCTCCACGATGTGGCGTTTGGTAACCGTATCTCGAGTGCCAGACATGGTCGTCATCTGGGCCATTCGCCGCAATTGCATGCCCCGGGACGGACACAGTATTCCCTGGTGCTGTGCTCCCTGCCTTGCCGCCGCCCCGATTTGATCGGCTGTTAATTCAAGCGGCCTACTCACTTTGTTTTGGTGTTCCTGGCTCTTGGCATCTTCCATGTCAGAGCACCTCCGCTCCTCATCTCATCGCTGCCCCAACATCACTCCTCCAACCTCCAACCTCCTCATTTCTTCACTGCACCCTTCACCACGCGCGACCGCGTCCTCCACGCTCCCCCCCGGCGCGCTCCCGCCCGTGATATAAACACGCACGACTTTTTTTGCTCCCCCGCTCGACCCATGGTTCCCTACTCCCCCTACACCACCTCTTGAGCGCTCGCAGGTAGTAGTCACGAAAGGGAGGTCTATTTGCGCTCACCCACAACACGCGCAATTCTGGCAATCGAGCTGGCGGAACAAACCGCGTCCCCTCGCTCCCCACCGCTTGCTGCAGCGCGACGGTTTTCTACTACGAGTATCAATGATATAACGTCGCGATTGCTCCTTCCCTTCTACACCATGGCCGCTTACCTCTCCAACTCGAGCTCACCTCTGAGCTCTGCTCCACCCTTCGACTCCGACCTCTCCGACCTTTCTGAACTCTCAAACTCACCCTCCCCACCCCCTGAACTGGCTTCGTTCGTTTCTCAAAGGTCCTATCCTTCTCCCTCGTCTTCGCAGCAGTCTTCTGCAAAGGCTTCACCTGCCCCCGGTGTCATGGGTCAGACGCCGCCCTCGAGCGACAATGATGGGGCGCCCCCCCGCAAGAGGAGGAAAACTGCCGACCCAAAGGAACGCACCACCGAGCGACTCGACCTGACGCGTGATGTCGCCTCTGAAGAACTCCCTCAACTCGACCGATTACTCAAAGTCTTGCACAAGAAACGAAAGATTGTTGTTATTGCAGGTGCAGGTATTTCCGTGTCAGCGGGCATCCCTGATTTCCGATCCTCCAAAGGCCTTTTCACGTCCCTTCGCAAGCAACACAAGCTAAAGTCTTCTGGCAAAGACTTGTTTGACGCGTCCGTCTACCAGGATGACAAGTCTACCTCCTCCTTTCACGATATGGTCCGATCCTTATCGCAAACAACCAAAACTGCCCAACCCACTGCATTCCATCATCTCATCGCGACTCTAGCCCAGCAAGGACGATTATTGCGCTTGTACTCTCAGAATGTTGATGGTATTGACACGTCGCTCCCTCCATTGAAGACCGAGGTGCCCCTGCCCAAGAAAGGTCCGTGGCCAAAAACGATCCAATTGCACGGTGGTCTTGATCATATGGTCTGCTCCAAGTGCCACGCACTTTCCGACTTCGATGCTGAACAATTCAATGGCCCCACCCCACCTGCATGCCATCACTGCACTGTGAATGATCAGGTCCGCCAAGTCGCTGAGAAACGAAGCCATGGTATCGGGCGCCTCCGCCCCCGCATGGTGCTGTATAACGAGCACAATCCCGATGATGAAGCCATTGGATCTTGCGCACGTGTAGATCTCCGTACTAGACCAGATGCTGTAATTGTTGCAGGAACTACTTTGAAGGTCCCCGGTGTGAGGAGAATCGCTCGCGAAATGTGTGCTATCGTACGAGATCGACGCGACGGTGTTGCTATTTGGATCAACAACGATCCTGAGCCAATTGGCAAGGACCTTGCAAATAGCTGGGACATCATTGTTAAAGGCCCTTGTGATGAAGTAGCGCGTCGTGCGGCTTTGCCCAAGTGGGATGACCCAATCAAGTACACCGAAGTCTCAGATGAGCAATTGCTCAAGACCAAGGAGAAGCAAAAGGCTGAAGTGGTCGTCGCATCTCCAAGGAAATCTGGAGTAGTCGAACGCGTACAAGGCCAATTGACACCTGCCCAAAGCCCGCGAATGATCGCTCAGCCAATGCTGCAGGATAGGCCCGAACCTTCGACACCCACCAAGAAAGGACGGAAGAGGAAGTCTGAAGACCCGGCAACATTGGGTGGGCTGGGTAAAGCTGCGGCCAAAGCGGCACCCAAGCGACGACAGCCTCAAAAGAAGAAGGCGACTGCCGGCAAGGGCAAAACAAACAGCGACAACCAGAAGATGACTGAGATGTTAAAGGTTTCGAAAACGACCGCGACCAAGTTTATCTCATCCAAATATAGTGACAATGGCAAGGCCGTGGTCTCCGGGGAGAATTCGTCGGACACCATCAAAGTCGCACCGAGAATTGATACAACAATAAAGACTGGTGGAGCCCAAGTCACTAAAATCAAAGAGGAGTACAGGTCTCATATGACCCCGTTGTCTTATTCAGATCCTCGAAATAACTTTCTCCTCAAAACCCCGGAACGTCCACAACTGGAACCCTTTACCTCTCCACAAAGACCGCGATCAATTACTCCAGAGATACATTTCAGCAGCAAGGCTGAATCTGCTGATACTAACGACTCGCGTCCATCCACGGCAAGCTCGCGAAGGAGCGAGATAGAGCATCCAACCGGCCCCATTCCTCGCGATTTCGACAGGATTCTCTGCCCCTAGTTTCCCGCATTTCTAGGCGTCGGACTGTATTTCATGCTGCAAGTGCTGCGGCTGGTGTTTGTTGCATTCTTATTGCATTGGCGGCGCTTTCTATGGTGGCCTAGGCCTATTCTACGTGTTAACGTAGTTTGTCCCGGTTTTTTTTTCATGTTCTTCTTTCCAGCAGACACGGGTGTGTCTTGCTCCAGGGCATCTCAAGGCGCCATTGGTGTTACGAGGCTGCTGTCCGGGCCGTCTGTAAAAGACGTCGACCAGCACCTTGTTGTGTGTGATTGCAATGTTATAGCAATATACATTCTTCCTGGCATATGCCGGCATACTTGCTTCATGTGAAGGTGCTTTCAATAGCAGGCTTGATAAGTCGATGATAAACAAGGCTTAACGTGATGCTTTCCCATCGAATATTGAGATTCTAAGAGGGTTTTGGCCGGCGAGGTCTAATAATCTCGTCCGAAGTACATGTCCTCCCTTACGGATCAATCACCCAACCCAACCAAAACAATTCTTGCGTGAGATCAACTCTTTAAATATCCTGTGTCGGAAGGAAATGTTATACGCAAGGCTGAGATGTGAAGCCATGTTTCGGCCAAGATGACGGATTACAGGTCTTGGCATTTAACCTCACGGACTGTGGAAACTTTGATAATTCATCTCACAATGATCAATCCATCACTGCAGATCCTCATCCCTTCCGGACCCGTAGAAAGTATCTAATTAGACATTTTACCTAAATGGAGTAGAAGTAGGATGCGAGATGGCCCCATCAATAGCAATACGCAACTTGACTCCTTATCCCATCTCAATCAAAAGCATCGAAGAATTCGAAGACCCCAATTCCCTACAGTCAAAGAATAGAATATTTCCCTTTGGATCAAGAAACAACACATCTGCTGCACCATCGGCTCCAAAACTAGGCGAACATGCAAGCACCTTCAATCATCGGACCCTAGACGTCGAACTCCAACCATTCCAGTCCTATGTGTTAGAGGAGACCAGAACCAATTCACATGACACGGATACAACCTCAACGACTACACTTAGACTCACCATTGAGGACAATCAAGGGTCCCGCCACCGCGCCGACACACATCCAACCTACACGCAGAGAACCACACACGCTTTCGTGCCCCTGACCACAACGCCATCAACAACCTTCCAAGCTCTCTACCATCCACTCTCTCCAACGCCAAACCTCACAATCCACTCCACGCACCTTATAGACCCATCATCATGGATGAAATCTCTACCTGACGCGCTCCCAATATCCGCCCTCAGTATTCCAGGAACCCACAATTCACACACGCACTACCGCGCTCTTCCGTCCGTACGATGTCAAGTACATCCCGTGACCACACAACTCACAAACGGGATCCGGTTCCTCGACATCCGCGCCCAACCCTCGCACGCCACCGACACATCAAAATCCGATCTGTACCTAGTACACGGCGCGTTTCCTGTCTCTCTAACAGGCACAAAGTATCTACGGCCCATCTTGGAAGCATGTTACTCCTTCCTGACTCAGAACCCCGGGGAAACCATCCTAATCTCGTTGAAACGGGAGGGCGTGGGGGGATCAACAGATGAGGTGTTTTCAAAGGTATTATGGGAACATTACATCTCACCCAAGAAAGAATTCTGGTATATCCGGGATCAAATCCCATACCTAGGCGACGTTCGGGGGAAATGCGTACTCATACGACGCTACGACATCCATCCCTCCCTAGCATCCGACATTTCCACAGCAAACTCAGCCGCAGAATCCAACTCAAGACAATCAACCCTCTCATCCACACCCCCGTCCCTAGGCCTCAACGCCACAACATTCCCCTACAACACCCCCTCCGCCCACACACCTCCCTTCCACCTCCAAGACTACTGCGAAATCCTCCTACCCACCTCTATCCCGGAAAAACTGTCTCACACATTAACACACTTATCCCACGCCTCTTCTAGCACAGCGCTAATCCCAGGTCTCAATACAGATAAGACGCACCCTGTACCACCGGGGGATATCAATCTAAATTTCTGCTCTGGAAGTAATTTCTGGAACGTTGCATGTTGGCCAGGAAAGATTGCAGAGGTTATTAATAGAGGTGTTGAGGAGTGGATTTGTACTTCTCATCATTTGTATAATCCACTTAAATCTCCATCCCATTCCCCAAACACACACGACGCCACCGCAAACTCGGTATCAGCAGGAACAACTACCCTAGCACCAGGACTCAGGACGTGTAAACAAGGCGATGCAGGTTCTGGGATCTTGGTCATGGATTATGTGGGTTTGGGTGGGGATTGGTTGCTTGTTAAGTTGGTTGTTGGGTTGAATATGGGGGTTTTGAAACGGTGGGAGGAGGGTGGGTTGGCGTAGAGTGAAAGGAAGTGTGATTGGATTGGTAGTGGTGGCTGGATAGTCGGAGAGTGAGGGGTTGAGGGGAGTAGTAATAGTATAAACTAGAAAGGAAAAGGGGGGTGGGGTGTATACATCACTCTATTAATCCCCACTTCCATCACCCGCATTCTTCACAACTTCATAACCCTCATCCTACACAATCTTACATCCAATCTCCCTTCATCACGACCCACCACCATCGCGCATATACTCCAACAAACCCCACCCCACCTTTTCCTCCCTCATTTCTAGCATTTACCTTCGTCCCAATCATCCTCCATCCATTTCTCAAACTCCGTTGATCTCGACTTCGATTTCGATTGCCGTTATTGTAGACGCTACTCGGAGCTGGTTTGTTTAGAAGGGGATTTTGAAGTATGTACCTAAGTTAGGAACGATGAAAAGATGGAACGGAAATACTAATACTGTTAAGAATTAAGAGAGAGAGAGAGAGAGAGAGAGAGATGGTTAGAGGTGGTTGATGTTGAGGATGATCATGGTTGATAATGATGATATCAGTGTTGTCGTTTTTTGTTGTGTTCAAACTTCACATTCACGTGGAGGAAGTGTGATGTTATATGATATGATGTGATATTTGTTTGTTGTACATTTTGTTGGTTATGGTATACAAGGTGAAGACAGTGTAAGCAGTCTCCGTGGGAAGGCTTTATAAATCCCGCGTACTCCAATTACGCAACCATAGAATAGACGTATTCAACAAGACAACTCTAGGCTGATTCGAAGCGAAATTCCTCTACGCATTCATACCCTCCATCAAATCCGGCTTATCCAAAATCATACCCCTGAGTAAAATCCATTCTCTTAGACCTTCCCATTCTTCGCCCTCCTCGTCTCCCCTCCGCCACATCTCCTTGAAACCCCATGCATTCGCTATCTTATCCAGCGCCGCACGCTCATCCTCCCTCAGCCATCGATCTGTCAGTGGCATACCCGGCCGCCAGACCACCCGGTCAAAGTGGTCATTGTGCGTCGTCAGGGCGACGAAGCCTAGAGTTCCTGTGCAGCCTACATATGTGAGTAGACCCATAAAGGAGTAGACCTTAAAAGTCCACGGATCCATATATCCAGAGTACAGACTGAATTCTTGCGCTATCATATAGAGCGCTACAGGCGTTAATGTGGCCAAAAACCCCGGAGGACCCAGTTTAGTCAAGATTTTGTGGTTTCGCCATGCTGGTGCGCAATACGTTGTATCAATCACCTTCAGCGCTAGCGGTAGATCTTTAGCGTCAATTGCGGCTGAAAGCGCCTTCTCAGCTGTGTCTGCTGGTATGGCTTGTTTGGGACCTTTTGGAGAAGGCTTGGAGAACTTCGGTGGTGAGCTTCCTAGTTGCGGGACGGGTTTGTTGGCATATAGATATAGAATTTCGGGAATTGCGCGTGGGCGGCCAAGAAGTCGTTGTAGGTCGACATATTTTGAAAGAACGGCAGGGGAAATGAAGACTGTCTCGTGTTTTAATAAATCTTCCGCGAGTTGGGAGAGATAGTCCGGGGAGGGAATGCTGGAGGTCGACGGGTCCGACGTATTCTGGGTTTTGCTAGTATTCGACTCTTCCTCCCCATCAAGGCTCAAGATTGCGCCAGCTGAACTTTGCCGCAAATTCAGCTTTGTTCTCTGAGGTTTCCCAGTCCGGATCGCAATAGCTTGTCGAGTAACAGACTCTATTCCCAGAAGTGCCTGCAAGATAACCTCCTCGGACTGAACTCGAGGCGAGGAGCAGATGGCCTTGATGAAATCTTCCACTTGTCGTAGTCTTTTATCCACAGGAATTGACTTTTCCCTCGTCTGTTCTGGATGCTCTATTTCAGGCTCCCACTCTTTGCCTTGTGGCGTTGACGCGAATCGTCTTGTGGGTACGTTGGGCAGCAGGCCATGTCGTCTCGTAGTGTGGCGGATCGAGGGTGCCTTGAGGGTTGACGCAGTAACAAACGAACGGCGGTGTCCAGGCTGCTGTAATATGTAGTCGCACAATTGACAAATGGGCCGCGATTGGGCGCGGATTGGGCGAAGTCCGGGTTTCATGATCGTGCCTGGAGTTGAAGTAGGCTTCTCCTCGGTGACAAGACCCAAAGTTGTGACGAAGCTGGTGTGGCTCGGACCTGAATGCTTGGCACCTCCCATGGACAACCGCTCACCTTCTGCGAGTTTCCGTACTGTACACGACACTCCACGCACGACAATACGACGTGTTTCAGGCAACAGATTTCCTCAAGTTGAGCCGGCCTTGAGGTGTGAAGAGAAGGGAATACATCTTGCTCAACTGAGAACTCACACGACATCATGCCTGGTCCGCCTCCTCCCCCTCCGCCCATGCCGCCTATGGGTAGAGGCGCTGGAGGGCCACCGCCGCCTCCTCCAATGCCTGGAATGAAGGCTCCAGGCGGAAAACCCAAGTCAGGAGCTGGAAGAGTACGTCCTCCTTTACTGTCCACAGTTTTGAGACTTTGGTCACCATTCATGACGTTTGGCACAAGCTAACATTGTTATATAGGGTGCTCTTCTTTCAGACATTAACAAGGGCACCGCGCTCAAGAAAGTCACACAAGTCAACGACCGATCTGCGCCACAGCTTGGGAAAGTCTCTGATGGCCCGAGTGCACCTGTTGGGGGAGCTCCACCAATACCTGGAATGGGAAAGGCACCAGCACCACCCTCAGGGCTTGCTCCCCCCGTCCCTGGAGGACGAGCGAGGAGTAACAGCGATACTGGAGATAGCACAGCAATGTCTAGTGGCCCACCTCAACTCGCTGGATTACTCGCGGGCGGTATACCGAAACTAAGGAAAGCCGGGGGTGTAAACACTGGGGCGGACAGCAGCTCGCCATACCTATCAGACCCAGAAACATCACGAACCTCCGCACCAAAGCCTCCTCGAGGGGCAGCTCCTAAACCGCCTGGAGCGGCACCACCACCGCCTGGACAAGCGCCGCCAATTCCTGGAGGCAGACCTCCGCCTAATCCGTCCATTGCTGCGCTAAGAAATAACTTACGACCTGCGTCTATGGTATCGACACATTCAATGCCAGATATCAGTTCAAAACCAAAGCCACCACCTCCAATTGGCAAGAAACCTCCAATACCTCCCCCAGCGGGTCGCAAGCCATCGGGTATTGCACCTCCAGCTTCCCCAGCTCGACCACCTCCAGTACCTGGATCTGTACCTCCACCACCTCCGCCAACACATACACCTTCAGCTCCGCCTCCACCTCCGCCTTCATCAACTCCTTCAGCACCCCCACCTCCCCCTCCATCTGCTCCACGACCCCCGCCAACAAGATCCACTCCGCCCCCTCCACCGCCTGCTGCACCGCGAGCAGCCCAACCCGAAGAAGATGACTATGATCCATATCGATATTCTAACGCACCACCAAGAGCCCCCTCGGCCCCAGCTCCCCCCGCACCGAAAGCTCCAACGAATGGTCACCCATCATCACTCGCTGAACAAGCTGCGCGCAATGCTTTTGGAAGAGCGTCACCCGCAGCACCTCCTCCACCACCTCCCGCATCACCACCACCTTCTGCGCCCAGTACGGCTGCGCCGCCGCCACCACCTCCTCCACCAACATCACCGCCTAATCGTGCGCCTTCAAACCCTCCAATACGGTCAATGTTGGATCCAAGCTCTTACACGCTAACGAATGGTGGATCCGGGGTTAAGAGTGGACCTACGAGTCCAGGGCCAGGCGCTGCAGGAGGAAGAGGAGGCAAGATTGCCCCGGTACATGATCTGAGGTGGAGATTCCAAGATGAAGGACAGTTCCCAAAGCCGAGAGATTTTAGCAATCAGCCAAAGAGGTATCGGGCAGGGAGGGGAAGCAGTGTACCTCTGGATCTAAGCGCCTATGAATAGTTCAAGGGGAGGCATATTCCTTTCTAATGTTTTCTGTGTGCACAGGTATCTCAAGAGAACGAATACCTGTGTATTAGCTAGACTTGGGAGCAACGGCGTTTTGGCCTAATGGAGGTCATGGATAGTTTCTGCTTGCAAGTTGGTGGATCAGATCAAAGATATTCTTGTGTGTATTGTTCTTTCAAAAGGCATTGAATTGAGATACACCCCCAAAATTGTATATTTTGGCAAGCATTCTGCATACTCGGTTATTTCCATGGTCTCCATTTTGATCTTTGTGAAACTCCTGCTCCTCTTGCTAGTTGTCCTAAACAAAATTGCTATCCCAATGCCTGGTTCGCATTCAGGGCCAACAACGTTGCGATGTCGCGCAAGGCATAGCTTATATCTTTTCCGCTCCGCGACTGCTTTCCAAGTTGTATATAGACCGGGAAAGAGCTCATGGACAGTTGACTAGTTTTGGAGTTGAGAAGGACAACCATACACCATCCATCTGTGCGGAAGCAGATCTGGTTGTTATGAAGCTCTAAGATTCCTCGACGTTGAAGAATCTCCGACTAGGTGTTTGCCTAGCCTTTGAAGTGTCGTCAAACAATATTCAAGACATTGTCATCTACCGTTGCTTTCATAGGAAAACACCTTCTTCTTCTTGTGTCTGTGCAGAAGTTCCATTCTCCTGCCCCGTAGTCCTAGCCGTCCCATTCCGCCCATCACTCTCCGCTTCTTCCTCCTGCGACCCTTCCTTCGCCTTCACGCCCTCAGGCTCAAAAGGCAATCCCCTAACCTCCACAATCTCCCTTTTCAGAAGCTCGATCCTCTCCTCCATATTCGCAATGACGACTCTATTCTCCACCATTGCTTCGTAGCAGTCTTTGTCGTTCTCCTGTCGAACATATTCTTCGAGCTGTTCATTGCTGGTTTGGAGGTGTTGGATTGAGTTTCGTAGCTCTGAGACTTTGGCGTGGAGAGAGGAGATCGGGAGATCGGTTAGGGCGGATGCGAAGCGCGCGGCGGTTATGGGGAGGGCTTCGGAGGACATTGTGAGGTGAGGGAGCGTAGGTGTAGAGAAGTCGGAAGTCGATATGAGGTATGGCGGGGCTCGTTGAAGGGTACGTGATGCTTCTATCTGACAGGAGAAGGTCTTGTAGTGTCTGAAGGGGTGTGATCGCCCTCTGAATAATCAGAAGCCTGTATTAAGTGTACGGTTCGTTTCGCTCGGATGTGATGGGTATTTGAAACGTGAGACCGTTGTTTGGCGGGGAACATTTATGTGAATGTCGGTAGGGCTGAACTTTTAGTCCGTGCTTTACCGACACGCCGAACCTCAACTTTTTGACGACGTGATCTACGCTTTCGACTAGACCTCACGGCACCTTATGTTCTCATAGCGGTTTCCTTGCCTTGCCCTACCTGGCGTCATCGCCGCCAAAGTCGCAATGAGCAATGCTCTTCCCGGAGCGCTTTTGCGCCCATCATGCGTTGCTTTGCGGCCGATGGCTCCCGTCACGCATCAGTGGAACGCTGTAACACTATCCTTTACAAAACGATTCTGTTCGCAAATATCACACTCGAGTCCGACGTCGAAACCCTCATTGGCAAATCCCTTTCGACCCTACAAATCCGCGTTCTGTGCAAGACAATTGCGCACCTTCTCCTCCACCCCCAATTCCTCAGCAAAGGTTCATAACCCAAATGATACAACACCTCCTAATGGCCCTCCTCCGAGTCGAAAACGTACCGTAAGAATTGGTCCATTGCCAGGAGGCGAAGTAAATAAGCAGATTGTAAAAAAGCTCTTCGGGCCCGAGGTGTCACTCGTAGATGGTAACAACGTCCTCCGAATCCTCCACCACCGTCGCACTTCCGGCTCCCTTGCGGACTATGGGGTGGAACATCTAGGCCAGCGGTACTCGAAGATTAACAAAGTTTCGGCGACCAAGGCGCTGGACTGGCTTCGCGAGTCATACCCTATAGACGAGGCTCGAGCGGCGGAGGAGTGGGCGGAGAAGGAAGCGAATCGTATCTCCTATGAGCTATGGCTAGCAGACCCAGAAAATGCAGATTCCAAGTACAACGACCCTGCAAGGGTATGGCGTGAGCAGCAGAAAGAGATCGATGAAGAGAATCAACAAGAAGAGAAGAGGATGGGCATGCTGCGTGTCGGGCCTTCGGAATTCGAGAGAAGTATTCAGAGGAAACGAAAGGAGCGGCTGGAAGCAATAACACGGAAAGCAGAGGAGAAGGAACAAAGAGCAAAGGAAGACGAGGTCAAACTTGCTACTGGAGAGTGGGTTCGTACACCGGGTGGAACCGCGCTGATGAAGCCTGGACAAACGGCGTATGTAGACATCTTTGGACGTGAGCAAGTCAGCCGGAGAAAGGAGCTCATGGAACATTACCAAAAGAAGGCTCAGACGCCGTTCAAGTCTGCCGAGGAAATGCTGAGCAAAACTACAATAGTGTGTTTGTAAATCCTCGTCTATTAAGCCCCACAGCTAATGAAGCATAGTCTCAACGTGTGTTGCCGATGACTGCCTTGGTCCTTGTTGTATGTATGCTCTCGTACGGTTTCGCGCATTACTATGTGCCACCGAGCCCTGAGTATCGTTTCTGGCCAGACGTTTCGCCTACTACAGCGACGATCGTTGCTCTCATCGCTTCAAACGCATTTATATGCGCTCTGTGGCGTGTGAATCCTCTATGGCCTTTGATGACGCGTTACTTCATGCACGTTCCAGGTTACCCTCGCGCTCTCCAGGCTGTACTCAATGTCTTTTCACACGTTCAGTATGAGCATTTGTTCGGAAACATGATGTTCCTTGGGCTCGTAGGATATGCTTGCCATGAACTCGTCGACCGCGGCATCTTTTTAGGAACGTATGTGTCTGCCGGTGCAGTCGGAACTCTGGTCTCGTTGCTTTGGGCAAATCTTGGTCGTGGCGATATCACCGCACATTCTGTCGGGGCTTCGGCGGCAATCTGGGGGATCTCAGCACTGTTTTGTCTTCTGACTGATGCGGAATCCATCAAAGTGCCCTTTACGGGGTCAGAAGTTGGCTTCTATCCCAAGGTATTGTTCCTCGCGTTCGTGGGAACCGAAATTTATACGTCGTTGAAGAGGAGGAGATCTACCATGGATCATGCAAGTCATTTTGGTGGCATGATTACTGGTGCTTCAGTGGCTGGATATCTGCACGCTACTGGATTTCACAAGAGGAAAGGCCAGGTAAAAGAAGGGGAACTGCAAACTGCGAAAGAAACCGAAAGTAAAGTTATAGATCCCGCTGCTATAGTCAAAGAGGAAGTCAAGGAAGTCAAAGACGGCGTCAAGAACGTTTTTAAGTAGAGGAGTGTATGTACCAGGAAGAAAGTGTATGATACTTTATTGTACGAATAGGAAAGCTACTGTCGGAAAAAAATATGTATATATATAGTACTTCCGGTTGCTGTGCTATTTATCATCTCCAGCAAACGCACTTGAATCTGTAATATGTTTCGAGGTTGATGTCTGGCAGTCACATCCATAAACCCACAGGATATTCTTCAATTACATACTGCTGATGGGGAGGTATAGCTCTAAGTCGAGACTCAAGAACAATCTAATATCGCTCTGAATGAATGGCTCATAACATTTGTCATATGTTGTTAATAGGTGAAGATGATGATTCAAGGTAGTAGAGGAATTATATTAGAGCTTCGCGGCTATTGATCCTTTGATGTCTAGTCCTTCTAATCATCTTAACCCGGTTACGATAGATATGTAAACTTGAAGAAATATTCATAGACGACGATAAATGTCGTGCTGAAACATTATACACGAATGTGTCTTCCCTTTAAGAAAAATAATCAACGCCGACTTTTATTCCACTCGGATGATCAGAATCCTATCATAAGTTATCGCGCGGCATGATCAGAGTCATGTCGTTGAAGGTGTGAGATTGTTCATTTCCATGTTTATATCTCCATTCATATCCCACCAAGTCTCATGCCAATTGCGACCTATGAAGTCGTTCTCCAGAGCTCGCACGAAACCAAGAGGTTGAAATTCGCCCTCTGGATTAGCAGTAAAGTCCTGCAGAAAAGGAACTCCGGAGCCGGAAAGATCGAGGGATGGGGATGCCAGCATTTGAAACGCATTGTTTGTGACAGGTGGAAAGTTGATGCCGGCCTCCTGCGATGGATATGTCCTGTCACTGGACATTGGGGTATTGGGGAATGCGGTTGAGTTGAAGTCGTTCTTTTCCATTAGTCCCCCGTGAGTGGGTAATGGGCGGCCACCGCGTCGAGCGTCTTGCATGGTTCTTGAAACTTTGTTGAGTGCAAGGAGTGTGTTGCAGACGGGAGTGAAGTCTTTATGAGTTTTGCAGATTTCCTTCATGGCTGCTCCTATGCGTTCAAGTGCTTGCAAATCTTCTTCACACTCGTCGGCATTTGTGCATGCGAGGATGTGCTCGTAGAGCGAGAAGGTTGCGCAAAATGGGTAGAAACTGATGAAACTAGTAACTCGTCATTAGCTGCAGAATCTGCTATACTCAAGGACTTAGCCTTACTGGATGAAACAAAAGTCATTGCCTTCTGCACCGTTCTTCAAGATTTCAAAGTGGAATATGATATCGATGATCTTCCTGGCTGCCTCCAAAGACATTTTATCGACAGGCTCTTCGTTACCAGGTCGGCGTGTAAGTCTTTTCATTCCGATGATACTCGCGTAGATGTTTATTACATGATCGGCAAACAGAAACCCGATGATGAGCGGCTGCTTAGGCGATTTCATGAGTCTCTCCTGTGGAATCTAGCATTAGCGCTGCTCCTAATGATGCAGACAACAAGAACAATTCATGGTATAACAATCAAGTAGCTTTAGACTTCATATCCATTGCCATTTGTAGACTTGCTAGTAGATAGCTTAGAGGATGGGGTCGATCGCATCGATGTGGTTGGAATGTAGTTGTAAATCTTGCCAAACAGGAGAAGTAGTAGTCAAGGTAGAACTTACAAGATCGAAATCCTCAATCATCTCCTCGAGGTCAGAACAATATTCCTCAACCTGTGGCGTCAGATGGCTCTCTCTCTCCTCTACAGGAGTGTTCTCCATAATTTGGAAGATTTCCGCCGTCATAAGAGTGTACCGGAGCCAGACTATATGTAATATTCCTTGCGCGGCTTTGGGTTGCATATTATCTCGTGTAAACAATGCCGGTGGCTTGACATTATCTGGCTTCCAATTCAAGGCGGTGGGTTTACCATAGAATAGCCGGAAAATCAGGTCGGTCTGCAACACATGGTAATATAAATATCGAAGCTGATTTCTTGAACTTTCTTCTTCGTGTGTCTTGGCTGGAGAAACATCAACGCGATCAATTCCCTTGACCTTCAGAAATTGGCAGGACTTGCAATGGAACTTCCAAGATAATTGGTAATCAAAGTTGTTGATGGCTGTCCAAGTCTAATGGTTTGAGGTCAACGAACGATCAACATCACATTGTAAGAAAGGTTTACCATGAGAGCAGCAGCATGTGGATCTAAAGCACTGCCGCCCTTTGCATCAAGCCAAGAAGGAACAGCTTCAAGGCTCTTGAAATATGCTGCTTGGGCAAACTCATTGCCAGGGCCATTCAGCTTATGAAAGCTGTAGTACAGGGCATTGTAATAGAGGACCCTTACGGCTGGATCGATGCTCACATGAGGTGAGTCTATGATTTCTGGAATGGATCGCATGAGATTCCAGTCGATCGAAGTGGTGAAGGCTTCTGGTATTACCCATCCGTCTGCCATATTTACGAAAGCTGTCCACAGGTATTAGCATTAAGCCTCTTGCTCACACTCGATCCCGAGAGATACAAGTAGATTTGATACACAATACCATCAAGCATAGCGTATCACAAGCATTTAGGAGTCTACCTACTGTTGATGCATTCTTTGGCCTTGGCCGGTGTGATTTGTAACGCATTTCTTGGTGCATTGCTATCAGCTCTGATTCTAAGCTTTCCTAGATCTGCCAGCGCTGTGTCGAGCGCTGACATGGCCGTATCAATGTTTGAACCTGCTGGAGTACCAACAGGCGTTGTTTGGGAGTGCGTATTGGCTCTTTCAAAATTTCGTCTCGCGTCGCTAGCTAAGCGGTATATCCATGCTTCATGGTTTAGCATTGAAGATATGAAGGCCACTGAGGAAACTTACAGTCTTGTCCATCGTCAGTCATGATTGGTGCAGTGGGGGAACTTGCATGTCGGGAGACCGCTACGGGTTCATCAATCGGACTCTCTGTTGATCTTGAGGGACTAGCTGTCAATCGTTCGTGTTCGGCATTGTTCAAATGTTTCTCCAGAAACTCAAGCCGCCTACTCAAATTATGTACTTCATTTCTTTGCCTATAGATAACTCAGTCAAAGGCCAAGTATCGGTGGACGAAGCAATGTAGGGACAATTCACTAACTGTGCGAAGCGGGGTCTCTGGCGGCGTTCTACATAGACACACTCGGCCTGTGCAGTAATACACTGATGGCATCTCCCCTCGGCTTTGTCGCATTTGATCTGGTCCCAAGATGCCTTAGTCACAGGTTACGCATACATGAGGGGATGGAAACGGAGAGACCTTTTTCCCTTTACACCTCAGACACTGCAAGCGAGTTAGCAAGAGCTTGAGCACAGTGAGCCGGAGATTATTAACACACTGCAAGCTTCATTCTGGTTGCAGTAAAGACAAAAATCAAGAGTTTTTTGGGCGCCAGGAATATCAATCAAGTGAGGTTGGACCGGACTTTCGTTAGCCGAAGACCCTACAGTATGAGATTATAAAGACAGATATGTCAGGGGAGCCTCCTTTAGATCTGCACAACGTCACGTATTGACCAATCTAAAGGACCGGTCGACACGCAATTGCTGTGGCTGTAACTTGTTTCGAGTTTTAGGTGTTGCGTTGGATGGGTGAGTAGCATGTATCATAGAGATTCGGGGAATCGTTGGGCCGTAGAGCCGCGGGATCCGCGGGCTCCGCTCTACTCACCTCCAATACAAAGAGAATCAATCCCATCCCCCATCAGTCGCACTCCTCGGGTTCCTCCTCTCGCCAAGTTCCTTGCCTATGACCTTGGCAAGCTGGAAATTCGGTCTTCTCAATTGCCGTAACCCAATCAGACGCTTCCGTGCTCTCTAGCGACAAGCTTTCTTACTCACGTACCGCATGTTCCCCCCAAGGATTACGGAGAGACCAAGCCAAGAGGGCAAAGGAAGATGAGCCTTTACTTCTGTGAGCCAACTTTGCGAGCTGGGCGTCTCGGAGTCAGAGAGGGGTGCGATATCCCGGCCCCGGTCAAGCACAAGCGCGCGGAGCTTCGCAAGGGGAGACGCGAGAGTAGAAGTTTTCCAAAAGGATAGATGCCTTTCGAATACATTCAAATCATGTATATTATACATACATTTACAACTATATTTCAGAAAGCCTCTTGATACCTGAAATCCTGTCCAGTTTTGCAGTTGCTATCCTCGCCTCCATCAATAAAGTTGCAGCAACGCTAGATATTCCAGATTTCCGCGATCTCGACACCCACACCTTCTCTTGTCCTCTTTTCTAGATTCAAAGAACTATCTTTCTTTCTTTCTTCCGCAAACACTTTCAAGGAGTATCATTACTCTCAATGTCGGGTGCCCTTGGCGTACACGACACGGTGGAGAAAAGCCAGCATGCACAAGCCGACAATCTACCTTCCAGCACGAGCTTGACCACCAGCTTTTCCGAGGACGAAAAGATTAATCAAGAGCAACGGCAAGCACAGGAAGTTCTAGCACTTGCTCGGAAGTTCACAACCCAGTCCATTCGATCACATCACCAATCCCCATTTAATACTGAAAGCGGAAGCTCAGTAGATCCAAAAAGCTCGAATTTCAATCCTCGCGCTTGGGCAAAGGCATTTTATAACGTAAGATATAATGATGAGGATGCAGTCGCTCGTGTCGCGGGTTTTGCTTTCAAGGACCTTCACGTTTGGGGCAAGGGTTCTCCAACAGACTTCCAAACCAGTGTTGGAAACTCCATCTTAAAATTACCTGCCGCGTTTGGTAGAGGGGCTCAGAAGATCGACATTCTACGTAATCTTGATGGATTACTGCTTCCAGGAGAGCAACTTTGCGTGCTTGGCCCTCCCGGATCTGGTTGTTCCACTCTTCTCAAGACAATAGCTGGCGATACGTATGGATTTCAGGTCAACCCTAGCTCCTATATGAACTACCAGGGAATTCCATCAGAGCAAATGAGGACTTCCTTCCGTGGAGAGGCAATATACACCGCTGAAGTTGATGTGCACTTTCCAACATTGTCTGTTGGTGATACGCTATACTTCGCTGCTCTGGCACGAACCCCAAGAACTATTCCAGGAGGTGTTACTCGGGAGGAATACGCTTCACACCTTCGCGATGTTACCATGGCAATGTTTGGCATAAGTCATACTGTAAATACCCAAGTTGGAAATGACTTCGTCCGAGGTGTTAGTGGTGGCGAAAGAAAGAGAGTAACGATCGCGGAGGCTTCTCTGTCATACTCTGCACTTCAATGCTGGGATAACAGCACACGAGGTAATGTGATTCTACTCTCCAACTCTGAGAGTTTGCTTATGAAGACGACAGGTCTTGACTCTGCGAACGCAATCGAGTTTTGCAAGACGCTTCGGACACAATGTGACGTATTTGGCACTACGACGTGTGTCGCCATCTATCAAGCTCCTCAGGCAGCTTACGATGTAAGTTGTATCTAAAATCCCTTGTTGTGACAAGCAATTGATTACAATTAGCTATTCGACAAGGTCACAGTACTATATGAAGGACGGCAGATCTTCTTCGGCAAGGCCAATGTTGCCAAATCCTACTTCGAACGCCTTGGGTTCGAAAGTCCCCCCTTTCAAACCACTCCCGATTTCCTTACATCCATGACGAACCCGGTCGAACGCATCGTCAAAGCCGGATACGAAAATTCTGTACCAAGGACATCTGATGATTTTGCTCGATGCTGGAAAGAATCACCAGAACGACAGGAGCTGCTTCAGCAAATAGAACAGTATATCCAGAATCACCCACTCGAAGGATCCAGTCATCACCAGCAATTCGCGCTTTCGAGGAAACTGGAAAAATCCAAGAATCAACGCGAAAAATCTCCATACACACTCTCTTATTGGGGACAAGTTAAATTGTGTATGTGGCGAGAGCTTTGCAGATTGAAGAACGACCCCAGCGTGATGATCTCAATGCTTATAGTCAATTTCTTTGAGGCAATTATTCTCTCTAGTGTCTTCTACAACCTGACTGAAGCAACATCATCCTTCTTTCATCGCGGAGCCGTTCTATTCATGATCGTCCTCTTGAACGGATTCGGCTCTATCATAGAGATTCTGGCCTTATACACGAAACGAACAATCATCGAAAAGCATAATCGCTATGCTCTGTACCATCCAAGTGCTGAAGCACTAGCAAGCATGATTATGGATCTCCCGTACAAGGTCACAAACGCTATTTTTGTAAACGTCACCCTGTACTTCATGTCGAATCTCCGCCGGGAGCCTGGTCCATTTTTCTTTCTACTTTTGATCTCCTTCGTTATGATGTTGTCCATGAGCATGATGTTCCGATTCATAGCATCTGTCACCAAAACCATGGCCCAAGCATTGGCACCATCTTCCATTATCCTGATGGCGTTGGTACTTTATACCGGGTTTGCACTTCCAGTAGAAGTAAGTTTTACAGGGAGCTTTAACGGAGAAAACTAACCCTAGACCTAGTACATGCGTGGTTGGGCATCTTGGATGCGGTGGCTTAATCCCCTATTTTATGGCTTTGAAGCTGTAATGGTGAACGAATTCAATGGCCGCGAATTCCCCTGCTCATCTCTTGTCCCTTCGGGTCCGGGATACGACGGAAACGAACAAGTGTGTGCCGTTAAAGGTGCCGTCCCAGGAGCTACTGTTGTCAGCGGCACTGCCTACGTCAGAACGGCCTTCAACTACGTGAACAAGAATAGGTGGAGAAATTTCGGGATCATTGTAGCCATGACAATCTTTCTACTCGCCTGCCAGCTCATTACTAGCGAACTGGTGGCCTCGGCGCGTTCCAAGGGCGAAGTGCTTGTCTTCCGTCGAGGAAAGATGCAAAAGGCTCACGCGAAACGTCAGCAGAAGGATGAAGAAACAGGCAGTGACCCAGCCACCCAAACCGAGAAACTTGACGGTCGATCTGAGTCCCAGTTAAATTCTGAACAGTCGAGCTCTCTTTTCCATTGGGAGAATGTATGCTATGATATTGAGATAAAAGGAGAACCAAGGACTATCCTCGATAAAGTTGATGGCTGGATTAAACCGGGTACTTTGACTGCACTCATGGTGAGTAGAATGTTCTACCCATTTTGAGAGGATAGAGTCTGTAGGCTAACGTTTACTTATAGGGAGTATCTGGTGCGGGAAAGACTACCCTGCTTGACGTACTCGCAAGTCGCACCACGATTGGAGTCATCTCTGGAGACATATTCGTAGACGGCAGAAGGCGCGACGAGTCCTTTCAACGTCAAATTGGCTATGTACAACAACAAGACCTTCATCTCCATACTTCCACCGTCCGCGAGTCTCTTGAGTTTAGTGCGCTGTTACGACAATCACCAGAATACACACGAGAAGAAAAGTTGCGCTATGTCGACGAGGTCATCAGCCTACTAAATATGGAAGATTACGCCGATGCTGTCGTTGGCTTCCCCGGAGAAGGTCTCAATGTTGAGCAACGTAAACGTCTCACCATCGGTAAGTCTTGTGGCATTCTTCATTACGTATAATACTTCGACTAACCAAACACAGGCGTCGAGCTCGCTGCCCGACCCAAGCTTCTTCTTTTCCTTGATGAGCCTACTTCCGGATTGGACAGTCAAACCTCCTGGTCAATTTGCGACTTGATGGAGAAGCTTACTCGCAACGGCCAAGCAATTCTATGCACAATTCATCAGCCGTCGGCAATGCTGTTTCAACGCTTCGACCGTCTTCTCCTTCTTGCAAAAGGCGGCAAGACTGTGTACTTTGGTGAGATTGGACGGAACTCCAAAATACTGCTCGACTACTTCGAACGTAATGGCGGCGCTCCCTGCCCATCCGGAGCAAATCCTGCCGAGCATATGCTGGATGTGATCGGCGCAGCCCCAGGAGCGCATACGGATATTGACTGGCCTCAAGTGTGGCGTGACAGCGAAGAGTATAGCTATGTTCGTGCTGAGCTGGCTCGTTTGCGCGGATTGATCGACCAGCCTTCTGCCGTCATGGATTCAAATATAGCAAGTCACTCAGAATTTGCCGCGCCCTTCATGACCCAACTCACACAAGTCTCCTGGCGGACATCCCAGCAGTACTGGAGAACGCCTTCATACATCTATTCTAAAGCCCTACTGACCATTGGGAGTGTGAGCGAACCCTCCATCAACTACAATCTATGCAACTACTAACATAAAATCATATAGTCACTTTTCCTTGGACTCTCTTTCATACATGGCGAGAACACGATACAAGGACTTTCAAACCAGATGTTCGGAGTCTTTATTTTCTTGTTTGTGGTAATTCAGCTCATCTACCAGATCCTCCCAAGTTTTGTGGTGCAGCGTACACTCTACGAAGCTCGCGAACGGCAATCAAGAACCTACCGGTGGGAGACATTCGTAGCCTCCAACATCGCCGTGGAATTGCTGTGGAATACGGTATGTCCTGACTAAAATCAATCAATGGTAGACTCGCTAAGTAAAAGACAGGTTGTAGCTATACCCAGTTTCATCGTTTGGTATTATCCCATCGGACTGAACGCCAATGCAGAATGGACGGATACCGTGCACTCTCGCGGTCTACTAACCATCCTAATCGTCTGGGTTACCTTCTTATGGGCCAGTTCCATGGCGCACTTGCTAATCGCAGGACTCGAAAGCGATGAAATCGCAAGCGCAATAAGCACGCTCCTGACAATCATGATGTACGCCTTCTGCGGAATTCTGTCAGGAGGGCCTGAAGGGTTACCCAGATTTTGGATCTTCATGTACCGCGTCAATCCATTCACGTATCTCGTCTCGAGTTTCTTATCTACGACTCTCGGCAGGGCTCCAGTGCATTGTACCAGCAACGAAATCCTTTCCTTCGCTGCACCGGGTGGTCAGGACTGCGGCACATACCTCGAACCCTACACGTCAATCGCCGGTGGAGAAGTACTAAACCCTCAAGCCTCTGGCAATGAGAAATGCCAGTACTGTCCCATGGCGTCGACGGATCAGTTCTTGGCCGGCTTGAACATCGATTATAATAATCGATGGAGGGATTTTGGCATTCTCTGGGTCTTTGTCGTGTTTAATATTGCGGCTGCGGTTTTCTTTTACTGGCTTGCGAGAGTGCCAAAGGGGAAGAAGAAGAAGGTGACGTAGAGTGTTTGTATGGATGGCAAGAGTAGTGTTGGTGTTGATGTTGATGGCGGGAGAGGTAATGGAGAGCTATATTGTACTCTCAGTGGTACACGCCATTTATTCTTTTAGACTTTGTACATACCAAAAAGCATAGACTTGCATATATATTTCCCTAGACCAGTTGTTGTATATTTAGCTGATCAAAAGCATATCGATTTCGGAAACCTTTCGCTGTGAGTTGCTGCTTATGATTTCAAAGATCGAATCATGCCAGTCCTATGATCGGTGGCAGTGAATAACAACTGCTCTGTGACACCCCCTACCAGGAAGTAGGGTCGAAACTGGTAATGAAATAAGGTCCTTTCTAGAATCTCTATCTTCTTGGAATTTCTAGTCTTGATTTCCTTTCTGATTGTATGATTTTATCGATTAAAGCCTCGTCACTGCCCAGACAGAGCAACCCAGGCCCAAGTAATCCTTCCTATCAACCGACAAACCAGCCAACAGTCTATCAAGCCCCATAAACCCTCAGCGCCTTATCCAAATGCGTCTTAGGCTTCACCTCCGGCACCGGCGCATCCGGCAAACCAAAAACAAGCTGACACTTCAAATTCCAAGACGCTGGAATATCAAACGTCTCATTCACATACGGAGTAATCGAAGGTTGATAATGCTGAAGATTACACCCAAGACCCTCGGTCGCCAATGCAGTCCAAACTACGAATTGGTGCATACCCGATGAATGCTCCTCCCACTCTGGATAAGTTTTCGAGAGCACGGCGAAGCGGGGTACGAGGTCGTTGTATGCTTCGGAGTCGTCAAAGAATAGGCACTAGATTTGCTCTTTCAGTCCGTATATATGGGATGAAGTACGGGTGCGGTTCTTACGGTTCCGTACGCATTCTCGAAGCCCTTGATCTTAGGGCCTAAAACGCTGATGGCTTGGGGTGTGTTTTTCTCGGTGATCTCGTATGCATGTTTCCATAGGTTGTCGTGTTGTTCTCCGAATAGAATGACAATGCGGGTGCTACGGACGTTGAAAGGTGATGGTGCGTGTTTGAGAGCATGATTTACTATTTCTAAGATGCGGTCGTTGGGGATCGGTGATTCTTTTGATAGGGTGTAGATCGAACGTCGGTTGGCGACAGCTTCGAGGAAGGGAGTTGAAGATGCCATGGCTTGCCGCTGGAATTTGATGGTGTAGAAGATGATACGATTAAGCTTTAATGGACTGAAAGCCAAGATGATGGAAGAGGGCGAGAGTTGTTTATTAGGCATGGAGTCCGCTTAGCTACTTCCTGTCTTTTGCTGTGCCCCTCACAGCCACGTTCGATGCTTACCTCTACCAGTACATCGGTTCATTGACCGTGCCCTTTGCACTGAATCTCCCTGGAAATTCCCTGAAATTTGACAGACAGTGAGAACTAAGGCGATGGACTTTGTAATGGAGCCATGTTTGGTGTAGCTTTCCAATTGGACGTTCGAAAGGAGCGGTGAAGCCTTGACCTAAGGAAGAGGGACAATTCCGCCTAGTGAATGCACCTTTCCCATTCCAAATTCCCACACGTACGATAGCCTGCATGTGGAAGGCTTTCCCCTGCAATCAACAACATATGAATCCCAGCTCATGCATGCGCTTGGCAATGCTTACATGGACTTAGCTTGCTTTTCGAAAAGGCTTGACTATCTATCTCCGAAGGAGCTACTTTGGGCGGGATGCAGGATAGCAGAATATATTTGGTCACGTTGTTATAATAGGAGAATATAATGTAGCAATGATTAGCAATGAGTCTGTCGTTGTGATTTGTCTTTACCAGAGAGTCTTTATATTCAGTATTCTGCCAATGATCTGGCTATCTGGCAGGGCTTAGTAGTGAATGCCATGCACACAGCTATATGAAAATGCAAGATCTCCGCTAGAAACACGACTTTCAATGCAAAAATGGAACACGATACCTGGAGGCAAGGGTTGATGGCACGGAATAGGATATCATTGATTTTTGCTAATCTGAAGAAGGCTCCTATGCTGGGTTATCCAGTGAAGGCGCATCGAAGCGCAGAATAGGTTATTTCGGGACTTTCTTTAGACAGATGATTGTGTACGATCGTGTGAGATGTACACCTTGAAATTTCTTTTGGAGTCCGAGATTGGCCGGGATGTTTGGTCTGTGGATATGGTCGTCTCAATGTGCATGGCTCAATCCTCCTAGTCATTCGTTGAAATAGGATGGGCTGCAACAGTGGGTAGAATTATTATATCCCACATCCTATCACCACATCTTTACAGGCCCCTCAACTTTCTTTGTCCTGGGGGATCTTTCTTTCTTTGCTCTTTTCTTCCTGTTTCTTATTCTCCTGTCTCAATCTCTCCAGCTCCTTGAACCCCTCAAAGTACTTCCTCCTGAATGCATTCAAATCATCTGCTCGAGCTCCATACTCATACTCCTTCTTCGCCTTCTCAATATCCTCGAGAGAAACTTGTGAAGTAGGCAGTCTCCGATACGTCAACAAGCGCCTCGACCACTTATTAAACGGCTGTACGCAGACAGAAACAATTTCTAGGAAGGGATTCGTGGGTATCATGAGCTCTACGTCTTCGTCGTTGGCGGTCGGCATCCACATGCTGAGTCTGCCGCCTTCTACAAGAGTGCTGGCTGCAAATGTGAGGATGTCGTCTAGCATGGCGATGAAAGAATATGGTCGTTTGGGCGGGATATAACCGGGCTCTTTGTATCTGTCTTCATGTGCGGCTCGTTCTACATCCTTTAGCTTTTCGCGTGGCCCCAGCACCTTAAGCCCTTCGCGAATTCCATAAGGCGGGTCGCATATGATGCCATCGAGGTAACCCACTGAGGGCATATCGGTTCTGAGCGGTGGAATATGCAGAGGTGTGTTTGTTAAATCTGAAATGAAGCCACCTAGGTAATTGCCCTCGGTGCCATATTGCTTGAAGTTTCCTGCTACATCTCTTTTACCAACTTGGTTTTTCCTTGAGCTGCCTCCTGTTCCTCGAATGCTGCGCCCATCGATATCACTACCACAAACTACTGCACCAAAGTGAGCTGAAGCGACTGGAAACCCTCCAGTTCCCATGAAGGGATCGAAAAATAGCTTGCCGGGAGCGGCAAGTGCAATATTGGCGGTCAAAAGCGCGAGTTCCGCATCCATAGAAGTTGTACTTATGTAATGCCTTTTCTTTAGGTCGTATGTGGTTATAACCTGTCGACCAGAAGCTTGAATAAATCTCCCCATGTAGAGATACTTCGGCTCAGCAGCCTTCGACTCATAATCTTCAAAAACCCGGAACTGAACCACAGCATCTTTCATCCGAATAGGTCCCTGGAAGCCCATATAACTAAAGGATTCAATAATTTCCCGTTGTTCAGGAGGCGTTTTCCCACCGCGGAAACTGTCCATGGTAAATCGAAATGTCGTTTGTTGATATTGTGCCCATTTGCTAGACGAAGTGCTGCGAACGGAGTCGTGCAGGGCTGGATAGTTAGGTCCATGGCCCCAGAGTTCGTGGATTCCGTGGGACAGAATGGCTCTTGATATGAATTTTGCGGCAATAGCATCAGAGGGGAGTCGAACAATGCAGAATGGTGACTGTTCGAATTAGAATTTAGTAAGTATCCCCATAGAAAAACGCAGCGCGCGTTCAAACTTGATAAAAATGCTACACAAAAAGGCCATGCTAGACTTTAGATATTTTATGCTAAGGAAGATTCAGAACCTACATCTTCCTCATACTTGACAATCTCAAATTCAGCCTCAGCCCCAGCCAGATCTGCAAGAGCTTGTAACTCCGCCTTTCGGAAGCTCTCATGCACTTGCACGAGCCTCACGAGATATTCCGGCATACCTTCTCAGACCAAAGACATTAGTAGACAGGCGAAGAGGGCCGGTGCGGTGGTATGTGTATATCTCAACCCGGGATCAGCATAGCGATTTTCGGGGCCCTGGCTGGTTTGAGAGGATTGGAGGTATTTGTGGAAGACTCAGTCGGAGTTGGGTAGCATTCACAAACGAGGAAAATTGGGTCGGCAGAAATTGAACGCTGATTGGTTGTAATTTATGGATGCCCGCCGACTGCTGTAATTCTCTAGGGCCATAACTAGAACACGAATAGATAACCGGTCGGTATATGATGCTACAGAACTACAACTAGACATTTGTAAATCCACATTAGGTTTAATTGTCCCCTTTGATTTTCACACTTTTTCTTTCAGTGGTGCCTTACTATTATAGCTATGTCTATGCCATGTCTATATTCTATGCGTGTCGTATGCATTCCAGCAACTCACTTCCTCTTTTCGCATGAGCAAAGTCTACTCTTTGCGATACTGTCTTCTTCATAGTCTTTATGATTTAATCCCAAATCGCTCATACGGGAACCCAGTCAGACTCTCCAAGAACACTCCCCAACCATCGTCAATCTCCCCTGGTGCCCCCACTCTCCTCTTACCTTGCTTGACCTCGACTTCCGTATGTTGTAACTGTTGTTCCTCATCCTCTTTATGCTCTCCTGTCAAGCCCGCAAGCACCTCTTTCTCCCTTCCTTTATACTCCTCTGCCAACCCCGGGTGCGGGCACCAAACGACTTGCATTCCAGCTCTTCTTCCTGACTCTACTCCTGGAACACTGTCCTCAAACACAAGGCATTCTTCTGGCTTGATCTCCTTTTCCCCCTTTGCGCGCAGTGTCTCGTTAAGTGTCGACAGTGCCAGAAGATAGATATCGGGTGCCGGTTTCCCCCTACCAACGGGTATCCTAGGATCATCACCGAGAACCTGATGCTCTAGTTTGAAATATTTGAACAATTCCGGAAGATGTGAAGATTTGAGGTCAAAGTTGACCCTGTGACTCGACGTCGCCAGCGCCATCTCCACGCCTCTCTTTTGTAACCCTTCAAGCAGATCCAGCACACCTGCCAACGGCTTTGTATTCGGGAAATGCTCTCTCTGCAAAGCCGCATTCTCTTTCCAGAACTCATCGGTGGATATGGGGAGTTGGGCCCATTCGTGGAATATTTGACCTGCCTGTGGTCCGGGACGACCTTGCATTTGCGCTTTTATGGACCATGGGAGGAGAGGGCGGTTGTACTTTTGGAGGATTGTGTTTGTGACGATAGTGTAGAGGTCTTCGGAGTCTATTAGGAGGCCATCCATGTCAAAGAGCGCTGCTCGAATAGGCGGAGGCGGGGAGTTGCTGCTGAGTGAGTCAGTAACCAGTCCCTTCCTATCGTACCATCGCGGGGGGTTTTTAGTTATTATACGTACTTTGCAGATGCCATGATGGGCTATGAAGTGTGCGCTATACAATACTAGGTGTCGACGCGAGAATCCTTCTCGAAAATGCTCACTACCGTTCAATTGAATCTTTGACAGTTCTTCAAACCAAAACCAACCAGTCGGTGAATTAACCCCCCACGTGCCGAGGGGTCCACCCCACCGCCTTCCCAATCCAACCCTAGTCGCAGAAAGACGTCAGTCCCCAAACAAATGATGATTTGTTCCAGACCTATCAACACACCAACTTCCACACGGCACAGCACTTCCCAAAACCCTCTGGCAGCAGAAACAAACACCATGACCGCCGCCGCAGAAGACGCCGCAGACCCCACCACCTCCCTCCTAGAAACCCCCGACATCTTCCCCCCCGAAGAAGAACAACGCCTATTACAAGAAAGCACCACTAGCAAAACAACGGCAAACGCAATCTTCACATCAGGAGACTTCTCATCCGCGATCCAAGGCTACGAAAAAGCCCTCTCGACATGTCCCACATACTTAGAATACGAGATTGCGGTCCTGCGCTCCAACATCGCTGCATGCCAACTGAAAATGGCGGAATGGAAGAACGCCGTGGATTCTGCAACGCAGGCTTTGGAGGCGCTGGAGCGTGTGGATCCGCCGAGTGGTGCTGATAAGACTGTGGAACAGGGTGGTCAAGGTTCTAGTGTGCAGATTGAAGAGGTTGATGATGCGACTGAGGCGCGCATTGCGGCGCTATCTAGGACTGGGAAAACAATACAAGATGTGCATAAACTACGTACGAAAGCGTTACTCCGCCGTGCAAAAGCCCGCCGCGAGGTCGGCGGCTGGTCATCGCTACAAGGCGCGCTGGAAGACTATCAGGCGCTGAACAAGCCGCCTAATGTGTTGACGAGTCTGGATAAGCGGACTGTGGATTCGGCGTTGAGGGAGCTGCCGGCGTCGTTGGAGGAGGCTAAGAATAAGGAGATGGCAGAGATGATGGGCAAGCTGAAGCAATTGGGCAATGGCATTTTGAAGCCGTTTGGCTTGAGTACGGATAATTTTCAGTTTACAAAGGATGAGAAGAGTGGGGGATATAGTATGCAGTTCAATCAGGGGAATTAGGTTCGAGTTGAAACTGCTTCGGCTTTCGTAGACCATGCAATGGTCCCAATCGCATTCAGGGCACAAGAATATATTGAAGATACCCGTACCTAGACGGACCAGCTCGTACAATACTAATATGCAGAGAGTACCTGAGGCCGAGGCCGATCATGTTCGGGTCCCATTGCACAAGTGGTATCCAAAATCCCCCACTTCCATGTAGATGCATTTGGAAAAAGCCGCCGCGCGCCAAACTCCGCCCAACAGCAACCTGTCTAAAGTGATATGAACCGAAAGTAAATGACATCCCGACTCGTCTTGTATTAACTCCTCAAAGCTTCGAGCCTTCCTCTCATTTCTCTGAGCACTTCTGCCTGATCCTCTTCTTCCTCCGCTTCTGCCGGCATCTGCTGAGGCTGCGATGGTAGTTCGTCTTCTGTGGTTTTTGCAGCCGGTAGCTTGTCTTTCAAGATCTCCGAAAGCACCTTGTCTACCTCGCCTTCTGCCTCCTCGTCCTCCCCCTCTAGCAGCTCGTTGTCGGGTAACATATCTCCAACCATCTCCTCAATGATGCCCGCCTTGGTAAGTTCATTTGAGAGTTCGCGCATGGTCCCAGTAAGCTCTGGAAGCCGAACGAGGGTATTGACATCTTTCATGATACCTGTAGAGGCTTTTATGCTGCCTTCGATTTTCCTGACGGAGAAGGCCTCGTTGACCTGCATCTGCACGCTCTGTAGTTGTGCCTTGCTCGTCTGCAGCCTTCCTGATTGCTTCCGTACCCTAATCAATTCTCGTGCAAAGATGCGGACATCTTGGTTTGCCTGGGCAGCCATTGAGGGGTTGCGCTGTGCGCGCCTGTTGGATTGGAGGATGAAGTTCTTGGTCTTGGTTTCGGTGGTCTTCAAGGACATGATGTCGCGGTCTAGTTTGCGGATATTTTGGCGGACTAAGGCATTGCATTTCCGTTTCTATATACTTGTTAAGAAGGTGATGTGAGGGATAGGGTCTGGAGCACTTTGATTTACCTGCTCTTCTGGCGTAGGCTTGAAAAGTAAGCCACGGATAGTCTCCATGGCGGGCAGCCAGAGTCCACAATCGGGTATTCTACACTCAGAAGATTCGAGGATGAAGCCAATATGTGGTAGGTGGTACGGCTTGGGCTGGGTTTGCGTATTATGAGAACGTGCTGAGTTGATGGGGCCGCGAGTGTCACTATTCAGGTTGCCTTGGAAGCGCTGAGGTCGGACGGGGGCGCTCGGACCACTTTGAGGTGACGTTTCGCGGGGCAGGCACAAGCACAAGCACAAGCAAAAGTCGAAGCACAAGCGGCAAGCACAACCCACCAGCCACAGCCACACCGCCAGCAGTTGCAGGCAGGAGCGATTGACCGCCGACAATTGACAACAGAGACTGAGACTGCACTCGACTGCACTCGACTAAGCACACCCACCTGCACCACCAGCAACCCCCAGGCACCACGCGCACTCGACCAGCTTTTTGGAATAGCTTGCGAAGGCCCGCATCATCCGCCCTATCTTGCTCACCGCCCGCCCTCGCACGATCCGTACTTACCTCACACCCAATCCGAATCGCTGTGGCTTGTGTTTCTACTGAGCTTCCATTACTTTCCACCAGCCTCGCCACGCTAGTCCCCTCCAGAAGCACCGCATTTCTTCCGTCTTCAGTCTTCGACGACGTTGACAAACCTTTACTCCGTACACTTCTTCAAGATAATACACTCCCCATCCTTCCTCCACCCGCACCCCAAACTTCTCCATTGGACGATTTTCATCTCAGCTCACACATCCTCTACCCCGCCCTAATCATGTCTACTCTTACTCCCGAAGGTAAGTTGCAGCCTTCCGCAATCGTCATACTCCCTCGAGCTCCAATTCAGCCCTCGAGTATACCCAACCCGCAAACTAACCCTTCCACAGTTCTCTGGGCCCAGCGCTCCTCCAACTCCGATCCTACCAAGAACCACGTCTTCCTCACAATCGTGGCATCGGACGTGCCCGAGGCCGATCTCAAGCTCGACCTTCAGCCCACTAAGCTTTCCTTCAAAGGCCCCTCAACATCGAAGAAAGTCACATATGCCGTCGATCTAGAATTTTTCGCAGAGATCGACCCAAAGGAGTCCAAGATCCACCACACTGGCCGTGATATCGAGATGGTACTGCGCAAGAAGGAGCTCAAGGAAGAGTACTGGCCGCGCCTGCTCAAGAGCAGCCAGAAGATGCACTTTTTGAAGACAGACTTTGACAAGGTACGTAGCTGCAATCTTCGTCCTAGTTGTAGAAGCACGGGAAGATTATGAATGGGATGTGTCCAAAATTATGCAGAAGCTAATGTGCTTTAGTGGGTCGATGAGGATGAGCAAGACGAGCAGCCCGACGATGACGACTACATGTCCAAGATGAACCCCATGGGCGGCGACGGTGGTTTCGGCGGCATCGACTTCAGCAAGCTCGGTGCCGCCCAAGGCGCCGGCGGCCTCCCGGATCTTGGAGACGAGGAGGCCGGTGGCGAAAGCAGTGACGACGAGGTTGACGAGGACATGCCCGAGCTTGAGGAGGATGGAAAGGGTGCTGCTGGTGGAGCCGCCTCGAAGCCTAAGATCGAGGAGGTTGCGTAAATTATAAGCACGCACTTTCGCACACTGCAAAGATCCGATTTCAAAAAAAAAAATCAAAACAGGCTTTGCACGCTCCCCTGTGTTTAACCGCGAGTTGGAAAAGACGGCTTTCTTCGAGTAAAATGATTGCGGGGTTCTATTTTTGGATGGCTGGATGGATGGGAGCGGAGGATATTATCACCTTACTGCTGGCGAATTGGATTTTTCCTTCAGCTGATATGATGCGGACAATGACCCCTACCTCGAATGAGAATCCTCTACCGACCTCTAATCAGGGAATCGTCGCATATTGTATAGGTGACTTTGAATGCAAAGATATGAATTGAAATGACATGCAAGAATATTGCTTTTATCATGATTAGTGAAATTGGGGTGCTCCCACATATCTATCTACCCTCACGTACACCCTCACACGCACATCACACAATAAGATTGTAGGGCATTTGCCGCTTAGGTAGCCCGTTCTTATCTTCAGGAGGACCATAGCTGGGGCAAGCGAGAGCCTTCGATTTACACTTTTCTCCTCCGACAAAGTTCGTCTTCCGTTGTTTGTTGTAGTGAGGGCGGTCCTCCTCCCATGAATTGAAAGAAATATGCCCTCCGCTGGTAGGGAAGGTACTTGTAAATAGCAGTGCTTCATTTCTGCATTGATTGATTGTTGGAGATTAACCACTTGATTTTAAAGATCCGATCTTTGAATAAAGCGTCACCTTAGCGTACAGTCCGCACTCATACCTTGCCTTAGGTATTGCTTTGTAGCATCGTGATTTCGATCTGCGCGGTGGATGTGATTTATACTAGAAATCCGGAGGTCACTGTATAGCATATGAAGTCACTTTGTCATTATAGTAAGCTCACTTAAATGGTATTGCATGTTGTACGGTATGGTATTGTACCTTACTACTCTGGTCTCGATGCATACCAACACGTACTGGATTACAGTGTCCTACATACATGGTGTGGACTACTTTCTTCCAGCCTATTTCGCCCTGACTGCCCACCAGCTTTTGATTCAATGTAGTTTGCTGGGCATCTGTCTACTGATTCGGTCGTGAAAACGACCTTTTTTCCTTTTCTATACCTCAGAACCCCGGGTCTAGCAAGTAGCCAATATGGCCGATACAAAAAGAAGAGAAGTGAAAGAAAAAGGGGTGTATGATATCTTTGTGGGGCCGAGAGAATAACAAAACTTTTGTAGCCTGCTGGTGGCGGGGGTCTAATCGAAGTGGTATCCTTGAAGTGCATTATTCATTTCGGCATGGGGTTCAAAAGGAGAGATAGGAAGGGGGAAAGGGGAAGACAACAGAAACACAATGCACAGTTTTGACATCCCACCCTTGAAAGTCGTAAAAATAGGGTTTACAGTCAAAACATGCAAACCTCCAAGGCCGTCTTACTCACGTGAATACCAAAAGAAGGAAGCAAATGTACCGATGGGGAAGATAGTGGAGGGCTGGCTACATTATTCGTTCCCAAGACTTTGATGCCGAAGTATAGATCCTTCATTACCTTTTTCAGAAGGCTAGGAGATTTTACGTTCCCCCGATGATCTTGCCCACGAACTTTAATTCCCACTCTGAAGGATCATGCCCTTCGAACCGCGCTCCAGCTCGCTCCGCCAACATAGATGTTGACACGGCAATACCTTCGTACCACTCCCTGACCTTGTCATCTGCATCTTCACCCCACATAACAAGCATGCCGTCAGAGCTTCGAGTGGTAGGCTTGGGTGGCACGCCCCGCATTTTGAGCAGCATATTGAGAATGTCGCTGAAGCGCTCGCCCTGTTGGGAATAGTAGGCTGGTTGTTTATCGAATGGCCATTTTGGGTTACGTGTTTGGGGGGTGAGTGAAAGCGGGTCAGGGGCCGGGACTGATTGGAGCGCCTGAGCTATAGAGTCCTCTGTTGTGGGCTGTACTGTGTCGTTGGCTGTGGCTTGGTTCGTATTTGCAGATGGTTCCTCTTCCCAGGTGCGGAAGAGCCAGCACATTCTTTCAACACAGGCTAGTAGTATTACTGCTGCGAGGAAGGTTTCAAATGGGCTTGCTTGCTGGCGTTGCAACAATCTACGCTCCAGGTCATTCATAACAACCCGCGCAAGGCATGCTGCTCGCTTTTCCGTGGCGCCTTGAAGTTGTAACTTGATTAAATCGTAAGAGGAAGGGTTGTTGATGGACGTGATTGGATTCCGCGTCGCATTTTCTAGGTCTGACGGTGCCATTGTTGATGGTGCCATTGTCGGAGCCAATGATGGGTTCGAGAACAGGTGCCATTCTAAACTTCGAGAGGTGAGTATGCGGGTCAAGTTCCACAATTCTAATACCTTGGAGAGCAGACCGTCCTGGTTCGACGAAGTTACATCGAATGCTGTTCGAAATGTTGTCTTCATAAACGACGAATCTTCAGACTCGAAAAATACTGAGGAAACCTTTTTGATATAGAGGTCAACTTTGCCTCCAATATCATCGTCTCCATCTATAATCTCGAGTGTTGATGGAGCCACCGAAGCGAGGAGGGCGGGATCAATCTCTGACCCATTCATTGCCTGAGACTGACATTTGAGGGGTGTGAAAGTCGCAAAGGTGCCTGAATCAGGGTGATGTGTTGCTTCTATCCTACCAGGAGTCTGATCCAGCCGGATCTGACCCTTTGCCTGGCTGATGGAGTGGAAGGCCAACACGGCATGGAGACCGGCGGAATAGAGATTGAATTCTTCGGCAATCCGAGTCCGAATGCACGGTTGTTTCCACAATCGCGCACTCTCTACATTCTGACAAGTGCTGCACGGGCTCTCTCCGGAGCAAGGCTTCTTCAGCATTCGACATCGAATGCAAGCGCCTCGTTTCCGGACTTCTTGGACTTCCTTGCGCCTAGTATCTGAGAATCTTCCTCGGACTTTTGGCTTTGCCGGCTTTTGATTCATGCTGAAATCGGTTGTGAAGTGAGTCTGCGTACCGTTCGGGTTCATGGCGATGGGTCGTGGATGAGCTATTGACTTCTGGCTTTCGTCGTTCGTAAGCATGTGGTCCCTAGTATGGTCATGTAACAAAGGATCGATTGAAGACTGCGGAAGATTCGGCCACTGGGGACGTCCTTGATTATGGAAGAACTTGTCGGATATTCCAGGGTTCGGCATGTTAAGCTCTGGCTCCATGGTCAATCCATTTGTCAAGGGCATCATATTCGACAATTCGTTTGCAGCAGACGCTGCCATAACAAGTGAAGGTACCATATGTGTCATCGACCCCGAGCTGTTTAGTGGAAGATTGGCGAGATGGGGCGATCCGGTGGGTGAGTGTTGCAGTGGGCCATTGAATTGGTATATCGATGGCAATGCGGGAGCAGTCGACGCGTCCATACTCTGCGACATGCCTAGATCCGCACCCTCTGGTCTATCATCTTGTATCAAGAATTCATCGAGCAATGCGCCTTGATTGTTTGCAACATTCGAGGGTGGAGGCGGGGTCTTTCTCCTCTGCTTGCCGTGTACGCGCTTGCCCGACAGATCCAGATGCTGCCTCGAGACCTCGGCCAAAGTCTCCAGCGCAGACATGGCTCCCTGTTTCTGAACGAATGGTAGGTTCATGGTCTGGCCATTATGGGGTTGACCAGGCGCATTGGCTATCTGGGCCATGTCAGGGAGGTCTGTGGGAAGTTCGTGGAATTGGAGAATGGCGCGCTGACGGTCGCGCAAAGGGAGAGCAGGACATTTCTTTACGAGGTGGTTCGTCAGGCTATCTATACGGCCTTTTGGGAACTGCGGCGAGAACAAGTCAGCGGTGATGATTTTGTGAGGATTTTGCGGGGCGGGGTATAGAGTACTTTTTCACCGCAAGATTTGCACGTGTGCTGATAGCGATTACTGGCGTCCTCGAGCTTGGGGCCGCGCTCGAAGAACTCGAGGATCAATTGATTGGGTTTGCGGCCCATGGCTTGGGAAAAAAGAAGAAGCTTAGGGCGGTGAGAGGGGTGGGCTTGTGCCTGGTGTCGTAATGGGGGATTTTGCCAGGCGGGCTGTCTGGCGGTGGAGGTGGGACTCGACTCGGCACACCTTTCCTCTTTTAGACCATCAAGTCACGTGCTGATTGCGATTTGCGATTGCGAGATAACCTTAACCTTACTCTGACCGCCATCGGCGAACGGGGAAACGGGGAAATTCATCGCTCCGAAGTCTATGCAAACGTACTCGATAGTGCTGACAATCGCTCACACAGGCATCTGGACTTTCCAGCTCCTTGACAGTGCCTGTTCCGAACTTTCCATTTCAAGACGGTGGGATGGACCTTTTCGGACTAGCACACTGCCTCGGATGCACAGTGAATACCCCTGCCCGTACGACTCTGCTACAGTGTGGCTATGGCCCGGTGCCAGCAAGCCCATTAATAACCCCTAAACATCCGACGAGCACCGGAGCGCGGCTTCATGTGAGCCTTTGCGCTATAGAGGCGGTCGACAGACCAGAGTCAAATACMCCCCGCCACTCATGTCTCCCCTGACCTGACCCGCAGTTACACAGGATTCAGCCTGTAGCATATACTCCCTTTCCATCCCTCCACCTTTCCCTACGGCATTTCTCGCTCGCCATCATGTCTTTTTTCAGCTTCGTCACCAGCGTTACTGAGCGCGTGGGCACCCGCGCCACCGCTGGCATTGCAGCCTTCTCTTGCTATGTCATTTTGTGTAGAGCCTTGCGATACCTGCGACGAAATCAAAAGCACCGCTTATATCCATACAAGAATCGCGAGGATTTTGCTAAAATGACCGGTGATCACGCGTTTGAAATCGTCAAATATTGTACATCGTTGGAATTCCCATTCACGGCTGAGAAGGCACTCCAGTTTGCATTGTTCCGGTAGGTGTATCTCTGTTTACAGTTACGCCCCGTTGGATTTTATATTGTGGCCTTGTATCGATGAGCGCTTTGTACCAATTTAATATTTGTAATCCCATGGATTTGACTTCAATATGCTGACTACTCAAAAGCACGTATGGCATCCCATCGATCTCTAAACTACTCTGCGAAACCAAGCAACTCGTCTCGGATGCCCCTAGAGTACGTACGAGCCCTAGAATAGGGACCTCATTAGGGCCTTCATATACTAACAACTACCAGCGCTATGCAGATACCACAATTTTGATCTCTGAATTCCTAAGCCACGCACCTAACTCGGACCGTGCCAACTCAGCAATAGCCCGCATGAATTGGCTCCACGGCAGGTACCAAAAGACGGGCAAAATCACCAACGATGATATGTTATATACACTATCCCTTTTCGTACTCGAGGTTGAGCGCTGGATCCGGCTTTACGAATGGCGAACACTTACTCCCATGGAAGTCTGCGCATTGTATGTTCCCTACACTTTCGCTCAACACAGAAAAAGTGATACTAACCTCTACTCCCTAGCGGCACATTATGGAAATCCATAGGCGACGCCATGAGAATCGACTTCTCACCTTTAGAACACGGCCCCTCAGACTTCAAAGACGGCCTGGAGCTATTCGAAGATCTACGAGCCTGGGCCGACGGCTACGAAAAGCGTGCCATGGTGCCCAACGAATGGAACCACAAGCTGGCCGAGGAAACCATCGCCATCCTGCTATGCAATATGCCCGCATTCTTGAGACCTGTTGGTAAATGGGCTGTAGTGACGCTCATGGATGATAGGTTACGCAAGGCTATGATGTATGTTTTTTTCATTTCTCTTACATCCCCTCACTCCCCCCATCATTCCATTCACCATACATATATCCCCTCCCACCATCTAACCCGCTTCAATCCCCCCCACATACTTAATCAACAACAACCCTAACATCCCACAGCTACCCAGACCCCCCATCAATCTACCCAACCCTAATCTCCAGCATCCTCTCCCTGCGCTCCACCCTCTTAAAATCCCTCTTCCCACCGCGCCCCCACGCCCTCCGCTTCGCCATCCTCTCCGAGGACCCAGATCCAAAAACAGGCCGCTACCACCTCGCCCTCTACGAATCCGAGCCCTGGTACGTAAAGCCTACGTTCTGGCAACGTTATGTTTCGCCTAGGACTTGGACTCGTTGGATGGCCGGGGATCCGTATCCGGATGGGAAGAGGTTTAAGCCGCAAGGGTATCGGATGTTTGAGGTTGGGCCTAGGAGGTTTGAAGGGTTGGGGGAGGAGGAGTGTGAGAGGGATAGGGTGGGGTTGATGGGCGCTGGGAGGGGGGGTTGTCCGTTTGCTGTTAAAGCTGCGTAGTGAGGGAGAGTGTTGGGGATCTAGGGGTTGTATGTGAAGGGTGTATTTTGCGAATGATTGCTGTTGTTCTTTGACTAAAAACATATGGTAATGTGGAGAATATCATGGTACAACAAAGTATAGTAGAATATATATCTCGTTCGTATACATACACCTGCGGCCTTTGCTCATCTCAGGTACACTGACAGACTGTCTCGAACCTCTAAATTTGCATCATCCCCTCGGATCCAAGCTCAACACCTCTACGCAACCCTAGAAACAAAGCACCAGACAGCCCAAGAATCCAAACCCCGCCAAAAAGCCCCGAAGATCAAGACTTGAAGTCTAATACCGTCCACTTTCTACCTTTTGTCCTCACCAACGATTCATAAGACGACCCCCCAACCTCCAACGCCAACACAAACCGTGTGTATCCCTCATGTCCAAACTCACAAGATGAAAACAAACGCAAAAGGTGAACGCTCAGGCCACCCATCTTAAACAACGCCAAAGCCGGTCGCCAATTCGGTTTCAATAAAAACAAAGATAAAAAAAAGCAAAGATGATCCATAAGGGTATTGTGAAATTCCAGTTCCCGATCCATCCCCCTCCCGGTCCAGTTCCAGTCCGTTGTAGCATGTGAGTTTGCGAGTGAGCTTGTTGTATCCGTGTTTATCCCCGATCACAATTGATCCGATGCGTTGAGCAAATGTGGTGTTAACTTGGCCAAGAGTCCGATCATCTATCAAATCATACCGCCATCGTCCCCGCCTTTTGCCCGCATCGACTCCGATTAACGAGCGGCTTACTGCGCTTTCCTTGCGCCTCTTCTTGTTCGCCATTTGTATGAGCCCACGCCGAGGTCTAGCATCCCATCCTCGCTACTTGTGATAACATCGAAAGATTCTTTGCCGAGGGTAATGATTTTGACCGTGTTTCCGAAGCCCACGGCAACGCTTCTCTTGCCTAGCTTCGTAATCGGCCCGGGCGCTGTTACGAACAGCTGTTCGTCGATGCCCACCAATTCGGGGTCGGAGAACTCATTAGATACTATAGGTCTTGAATTGAATTCTCCAGATGCGGACAGGGTCCAAGCTTCCCAGCAATCGGAGTCCATGGGAGATGCAGGAGGATTGCGAATACCAAAGGAAGATTCGATAGCCGAAAACCCGTTACTCTTGCCTTCTCTCTTTGCTCGCAGCTTAAGCGCAGAGACTAGGTCATTGGGCTCTGCTGCAAAGTAGCCACTATCGATGCCCGAAGCGGAAGAAGATGGCGTGGGCGATTGAATGTGCTTTCGGATTCCCATGATGCTCAGAACATCGGTGCATTCCCAAGCTCCAGCAGGGTCTACACAGTGGACAGTCTCCAAAGCGCGATCTAGACCTTGACATTTTGGAGATTCGTTCTCAGAAGACTTGCCGAGACATATCTGGGAGTTTGAAGTTTGGTCGAGAGTAAATGTTTGCATAATCATGTGATTTGTGTCTTGCTCAGTGTAAGCAACAGCCAGGGTATGAACTGTAGGCGCGCCACATGTACAGAGGCGGCGCGCTGAATGCATGACTCGAAACGAGCGAGGTTCTACTCGGCCTATGGGAAGGGCATGAATAAGAGCTCGACTATTGAAATCGAAAATTTCTGCCTCTTCTGCGCGTAACGCGAATATCAGTCCAAGACTGGAGACACTGTGGATGTGCTTAATCTTGTTAGGGTTGCTGCCTGGCGGTGGGCCTGGGTCTAGGCCAGCAACGACTTCGGATGCCCATGGGCTACCTTCTTTTATTGAGATGATGTGAACCTCACCCAGTTTGTTCACGTATACAAGACTCGTTTCATCTCGAGAGCACCTGTGTAATGTGGCAGAGAGGATGGTTGAGGTGCAAATTCTTTTAGTGTGATGTATGCCAGTGCGCGCCTGGAGCACTGTAAGATAGCCATCCGGCGTGAGGATGATGACGCTCAGTTTCTCGTGTTCATTGCCATGTGTAGAGGCGAAAGAAAAGAGAATAGGGCTTTGTGATCGCAGGTCAATGGTCGGGAACAGGAGGAAACGTGCAGCGGCTATGCTCCAGATTCCAATTTGGCCACCGTCCGTACAAAGTGCTAGCATGTTCCCGCCATGATCTATTGCAGAGGCCACTATGGGCCAAAGGTTCGGTTTCATGTTCGCTGTCTGCAAGGTAGTATTGATATATCCTCGTCCTCGTTCATAAAGCCAAAGAGAAGTCGACCGATCCAGGCTAATACTCGCGAGATGGCCTTTGGGACAAGCTGCCAGGCGAACAACGTCCAGCGTCTGAGGTGATGGTAAGGTTTTGACTGAAAACAACGCCTCTTCGTCATCGTCCTCGTGTTCGACTGTCTCTGGTAGTCCAGTCCACAGGAGATAATTCATTAGAAGGGTGACTCCGGCAATAAGGAAGACGACTATCAACGCTGCTGGGAAAGCATGCTCCTTTGCAAAATGACGAATGCCATCCAGCAAAGTGAGTCGCTTCTCCGATGTGTCTCTACCCTTTGCACCATCTAGAATAACCAGTAATGGGTCGTAGACTCGGGCAACAAAGGTGTGAGCATGAGGTTTAATGAAACCAAATAGCTCCCTTGCTGTGTTGTGATCCTGGAGTCGGAGCCAGTCTGCGGGAGTCCTAGCCTGGTTGATAGGAGGTGGAGTCCAGACCGAGTCGTTCGGGACGTTCGACTGTCTGGTAAGTAATCTATCGAGACTCCCTCGTAAGGACACTTGTTTTCCTCCAACGTCAAAGAAGTGCCAATTTAATGCAAGGATTATGCAAAATATTGCTGCCGAGCCAGCGAACCTAGTGCTGAAAGGCAATGTGCCTTGACGAAGTGCGCCAATCCAAGATTGCCGGTCCTTCTTTCCATTTTTTGAAGTCTGGTCAGACTCGGTTCGTTGAAGCGAATCCTGCAGTTCCATCCTCTGCACATCGACGCTAAGGACTGCCAGAAAAAATGTGAGATGAAAGACGAAATCGAGAACCAGTGTAACAGCCGCAAAAACGCAGAAATCGGCCACCCATGGTGTTACGAGGCGGGAGCATAGATAGATTAAAACAAGATTTTGGGCAGCTACTGCGAGGGATAGGTGACCCACTTCCCCGATAGCAGTCCCGATGCGTTGGACAGGAGGCATTTCTGGCGGGGTTTCTAGGACTACGTTGATAAGGCGAAATCTAGGACAAGGTCAGGAGGGTGCAGTTGTATGGGTCCCAGTAGATTGATGACTTACATGTTACTCAATCCAAAGCAGAAGACAACCCCTGGAAACCAGGGACGAGGGATTCTTGCCAAATCGATGCCTAGGAACGTACATACGGTGAAACTTCCGACAACACAGACGGTCATCTTCGTTCTTTAATTAGCAACTACGGATGAAAACACAATGAAGTCAGGGCTTGCTTACTTTGGCGCAGATGGTGATCAAAAGGCCAAACCAACTCTTCACAGCTCTCAGTTGCTTCATCCTCCATACAACATAGGCTGCTGTAATGAAGTAAGATGCAGCAAGGAACAAGTCGTCGTTGAATGTCATTGGTTTGAAACGGAATTCATAGTGCCTGCTCCTTAGTACTTGGCCATCCTCAGGAACAATGGACCACCCAGGAAGAAGTTCTTCTGCCAATTTTCGACAGCGGGATTCCCATGTATACCCGATACTGGAATTGGCCTGCTGAAACAAAGTAATTACGAGTGCATCGGCGGCTTGCAGCCTTTTGTTTGTGAACGCTTTGCCAGCAAATACTGTGCTCGGACGTAATGTGATGTTCAGACGAGATTGACGCTCAGCTCCAGCATTGATGGTCGCCAGCAGGTCAGTATCTTCTTCCAGGGCATTCATTGAACAGTTCCAGTACATGAGAGGCGAGTGCAGGCCCCAATTGGACCCAATCTGAGATGTAAAGCATCCATTATCGGCAGATCGAAACATGGCTTTCTCAAGGGGTGCCACATCTTCCCGCTCGTCGCTGAACCCTGTACCTATAAGAGACTCTTGCACGTGGAGAGCTTGTCGCAACACAGGCAGGTCAATAGCATTCATGTAGTCGCCATGAACCCATACTTGGCGCACCTCTACGTCCGCAGACCTATCTCCGTACACTTCGGTAGTCGAGGTCCACACATGTTTAGGGAGGTTACGTAGTCCGGCGGCTGCAGGGCTGTCGGTTTGGAAGACGGCGGGATAGCATAATAGGACGGATATGGCAATGGTCAAGAGAATCGATAGCAGCCAATGTTGCGCTGTAGCGGTCCCGTGTGCCTGAAAAGCACGCCGAAGAGGGTGACTAGGGGAGAGCTTCGGCGGCTCAGACGTTCTGCGAAAATGAGGATCAGTTCGTGTGGCCTGGACATGGATATGGGTTGCCGGGGGCGGAACAGTAGACTTACCCACGAAACGGATAGAGAATGTACCAGATCATTCGTCACAAGTGTGCCCGGAGGAGCAGCATATCCCAGATTGTTGGAGGAGGAGAGGACAGCTTCAGCTGTAAGTTTGCGACGCCTGCGCGTGCGTCGTCCACAGTCTATGAAGCGGTGCATGCATCTATCGAGTCAAGAGCGGTATGGAGGCGGAAGACGAGGGAAGGAGGATACGAGGGGGGGCGAGGGGACGAAGGGACGAGGAGCGGCGTGGATCTAGTTGTCGTATAGTGTGGTGGAGATGGGGAGGCTTGAAGGCGGAACGCATTGGTGTGGTCGTGGCTGCTTCCGCATCAGATCGCAGTTCGCCGCGCTAACTAGACACACCCCGGTCTCGCATCACTACTCAATCGGGCGCACATGGTATTTCCCGATGCCGGTTCCTGAACGGACCTGACGGGATTGTCACTCGCCCAAGCCCACTGCTCTCTACGGAGCAAGTACTGTGCGCGCCCGCGAAACAGCGACAACGGATGGACGGGTAAGGGGCGGGAGCGAAGTAACTAGCCGGTCTGCCACGTCTATCCACTTGAGTGAATTATCTGAAACTATTTGGCCTGCCTTCTAGGGCTCGGGATTCAGCGCGCTTCACGATACACAACCGCACATGCAAAAAAGCCACCAAAAGGATTTCGCCCGCCGATCCCAGGCGAGCGGATCGATACGTGCCTGTGGCGGATGTCAACCTCCACAAAAGTCCTTGCGTCTACATACATCGTATATCCCAGTACTCCGCATGATAGCCTTCTCATGGAGACGCAGGGACTGTACCACCTGCTTTCTTCTGGCGCCTCCTTTCATCAATATCAGCCCCTTTTGCTTGCTGGCTTGCAGGCAGCCTCTTCACATGTCGATGGAAGGCTATGACACCCTCTACAATGTACCGTACATGAAGTCTGTTCCGTGTGTCGGATAGGGTTGGCTTAGTGGTCGACTTTGCTCTGCTGTCTACCCAGATCCCAGAATCGAATATTCAATAGAGACTGCTTGCAAGATCACGTCCCGTCCATCTCTTCGTCTTCCTCGTCACCATCATCTGCATCTTCCCAACCCTCGTCTTCGTCCTCATCCCCCGTTGCAGGCCCCAAAGTGTTGTTCAAGTCCTTTACAAGTTCCTCAGCATGATCCTTTAATCGCTCGTCTTCATACTCTAGCATCGCATAGAGTTTGAGACAGTTGTCTAGCCAGTCGCGACTGGCCCGCAAAAGAGACCTGGTGACCTCGGGCTTTTCCGCGGTCTTCTGCTTCTCTGCAAGCAGATGCAAGCACCAGCCACCCAGGTACCATGCCTCGACACTGCCGTCATTCTCCCCCACTAGGCGTTCAAGCACTTCGACAGCGCTGTCCTCCATCTCGGCTTCCATCAACAAACGCGATAAACTGATCCTTGTCGAGAAGTCTGGGACTTTTTGATCGTCTGGATCTAGATCTTTCCACAGATCTATACTTCTTGTAAGAGCGGCCTTGGCGTCGTCAACCCTGACTTGAGAAATCCGTATGGAAGCTAGAGTCTGCAGAGGCTCTGGGCTTTCTGGCGCAACCAGCAATGCTTCTGTGACAGCAGCTTCACATCGCGTCTCGGCATCTTCCTCCCATGAAAGATCCGTCATATAGACCTCGGCGATTCCACAGAGTGCATTCGCCATTTTCAGTTTCTTCTCCTCAATTTCTTCCGCAACCTCGTTGTTCTTGTTGTTTTTGGACTTGCTCTCGAGCTCGCCAATCTCATGCTTCAAGACCTCGACGCCCTTTTGAAACCATTGTACACTCTCTGCCCCTCCTTCTTCATTGAGCTGCGCCAGCCATAGGAATTTCTCTGCGCCATCACTAGTGCCGTCTGGATCTAGCTGAGCCGCAGCCAGAAATACCTCTCGTGCAGCATCCGCGTCTCCCAATTCAACATATATCTCTCCGAGTACATTCAGTGCTGGTAGTGCGGCCGGTGTAGGTTCCGATGTAGGTTGAAAAAGGCTCAATGCGCGTTTCGCGAGGGGGAGCGCTTCTTCTGGCTGCGAGGTCTGGAGGAGTGCGGCAGCTTGGATGAGTAGTGATTCCGTCGACGCTTTTGACTTTTTTGGAGTGCCATTCGCATCACCCTTCTTCGAATTCTTCTTCGATTTGCGTGACCGATCTTGGGGTTTCGTTTTCGCCATGTTGCTGAAAGTAACTGGATCAACTCAAAACGGCCGAAAAACAATTTTGAGCGGTGATGTAGTTTGCAAGGGAAGGGATCCCGAAATTTTTGGGCGCACCCAAGTGCTTGCAGTGGCCCGAGCTTTTTGACGTGGGGAACAGACAGGCCCCGCGGCCAAAGACCTCAAGACCATCTATTCACGAGCATACCCCTAACACGACTACAGACATGGGTATCGAAGAGCAGAAAGAAGAGAGGGAAATCCTCGATTCAATCTACCCAGACGAGATCACAGGTATTTGCGCACATAGTGACGTCTTCCACTGCGACATAGAAAACTGACCTTGGTTTCTGCAGATGTATCAGAAACTGAATACCGGATATCAATAGTACTCGACGTGACTTCAGATGACGAAAATTCCGAGCCACGTAAGAAACCACATTCCAATAGGTCAACCTACATACTGAGAAAACCTAGCAACCATAATCCTAAACGTTCAATACCCACCCGACTACCCCGATGAAGCCCCTCGACTCGACATCTCCGCTCCCCCCAATGCACCCAAACATCCCTACCTCGACATCCAAGAAGACAAAGCGCGTCTTCTATCATCCCTATCCGACACAATCGAAGAGAACATGGGCATGGCAATGGTATTCACGCTGGTTTCAACGCTAAAAGACGGCGCCGAGCTCCTCATTTCAGAACGCGCAAATGCAAAGCAGGCGCTCAAAGAGATTGAAGCGCAAATGGCTGAGGAGGAGGAGAATAGGAAGTTTCAGGGTGAGGCTGTGACGAGGGAAAGTTTCTTGGCGTGGAGAGAGAAGTTTAGGAAGGAGATGGCGGAGGAGGAACAGCGGAGGTTGGAGGAGAAGGAGGCTGAGGATAAGAAGAAGAAGATCAAGGAGGAGAAGAAGCTGACAGGGAAGGATTTGTGGGTACAAGGGTTGGCTGGTAAGGGTGACGATGAGGAGGAAGGAAATGATGGCTTAGAGGGCATGGAGAAGCTTAAGATCGAGGCTACATCATAACCCGAGCATTTCTGGCGGGGATAAAAATAATACCCATAGTCACCATGTCCAACGGATAGTGATTGCAATAAGAGTGTAGAATTTTATTTCATTTTGATCGTGCTGCTTGTTGCCGTTGCCGTTTCCAAGCCGACCTTGCTCGGCGACCCCTTACAACCCTCTGTCCTTCTTGGAGCGCCAGTGCAGTTTCTTCATCGACGATCTGTTGCATACGGGCCGCAGTCTCTCTACCCCTAGCCATGTCTTGATTGTGAGCGAGGCGGTTCTCCTCCTCTGCGAGAGCTACCGCATCAGCCCACTTGCCTTCTGTAACCCCTTGATTAAATTTGCCTCTCACGATTCCAAGCTCCCGGTCTACAAGCAGATCCCACTCATCCTCCTGTCTAGCCAGCGGCAAGTGGAAATTACCCAACAAGATTCGTTTATGGAACCTCTCCATCCTCGTATTGAGCATCTGCTTAATCACCCTACTCAGGCTCGGAGGCTGAGGTTTTGTAATGCGCAGAAAGGGTATCCCATTCGCTGAGCATAGAATTGGTACCTGTCGGGGGCCAGAGATCTCTTTGCGAGGGCGAACATTAAGGACAGCTCTATCGGGTGGTAGACTTAAGAGCTCTTTCTTTGGGGGAGGCGGCGGCCGGCGCAGAATTGGAGGCGGGCGTTTCAAGGCGGACGACAAGGAGGAGACGAAGGATGTAAGAAAGCGTGTACTCGCTTCATCCCCGGCACTGGAAGCATCGAGATGGTCCAGGGTCTATTCTGATCAGCAAGCGCATTATCGCAGGGAGAGGCATATCGCAACGGACCTCGTAGCCACTTCGAAAAGTAAGACCTAATTGATATGTGCTTTGTATCTTCCTATTCTTACGAAACTTTTGCCTTATTGCGTTCCGTAGCGAGTTCCGATCTTCATCTGCGAGCGGTGCGGTAGTACATCGTGAAAGCAGAGCTCTATACAGAGCAATCGCTAAGACATTTCTATTAGCTTCTGATGGCAATGTTGAGAATTAATACCTACCTGCTACGCGATGTGGTGTAGAGCGCCGGGGCAGAAGGAAACGGGGCATGGACTACATTGAGATGTGTTGATGACGGAGGTTTCGTGAAGCTCGAGACAGGCGACGCGAAATCCCGTCTATCGGGTGGTCACGTGTGGAGACCAACAGGCACCCTTCTCATTTCAAGATGACTTCAGGCTCATTCCGACGGAATGGTATGTTGGGTACTATCACAAGGTATGGCAATAAGGAGAGACCAAATATCGCCACGATCAAATTGAGAAAATCTATTGTATTGACTATATCAACCTACTCTCGGCTTGACGCAAATCATCCATCATTTAAGGCCAAAACTCCATACTAATGCAGTCGTAAAAATGTAGGCAGGCCGTTCTCAAACCACGCTTGTTTCGTCATACCTCACCCATCTGTCCAAGTTGTCTCCCCATTGTCCCTTAGATACAGATATGGGAGAGGGGTCTAGTAAGTTGATCCTTCAGGTGGCTGAGGAAGCTTCTTGTGCTGTGGTAGGGCCATATATCTAAGTCGTGTCAGCTCTTTGCTTTCCAAGGCCGCAATCGCAGATTACCGTCGAAGCTCAATTAGGATGGTCTCCATCGTAAACTCACGCTTCCACTGCACAAGGCAAGGAAGCTTTGTTGGGTCCACCTTCATATCCATTAGCCTTGTGTAGAATCCAACAGCCGATTTCCCATACCTTTCCATTCCTCTGATCCACACACGGGAGGTTGATCTTTGATGTGAACCCGATCTCCGGTGGTACGTCAGGGTATTCTGGGCCGCAGTGGATTTTCACACTGTAGATACGGTTCTCATGCACGCTCTGCAACCCCAGGTTAGACTTTAGCAAGAAGCAACCGCGATTGACACGTACATGTGGTGGCCCTAGGATAGTCCCATTCCAGTCCGACATCAATAGATCGTCTCCATTGTCAAGACCATACGAGCACGCCTCTGTCGAGGGCGACTTAGCCTAGCTATAGTCGAACAAGTTGAAAAGGAATCCTACCTGCGCCCAAACCCTTCTCGCCCTTCTCTAGCTCTTCCAGTAATCGAAAGTTTCGCGGTACTTTGGCGCCCATGGTGGCAGTAGGCGAGATGTCTTTAGTCAAAGAGGATCAAGAAAGTAGCTACGACCCCGCTATCGATATCGAGAGTAGCGTGAGAGGCAGAGGGTAATGAGTGGAATTAGTGGGGGCTTTTGGTGGAGGAAAAGCTTGCTATGAAAGGTCACGAGGTGTACAGAGGTGATCAGGTAGAAAGTAAACGCTGTTTGTCATATGAGGTTAGAAAAGTGAACTGGCAGCCTGCTCTCCAGGTTGCCGCTCTTGGCGCCTCCCCCGGGGACTTCAGCGGGCTGATGCTCGGCTGTTAGTTTCTCCGATCGCAGTTACAGTTGGACCTGACAGGTGTTGTCTTTCACTATCCAACATGGCAATAGGTTTTTTTGAGACTCTTTGATTTCATTTACTTTGAATTACGCTGCGAGCTATTTTCCAGATGCGCCGGCCGTCTTCCCGAGGATGACAGCACAGATTCTGGCGGCTGAGCTGGCAAATCTCATTCAAGACTCCAAGCGGAAGAACTCCGAATTAAGAAATGCTGCAGAGAAGTCATTGCAGGATCTCAAGTCACTTCCGGTGACCTCAGAAACTCAGCTCACTACAGGTATGCAGCTGGGTCTTGCCCCTTGACCCCACATGCTAACCATAGAATGAGACCTCTCTCGGCGGCCGAACTTCATATCGCCGTTTCTCATTGCTTGTAGTACCCACAATGCCAAATTTGGTTCAACTGGCGTTGCCTGTCTCCAGAGACTCAGCGTGTCGCGGGCATTGCCACGAGATCGATTAGCAGAAGTTCTGGAGGCCTTGAGGGACTCCGTATCTTTGAGTGAGTGAGTGACGCATCGCGGTGAATACCTCTAATTGTAAACATGTATAGACCATGATGTGCAGCTCAAAATACTTCAGGCTCTGCCATCACTCATACAACATTACCCAGCTGAAATCCGCGGGGAATTGCTTTCAATCACATTTCAAATATGCTCTGCACTCCAAAATGCGAAGAATTTCGCAGTTAGCAATACTGCTGCAGCGACCTTACAGCAGCTCGTTATAGCTGTTTTTGATAGGGTGGCATTAGAAGATGGTTGGGCCCGCGCCGCCTTCATTGATTGCTCCAAGCTGACTTGACTACACAGAGAAAGCGTTGGAGATACCAACAGTTGCCGACGTCACTGGTGACGGAGGTACTGTCTCGGTCAGACAAGCGGCGCACGATGCTTACAAGGTCGGTGTTATATGACATGACTGCCTGTCCCCACTAATAAAGGTTAGGTGTTCAACGATCTAAACCTTCTTGTCACGGGCGAGAAACCAGCATACATCCGCTTCTCCTCGATCCCTTCAACTTCATCACTTGAGCTCATTGAGGCTGTTCTATCAAACCATGGAAGAGTCATATCCAACCATCCAGAACAAATTCAGATTTTACGTGCCCTGCTAATGCCCATGATCATCCGGTCGTTATCCGATAAGCTCTCCTTTCCGGTAACCGTAAGGATCATTCGAATCCTAAATCTCATCATTCGCAACCATTTGTCCATAATGCCTTCCGAATGTGAGATTGCATTGGGGCTACTAAACCATATGCTTGACCCAGAGGCATCACCACTTTGGAAGCGAGCTTTATGTTTGGAGGTGTTTAGGGGCATTTATTCAGACTCACGCCTTGTGCTCGAGATTTATAGTCAATTCGATGCAGAAGACGGTAAAAGATGCATCTTCGGCGATAACCTGGCGGCATTCGTTCGCCTCTCAACCGAAAAACCGGCTTTAATTGGCCTAGGTCAGCAGTCTTCTATGCCAGTAAGCCGCAATGATGGTAAGGATACGGCTTCAGAGCAAGCAGTTGCTGAAGCTGGAGCCCTTGCCGGTGTCATTGCTGGGCCCATGTCGGAGTCCCACAATAGCGGTCCTCCTGTTGGGATCAGTTCTCAATGGAGCTCGATGAAAACATCATGCATGGAACATCTTGATAAAATGGAGCCACCCGCCCTTCCCGAAACTTATGTCTATAGCTTAGTGCTCTTTTGCATCACAAACGTCTCGGAGAGTCTGGCAAGATTTATACTACCACTCACCGTACATCATGATGGGAAAAACCGGAAAAGGAGCAAGGCGGAAGACTTGTCCCGGGGAGAATCAGAAGCCGCTTCACCTGCATCAAATGAACAGCAGCTGGCCAGAACCCATTCATACCGCAAGAAGACGATACCTGTCAATCCCCTGACCCTTACTAACCACTCTGCACATGGCTTTGTCCAAACAACATCCAGCCTTGTTACTGAGTGCTGGCCAGCCGTTCTTGCAACCTGTTCGACTTTCCTAAATGCGACGCTAGACACAGACTATTACCGAGCTTTAGTTCGGGCTATACAAAAGTTCACTCAGGTTGCTGGATTGCTCCGACTATCGACCCCTCGCGATGCGTTTCTCACTACGATGGGCAAAGCCGCGGTACCTCCAAGCCTTCTACTTACAAACATCACGGGCCCGAAAAGTCCCACGCCTGAGAGCCCTAGCGTATTTTCTAACGCAAAAGGATTGCTGAGCGTCGATAGTCTTGTCAGCCAAGCGTCGAACATGTCCCTAGATAAAAATCGGCGACCGTCTCATGAAGTCAGTGTTCCTACACTTGGACCTCGCAACCTTCTATGCTTAAGGGCACTATTGAATCTCGCTATTGCCCTGGGTCCTACCCTTCAGTCCGCGTGGTCAATCATCTTTGAGACACTGCAGGTCGCTGATCTCGTGATGGCAATTTCAAACCAACAGGGAGGTGTCCGAGTATCAGGGCCGTCACTATCTCGCACTGATTCAGACCTCTCTTCTGAGAAGGTTGAGGCGGAGACCTCGGCTGTCCAAGCCGCTGCCAGAAGACTATTTGAAAGTACAGTGGACTATCCAAATGATTCCTTCGTTGAACTCCTACAAGCACTATGTGCACTCCTAAACATCAATGCCGCTGCGGAGAGTGGCCAAAGGACACCAACAACCCCTGGTGTACCACAGGTCCTCCACCAACGCCGTGTAGGGAGCGTTTCAGGGATGTCGCTGAACACCGACTCCCACGCTCGTGATTCGATGTTTGCACTCAACAAAATTGGAGAGCTTGGGGCCCTCAACGAAGGCCGTCTATCTCAATACGACCCCGCCGAAAGTGGCTGGGACTTATACGTTGCAGAACTTGTACGCTTTTCTGCGGATGACCGAAAACCTGCCGCTGCTCGACTGCTTGCTGCAGACACTTTGTCTCGAACCGTCCGAGAAATTGCAGAAATATCCATGTCTGACGATCAACGAAGTCAAATTCAGGCTCGAATACTATCAGCAGTTCAGAAGCAGATATCAGCGTTAAGTGTCGATGACAAGTCTGGCTATTTCTCGTATGACGATGTTGACATCAGAGTCCATCAGATTGCTCTAGAGGCGCTGAAAAACGTCATTGAGCAGTGCGGGGAATCACTCGTAGCTGGTTGGGGCTCCGTATTTGATAGTTTGTCAAGTGTATTTCCCTCTAGGGGTCCAGTTTTTGAAGATGTCAAAGCTCGAAGCGCAAGTCCCAATAACCTCGCGATCCAGTCTCTAGCTCAGGTCGAAGTAATCTCGCGATCTCTTGCACGCGCAGCGTTTGGCACGATACAACTAGTTTGCTCCGATTTCCTCGCAGCGGTACCTGACACGTCACTTTCAACACTATTGGAATTGCTCCTTCGTTTCTGTCGCCAACAAGAAGACTTAAACATGTCTCTCACCGTAAGAGTACCTTTTTTCTCTGCCTTCCGTTGATACTGACTAAGGTAGACAATAACATTCTTTTGGAATGTTTCGGACTTCATCCATTCTCGAAGTGATCTATCTTCACTGCCAGATCTGCTCAAATCGGATGAAGGACAAGATGCTATCCGCCAGACTATTCATCTGCATTCAAAAGAAGGCTCTATGCCCGCGCTGTGGCTCCAGGTTTTGATGTACTTATCATCCGTTACGACTGATAAGCATGCCGAGCTTCGAAATTCTGCCGTACAAACCATACAACGAATTTTCGAGAACTATGCCGACCGTTTGTCCTCAGAGACATGGATGCTTTGCTTGCGGACTGTGCTCTTCGCAATGGTTCAGTCTAACCTCAATGTCCATGCGATGATTCGCAACAACTCCCCCGCAGGGAAAGACGAGATCACTGCTTGGAATGAGACAACAAAAACCGTTCTTGGCTCCGTCAGTATTCTGATTGTGACATACATAGAGAATGTCAACGACGCCTCTGGACTCGGCACTGCTTGGCTAGATTTGCTGGATTATTTCCAACAGTACTTCAGATATGCCTCTCATGCACTAGGCACATCAGTCTTCAACACAATTACTGGGGTACTTTCCAGGGTTGAGAACCCTCAGATCATTGGCTCTTCTCCCCTCCTCAAAACCGCAGCGGTATGGAAATCCTACTATGACCACGAGGAGGCTTGGAAAGATACGCCTGAAGACAATCAGGATGCCTTCGTGGCCTATGCAGGGGCGTTCAAGTCGATCTATCGGCTGGCTCAGAGGTCTCTAGATCGGGATATACCTGCTATGCTACAGAATCTTGAGTCGTGTGTTGTTAATTCTGATGAGGTGGCATACTTTTCAGATATTGACCACATGACACCATTGCAGGTGCAGATCATGGAATGCCTTTCGACAATCCAGTTACAAGGCGAAGGGCTGCCTTCATATTTGACCATGCTTCTCAGTCGTCTCTCAGTACTTCCATATGTATCCGCTATGACCTCCACAGAGAAACGACGCCCTACATTTGTCGCACTATCGAAAGCATCAATGAGCCTACTAGAGACCGTCGTCGTCAAACATATAGGTGACGAACATATATTCAAGAGCAGCGCCTTTGATTATGCTCTAGAACGACTTGTTAAACCGGTACAAGAAAAGTATATCTGGCAGCGGGAGGGACGATCTCCCACCATGTGGCAAAAGGCCACCTCAACAGCATTAGCCATTCTAGAACCCGGTCTACCACAGATCAAGTCCCACGATATAAAGGCCGAAACTGTCAAGGCTATCTGGGCGCAGGTCATCAAACTAGCCAGTGCGATCACTAGAGCCAGCATCTCTCAAAGCAGCCCACCAGCGAGTGCAGAGGATGATGAAAAGTTTGATGTTGAAGCCTTCTCCAGACTTCTCGAGATGATTACCCTTTCTCTAGGGTCTTCCGTAGTCCCGGATGCATTGAGAAGAACCTATACCATGAACTTATTTGAAMCCTCGATAGTACMCCAGCCAATACATGGAGAAATTCCAGATGTGGCTTCCGCTCCACTCGAGGATCTATACAAAGTCCGACTTGGTCGCACCAACGACTCCGAACCAGTAGTACGCACAGAGATGGCATATCTATGCCTGTCTGAACTAGTGTCTTTAGTTTCAGTACATGATGGTTCTACTGAGCGCATCAAACTGGCACAGGCTGCGGCACCCTACGTCATCCTTCGTGCAGCCCTCTCGTTGAGAGCCTATATCGCAGATCATCCACTCAGAGGACGTATGCCTGCGCCCCAATCTCAGAGAAAGGAATTGATATACATTCTCGAGGAGCTCAGGAAACTTAAAAGTGAACCCCAAGCCATTCCGGATGCTGCAGGCGTCAAGTCTACCCACAGGAAGCACCTACATCGATTGTATCCTTTAATAGTGAAAGCATCACAGGTCGCTCGGGCTGATGGGAAGGTCTTTGAGCATTTGGTAGCACTTACAGATATCGTTGGCAAGGAATTTGGGCTACAGGGCGAATGATGGTATGGGAAGTAGAAACAAATAATAAAGAATATATAATTACATGTAAAATTCACAACAAGATAAGGAGTCCAGTAGCACAAACGCAGGAAGCTGTCGATGGGGCTCATAGCATCGTATTGCTCCGTCTATCGTATCCTTTAATTCTAGAAGGGTTCCTGGTTTTTTTCTATGCATAAGGGTACTCTGAAAAATTAAAACGGGATTGAAAAAGTCTATTGCACCTGTGATCTGTATAGATGCGACCCGGATTTAGACTCTCTGAGATGCTGGAAGTAATGTGAACGTAGTTAGTGCCCGTATGCTCAATATCATATATGACAAAGTTTAGATTTCGAAGAAACCCCGCGCTATAAGATAATAGTCTTTACAACCGATTACTCAATTAGAGAAGAGTACACACATGAACAAGGCGTGCCTCTCGTGTGGATAACGATAGGTATGGGCTATGCTGTTGCTAACTTTTGGCAGCCTTTCAATATAACTTTTTTCATGAAAGAGTTAAAAGAATCTCGGCTAAAAATGGAAAGTAGCCCACAAGCACAAGTTCATGAATCATGCTGCTATCTAAAGTCTGGAAATGGAAGTCATGGTAGCCTCATGAACCTTGCACTGACTCGCTGTGCCGAGTCGAGGGATTGCCGATGAAGTTTACGAGTTCGGCTTGAAAGCCAACATAAGGCTGGGACTTCCCGGCACTACATATGAATTTTAATGTGGACTAAAAGGTCTGCTGATAGGTATCTCTGCATTTCGGGTGAATAATGGATATATGTATGTACAGGGTGTCTCCGCTATGTTGCAACGAGGACAGGACTGGAAACATGGTCTCTCAATCCTGACCTTCGTCTTGCATATCCTGTTTGAGTACCTGATATCCTTCGCCATTCTGCTGGTCTTTGATGATTGAAGGCTGTCGTTGAAGGGTTTAGTATCTTCACGCTCAGCGGTCGTTTCGGCGAACCTCGGCTCTTTTGACGTTCGGCCCCAGGGTGTGCCACGCCTCCTCCACCTCCACCTTCCTCGTCAAGAGCTTATAATACCAAGACAGCTATCATGTAGTGTGAACAAAAAGGAGCTTGCCTTCGCTCTTGAATTCAATTTACTTTCCACCTTCGCAGTACATTCTCCCATAACGAATCCGCCAACATGTCGTCCCAGCCCGTAGTACCCTTCTCGGAGCCTCCCTACCTCGCCGGCCTCCCCTCTCCATATTATAAGCCTACACACTTGGCATGGCAGAAGGCCTGTAGAGAATTCATATCGAAGAATTTACTGGAGAATGCCTTGGAATGGGATACTGCAGAGTTATTGCCTGAACATGTCTTCGAAACATTTGCGAAAGCGGGGATGCTGCTCCCCTCCTTGCCAGCTCCATTGCCTGTAGAATGGCTGAAGAGATTGGGATACCACGAGTTGCTGGGCACAGTCAAGGTTGAGGAATTCGATTATATACATACTATGATATACTGTGATGAGGTGAGTGAAGTTTAAACTCTGATCGTGCGACCTATCCTGACTTAGCATATTTAGATGGCTCGATCAGGTCTCGCCGGACCTTCCGGTTCCCTTACTACAGGCATTTCATTCGGCGTCCCACCAATCGTCAAATACGGCAACAAACAATTGCAAGAACGATTCCTCCCAGAGCTGCTCACAGGGAAGAAGAGAACGTGTATCGCCATCACCGAACCGGCCGCGGGCTCTGACGTTGCCAATATCACGACCACCGCTACAAAGACTCCTGATGGAAAGCACTACATCGTCAATGGCACAAAGAAATGGATTACAAATGGAATTTGGGCCGAATATTCTTCAATGGCTGTTCGAACTGGTGGACCAGGACCATCTGGGCTCTCAATGCTTGTTGTGCCGCTCAAGGGTTATCCAGGTGTTAGCATGCGAAGGCTGAAGGTTGGTGGCCAGGTGTCAGCCGGAACAACCTTCATCGAGCTCGATGATGTCAAGGTGCCAGTCGAGAATTTGATTGGCCAGGAAGGCATGGGCATGAAGTACATCATGACAAACTTCAATCACGAGCGCTTGACCATTGCCATTGGAGCTACCCGACAAGCCCGTGTTGCGCTAGCAGCTGCATCGGAATACATTCTCAAGCGTGAGGCTTTTGGAAAACCTCTTGTTGACCAGCCAGTCGTAAGGCACCGATTAGCTAAGTGCGGAGCTATGTTAGAGAGCCAGTGGGCGTGGGTTGAACAATTTGTCTATCAGATGACCAAACTACCCAAAGAGACAGCAGATATCGAACTCGGAGGACTCACAGCGATGGTGAAAGCACAATCGGGCATTGTCCTCAACGAGTGTGCGCAATGTGCTATGCTATTGTTTGGTGGAAATGGATACACCAGATCTGGTCAAGGCGAATTAATTGAACGTGAGTCTAACGAGGAATACCTTCTATTCCACTATAGTCCTGCATCAATCGTCGGATAGTCAGCTGACCTCTCAATTCCAGGCATATACCGCGAAGCACCCGGAATCCGCATTCCCGGAGGTTCAGAGGACGTCATGCTCGACCTAGGAGTCCGCCAGCTCGTCAAGAACTTCAAGAACAAGACCAAGGCTCTAGAACGCCCGCAGGGATCGTCCAAACTCTAGATCTCCAATTAGCATTTCAAGCTTGAAGCAAATATTTAGAAGTACAGCAAGATTGGGAGAACCGAGCCTACCATGCAAGATAGCGTCGAATATGTACCATACCATATCAGAAATACAATCTTAAAAATAGGATGATAGGGAGGAACATTCAAATAATCCTCAAACGTGCACATATTACCATGCATGCCAAGATACTTCTCCTGCTTTTCCTCTGCGGCAGCGTTCCCTTGCGCAATTTTGCCGAATGTCCTAGCATGCTCGTAAAGGCAAAATTTCTAGATTGCGGGAGTGCAACGCCTATGTCTCGACCCTTGGGATTCGCTAGATGATCTTTCCTGGTCTCGTTTACGACCGATTTTCGTATCCGCAATTTGCGATAGAGGTCCTACAGCAAACCTCTCATAATTTAGGAAAGGTACTAAGTGACGTGCATACACCTTTGGATTTATGCACGATGAGAAGTTTGGTATATACAATCTTGCAGCTTCTCCAGAGTCTTTTTGTTATATATTGCCTTGATGGTTCTCCTGCTATACTCGTTTTTGCGCTGTTCATACCTTCCCACCACCCATTGACCTATGAAGCAATCATGAAACCAACCATCATCCTCGCAGCACTTTTCTCGATCGGTCTATCAAACCCAATCACCTCTCCTGCAGAACTCGAGGCTCGGGGGTGCGGCTGCGCGATACCAAAATGTCCGCTGGAATTGATCGCCGTACGTTTTGCGCCTCTCACTACCATCGCAACAAATTCTCGAAAAGTAAACAAATGATGAGGTCAACTACCGACTAACTATGAATAGGAATGCAAATGCAAAAACGCAGCAGCCCAAGCATGCTACGAAAAAGCGCTATCTCAGGGCATCAGATGCGCAAAACCTGTTCCTAAGGTTCGTGGAGTATTTCAAGTTTTGTTGTCCATTCAGTTCTTCATTGCGGCGGGACCTTTGCTTCCTCCGCAGGTCCCGTGGCTGGATTCTCTTTAGTTCAAAAGAGGGAAAGTACACTAGATATCTAACATTACCACACAGACGTGTGGCCCAATAGCCCTCTCTACGTAACCATTCCACATATGCTAGTTCTCGGATACCTACAATCCACGTCTCTGTATAATATATGGCAATATCATTAAGGGAAGCCGTCTTGATAGTCCGAATTGGGTTGGCGGTGTTATTCGATGATATCGCGGATCTAATAGAGGTTTAGAACGACGACTTGAATTTTACGTGTTGCGATCAATGCCTACTACGTAGCAGAATGGGACGAAGCAAGATGTCAGTCCTTTATATATACCAAACGCACGATATATATCTGTAATAGAAGCCGCAACTTATCCATCATCCATTGTGAACTTCCTACATACACAGCAGGCAGCAAGCTTAACCACTAACAACTCATAACACCAATCACACATCCTTTATAAATCTCATTTCCCTCTCCAAGCCCCATACAGCCTTGACGCAAAATCCCCTCTACCCCAAAGCCGTCAAAAGACTAGAGCCTCTAAATAAATCTCCGATCAACGACCTACACACCGCACCATCACCCTCGCCTCGCGTCCCAAACCTTATCCTAGTGCTATTTACGCCGTATACGCCCACGCCACATCCTTCGAGGGCTAGACTCTAGGGTGTGAGGGATAGTTGGTTTAAGGGAGGGCGGGGTGTGAATGTATATATTTATGTACGCATGATTTTGTTGGAGGCGGAATTAAAGTGGTTACAGGATATGTGTTGTATGTGTGTGTAAATGCACAGCTAGTTATCACAAGTGAATACAAGGCCCCCTAACTCATACCTATCCTGAATCCCATAGTCAGTCTTTCAGTCTAGTATCCATCGCTTTTTCAAATTCCTTTTACACCATAAGACTATAAGGGCGTTCCAAACGTCTTGTAACCACAGCTATATCATAGAACTAAACTCCGCATACCTTAAGAACAATCCTATCACCCAGTAAATATCAAACAATAAAATTCTCTGCACATACCCACTGGTGTGCGACTTCCTCCCCATTCATACATGCGTCAAACCTCCCGTCTTTCACATGTCCATATCCATATCCATACATCTTAATAAATTGCAAATGTAACTAGTCTAGATATCAGGGTTTTACTATACCTATACCCACTCCCCTTTCCTTTCCTCTGAGAGTCATACACCCTGTCAATACACCCATCATATCCCCCTTCCTTCCATATACTCAAAAATTCTATTCCCAACCTCATACCTTAAGTCCAAGTCCATCCTCTTGTACCTTGCACCCTAACCCTGTTCTGCACGCACAAGCCCCCTCCGATCCCCACAAACCGTCGCATAAATAAAAACAAAAACCGCATCGTTAACAGGAAGAACACGGAGACACACCCTCCGCGCCAAAACCAGTAATTCCAAATATCGCCAGAAAAAACAAAAATTTGCCAATTTTCAAAGGTTTCTGAACAAGAGAAAATGAGGATTCGTTGTTGGATTAGAGGGGGGTTTTTTTTTTCCGAGTCGCTTTTGGTGCTTGAGGATCGGTTTTATTCTTTTTTTTCTTCTTCTGTGTTATTCTAGGGTTGGTTTGGGTCGTGTTGCTTGGGATGTGTTGGTACGGTTCATGGCGTGGGGTAAGATGAGGGTTGAGTGTCGGGAGTCTAATGACGCAGTCATTCGATATAGCTTCCCTTTTTCCAGTTCAGTGTTGATTTGGGTAAATACTATTTTCTCTTTCGGAAATGGGAACATGTAAAGGGGTTTGCGTTAGTGCATACACACATATATATGTAGGCCTTGGATGCGGTATCCTTCAACGACCCCTTTGCCTTTTCCTTTTTTTTCTCTCGCAATTGACTTGTTTCCGTATTCACAAACCCGTGTTTCCTTTCAAACAATCCAACACAATGTTCCTCGCAACATCACTCCTCCTATTATCTATAGGTAACCAAGTCCTCGCAGCCCTCCCCACCCCCATCACAAGAAACGGCTCAACACTCTATCTCAACGGAACCCCCTGGACAGCATCCGGCGCCAACATATACTGGCTCGGACTAGACGAAAACGTAATCCCACCCACAGGCTCACCCTTCTACCCAAAGACCAACGCCTCCTACCCCACACATGGTCGAATCACAGAAGCCATGGCCACACTCGTAGTCATGGGTGGAAGAACGATTAGGAGTCAGACGTTGGGGATTAGTGTGGGCAATCCGTTGAGTGTTATGCCCGAGTTGGGGAAGGTTAATGAGGAGGCGTTTGAGAGTATGGATTGGGCGGTTAAGGAAGCTAGGGAATATGGGTTGAGGATTTTTGCGCCGTTGGTGAGTTGGTACTTGTGAGAGGGGGTTTGAGATTGGAATGGGATTGAAAAGTTGACGTGAGCAAAAGGTTGATAATTATGATTATTATCATGGAGGGAAGTTTACGTTTTTGAGATGGAGGGGCATTGATATTAAGAGTAGTGGGAGTAACATGTGAGTTGACATATTATGAGAAAATACCCTACCTACGAAGCCTGCACGATGGCACTAATTTGATCGCAGCGACCCCAAAGTCCAGGAATTCTACAACAATCGAACGATTATCGATGACTTTAAGAACTATATCAAGATCATCTTGACTCACCGTAATAAGTATACGAATGTAAAGAACCCTCCTACGGACATTGACATCTCCATGTTTTTCCCGGTGGACGAGGCCCCCACGGAGGTATAATTCTCCACGGGGATTACGCTAACGCATCGCAGTTGACTTACGCTGAGGACACTACCATATTCGCGTACGAGACTGGTAACGAATTATGCGGCCCGAAATTCGGTGACATGGACGTCCCAGTTGCGTGGACCAAAGAAATTACAGAATACATCAAGGAACTGGCGCCGAACAAGCTCGCCATTGACGGAACCTACGGCATCAATCAGACCCATCTGCAGATCCCGAGCGTCGACATCTTCTCCGATCACTTCTATCCTTTGGATGTAGCTAAACTTTCCAAAGGGGTCGACCTAGTGGGTGGTGTGGACAAAGTTTATTTCGCGGCCGAGTATGCATGGACACCGCAGAGTCAGACCAAGTCGAAGATGAGTGATTTCTTTTCATGGATCGAAGCACGACAGAATACTACCAAGCCAGTAGTTGCTGGAGGTGAGTGAATCCGGAGCCAAATTAAAGGCCGGCACCGAAATCATCGGTCTTCCGATCCTAGCCATGGGCCGATCGGAAAACAATTCCGCTCATAACGCTCGCTGACGTTGAGAACCAGACCATTTTTGGAGTTTGTTCGGGCGGAACGTGCCAGACTGCACAACTTTTGTGAATCACAATGTAAGTTGAACAGGCAGTCTCCAATACGTACGGAGGAGTGTACAAAGTTGACTGTGGCTAACACCGGAAATCTTTCCGCCATAACAGGATGGGCTAGCTCTCCAGTACGGAAACCCCGCGAATCCTCAAAACTACACAGATCAGATATCCACGATCCGACAACATTTCTTCAAGATGAAGGGAGAAACGGCCGATCCGGAATTACAACCTGTGCCTTGCCCTGGAGACAAGTGATGGTGGAAAGCGGGTTACTATTCTTCTCGTATGTCTCATTCTCCGCTCGGAAATGTACAGCTTTCCGCGTTGGCAGCTTAGCTGCGCCGACTAGGCTCAGGAAGACTTTTGGGCGGGCGCCACCTGCAACAGAAGCTCACGCCCTAAACGCTATGTGGCCATCAAGGTGTTGGCGATGGAGCAGTTGGAGAGTGCAAGTTTGACAGCAAATCAAGGCCGCGTTTGCCCGAGCCCATCCCTGCATGACTTCTCCGGTTTCCCCCACAATGCATGAATTGATGGACATATGTAGACGAACTAATCTCCCCAACATGTGCATTAGGTGTTTGCGAGACGGAGGGTGAACATGTCGGGGACTTGGGGTGAGGTCCGGCCGAGTCAGAGAGATCGACTCGGCCGATGTTGCACATGAGGCTGAATCGCCAGCACTGCCTCTGTGGTGGAAGCTGGGCAGATCTGACTAGACACCAGCTACACCGCCAGAGAGCAGGTAGAAGGCAGGAGCTGCAGACGTCAACTTGTTAAATGTCCTTTATAGAGTCTGGAAGCTGGGCTTTCGTAAACCATGTGGAGCCGGTGAAACGCCCAGACTGGGAGGAGGACGCGATCGATTCGATGTGCGCGTCGGTATTGCACCTTGTCGCGACATTTAATCTTGATACGTACGGCCAATATCATCCTGGTTTAGCTCGGAGACCTCCGTGCATCGGAGGCTGCTAGGATCGGCTGCTATCATGTTCAGGGCACCCCAGTGTCACTATACACTATCTCTGTATAGCTGGGGATACTTAACATTGGGGTGCCGACATGTCATTTGTCTGGGGTGCCGAAATGTCATTTGCGAGATAGTCGGCCATGGGAGAGGCATCGGGAGTCGGCCGCGGATTGATAGTACATGGATAGTACAGTGTGGGTGGATGAGAAAGGTGTGGCAGAGAAAACGTCGGACAGGGTTCAAAGAGGCTTCCAGACGCCGATTGCTGCAGTGCATTGCTCAAATTTTAAGCCACCTGTGCAGGAGGAGGGCAGGCCGAAGCAATCACCGCTCAGCTCCCCGCAAAATGGGCGAAGGCCCAGGGTGAGTGTCTTGCTGGGATCGTCATTCTTTGCCCCACACGTTCCCGCTCGCGCCATTTGGGGTTTTGGTTGGGACGAGTCTCTGCGTGATTGGTACCTTGGACTCCCTTTGCTCCGGTTTTCATAACCAACGAGACAATAAGGGGTCCAGCAACAGAAAAGTTTTCTCTTTTCTTGTCGCTCATGGCGGCGTCATTACTGCTACCTCTCCGCCCTCGACTGAAAGAGGCAACCCAGGCCAGCATAGCCCATGTGTCAGCGTTTGGTGACCCGGGCCTCTTGTTCGTCATGTGGGCAACTTGGGTGTAAGAAGAACCTTGGAAAGGAAGGGTTGATTACATGACAGCCCGCTCGAGCTGAGGGAAGGCGACAGCGCCATTGGACACGTGCAGTCGGAGAGCTCCACCTGGGCACCGCCGACGAAGAAAGGGACGCCGCAATCTTTTTTTTTTTTGCAGGCTGGGACGCATCCGTTGTGTAGCGCGCATTGCAGACCAGAGCAGCGCCGGCTAGTGTATCGGCTGGCCATGACGGTGCTAGGATAAGTGGGAGTAGCCCTGGGAGAGTCCTTGTCACAGCCCGGAGGTCTCGACCAACCACGTTGGGTGTGGGATATCCATATCCGGAAGAGCCTTCAAACTGCTCGCTCAAGCTCCCCTCTACAGCGTTTTAGGTAAAGCCAGAGGGGTGGAATGTGCACGACTTGCGAAGAAACTGCTTGCAGCCATCTAATGACTCGGCACAGGCGGCGCTGAGCAGGAGTTGCGGGTGGTTGCAAACGTCGTGGGGACTGGACGTGAAGAGATGCATAGGGTGTTGGTAATCAAGTTGCCAGGGTCCTCTTGAACCTTGAACCCATTCCCCAACTTTCAACGCCCTGGCAAACAACCGCGGCATCTCTGACGAGTCCCTGGGAACAGGCAGATGATAATTCCCGTAGCCGCACGAACGGGGCTGTCTGTGTGGGAGGGCAGAGGATGTGGTGGAGGGCTCCCTTTGCCTAACCGGGAGAGCAATCCCGACAGGATCCGAGAAAGACCGGCGTCTCCAATGCCAAGAAGTGAAAAGCGCCGATGATCCGAATCTGGGGCCTGGGGTATACACTAAATAATCCCCCACTGGAGACGAGACGAGGCGTGTCATGAGTAATGAGGGATAATCGAACCTGTCTGCAATCGCCAGCCGTCTGGATGGCCCAAGCCGCCCTTAGGGCCTCACCTGGGACTCCACCATGGCGAAATTTGGCGCCATACATAATCGTCCCCATCCCCCCCAGATGACCCCTTCGCGTGGTGCCCGGTCCTAATCCTAATACCTCAACACCATACACACCCCACTGTCCCTCCAAAAATCCTCTCACCCCCGTCATCAATTGACCCAGGTCGACAGCAGAGTGTGTAGCCATGTCCGAAGGTTCAGCATCTCCCTCTGACCATCATGATCCTCAGCCTCCGAAGCGCAAGGCCGCCCAGGCCGGACTCGATGGAAACACGACCGGCCGATCAGTAAAGAGAAGGGCTTCAAAAGCTTGCCAGTGCTGTCGAGCGCGCAAGGTGCGATGCAATGTCACCGAGCACGGTGCTCCATGTACCAACTGCAGATTGGACGAGGTGGAATGCATAGTGTCGGAAAGCAGGAGAAAAAAGTCAGTACGCAACAGAGTTCGCAGCATCCACAGCACAAGTCAATTGCAGAGTCTTGAATCCGAGTCGAATGCAGCATCCGATGGGGGAGTTCACTGGGGACAGCTCCATCTCTCCGCCAGGGGCGAAAGCGATAAAGCGATGTGACTGCGGCGTTTTTTGTTGTCCAGGTGTCGTCATGCGAGGTCGGCTCTAGAAGTCGGCCCTTGGTGACGGCCACTGACGATGCGCGTTGATCCTGTCACGACAACCCACCACACGCCGCACATCTCGTCATGCCCACGCAACGCGCATTCCGCTTTCCGCTTTCCGCCATTTTATTCCCATTTCCGCTCGCCCATCCAATTCCATTATTCCCCCCAAGCCACCAAGACTCAAGACTCAAGACTCGAATTCTCCCCATCCCCAATTCGCCATATTTCCCCCGCCTCTGGGCTTTCTTTGCTGACGTCGATAGGAAATGGTCAAAGGACGATGACCAACATGCAGACAGCGGCAACAATGCCTCGGCGTCAGGTGCCAACCGTAAGCTCGCATCGAGAGACGCCCTAGACAGCATCCAAAACCTGAACTCAGCCGCATCCCAGCGGTCACATGAGTCCGAGCACCGACCGGACGAGCACGTGCCGCACTCCATCTGTGCGTTCTTCAACGATTCCAACCTGGAAATTGGGATCACATGCGCTGACCGCGTCACAGATCAAAGCCACGGCCGATTGGGCTCAATCAATAGCTTTTCAGAGCTCCACCGTCGCATGTCAATCAATTCGCAGTCCAATACCTTCCATCCAGGCCTCCCTTTCAACCCGTACAGCGGTGACAATGGAAACGCATATTTTGGCAATCTTGGCTCCAAATTCCACGCAGCCGATCTTCCTCACTACATCAAACCGCTCCCTTCCAAGATTGGCCCAGATGAGACCGCCTATTTGGAAAAGAAGGGCGCCTTGACCATTCCCCAGCCGGTCCTGCGCAGCGAATTGCTTCGTGCCTATGTCGAATTCGTGCACCCGTACATGCCACTACTCGATCTGCATGAATTTTTGACAGTAATTGACCGACCCGATGGCAGCCTTGGCAAAGTTAGCCTGATTTTGTTCCAAGCTGTCATGTTTGCGGGTTCGGCATTCGCGGATATGTCTCATTTACGAGCTGCTGGATATTCATCGCGAAAGGAAGCTCGCAAAGACTTCTTCCAGCGAACTAGAGTGAGTCAGATTCCCTCGGCCGAGCCCTCCCTCGCGGGAATTTCTCGGCGATGAAACATTCACCTTGCATTGCATGTGATTATTAATTTCTCGTCTCTTTGCTCCGAGGTTGAATATGCATGTTCGTGCTAACTTCTGATCTCAGCGTCTGTACGATTTTGATTACGAGTCCGATCGCGTCTCCCTAGTCCAAGCATTGCTCCTCCTGACATACTACTATGAGACCCCCGATGACCAAAAAGACACTTGGCACTGGATGGGCGTTGCGACATCTGTCGCACATACCATTGGTCTGCATCGTAATCCCGACAAGACCAACATGGACACAAAACGCACCAGACTCTGGAAACGAATCTGGTGGTCAACTTATATGCGGGATCGTCTCATCGCGTTGGGCATGCGACGGCCTACCAGGATAAAGACTGAAGATTTTGACGTGCCCATGTTGACTTTGGATGATTTCGAGCTGGCTCCTCTACCAGACTCGTTGGCTTGCCTGCCATCGGACTGCAGAATGGCCAAAGATGTGGAAATGCAGCGAACTTTGGCCATCATGTGCATCGAGAAGGCGAAATTGTGCCTCTGCATTTCTCACGTGCTATCGAAGCAGTATTGTGTCCTGAATAATAATCAGGGCTTACTCAACGACCGCACGACGATGATGCTTCTCCCCAAGAAATTGGACCCCGAGACAAGCGAAGTCAAGGCCTGTGACGAAGAACTCCAGAAATGGGTGAATGAGCTTCCGGAGGAGGCCAAGTACTCTGATCAGCTTGCTGGTGACAATGCCATTGAATTGCACAGGGCGCTATTGCACATGGTGTTCTTCACCACCTTGTCAGCGTTGCATCGCCCTCAGGTTTTGCCATCGACCCATGGCGGTGCTCTGCCCGCTGGCGTAGACAAGATGAACATTGGCTCCGATCTTCTCGACGTCTCGCGACGCAACGTCCGTCGCGCCGCCTCGGCTATCACGTCAATTGCCCAAAGGCTTGACTCTCTAGATCTTGTCAAATATCTTCCAACAACTGGTGTGACAGTGCTCCTCCCGGCCATCATAATCCACCTTCTCGACATCAAGGCTCCAGAAGAAGACACCCGAAGGAACTCACTTCGTGGTTTCTGTCAGTGCATGGCTGTCATGGGCAAACTCCGCGATTTGTATGCTGCTGCCGACTACAGTACTGCATTCCTCGAGGCTGCCATCCGCAAGGCTGGAATCCACATCGCCCCTACCACCTCTCTCCAGGCTCTGAATGGTTCCTCTCCAATTGGTGCCAAACCGTCGCCAGTAACTACGGTGGAAGATCTCGTGGATGCTGGTCGCCGTTTGGATATGGCCGCCCTTTCCAATGCCGCCGCAGCGACTCAAAATCTCCAGCGTTCGACTTTAACCCCACCTCCGGACAATTCGAACGCCACCTCGACTTTGAACGGAACCACGAACCTGCACAGTTTAGAGAAGCGCCCCAACCAACCAAATGTCACCGACGAAGAAGTTGCACGCCGTTTGGAAACCTTCCTAGCCAGCACTCCTCCAGAATCCGACCACGACCACCCCGACGCCTCTTCATCTGCTGGTGCAGACCACACCCACTCGCATCCCAGCATTACTATCTCCTCGACGCCAAACATGACCTCGACAACTACAGACAAACTGGGTGGTGGATTCATGGATCTCGGACTTCCAAACGGCACTGGTTTGAACGCGAACCACATGTTCCCGCTACACCATCACCAAGACGACGAATTGCTGTTCTCATCGTTGCCCATGAATCACGAGTTCGACGATGGAGATTTCGATTCGCTATTAAATCTCGATGCGGTTGGCGAGACCTTTAGCTTCAACGACGGTTTAGGTGTCCCAGGCCTAGGAGGTCACGATGGGTCTGGTGATATGAATATGGAGGTCGACTGGCTAGGAATGGGCGAAGAAGTTCGCAACTAAACGAACGCAACGCACCAAATAACAATCAGTAGCAGTATAAGCAAGGAGTCCGGGGGCCGCAAAAGTTTATCTGTTGTATTTTGTTTTTGATGAAATTTTCATACTGGTTTTGGGAAACTATAGGAGGGTCACGACTCGGGTATTTCCTTTTGGTGGATTTTTGCAACCCTGCCACGAACGATATCCAATGCTCGTTTATTCACGCAACGCTCCGCAATGGAATTTTTGAATGAAATATATCCTGTCTTCATTTTTCTGTGGAATGGTTTTCTGGTTCTCTGGTTCTTGGGAAGGATGGGGTGTTGGTTGTCTTTGTTGGTATTGTTATACTTTTCGATTCACCAATTTCCATCTTCTTGAGGGGGTTTGGATGCGTCCAGGGAGGGACTAATCATACCTTGGATGTAGAAGCAGGAGAAAGCAAATATAGAGCGGGAACAGACAGACAGTAATGAATCAAATCAATACAAAATAAAAAAACGTCTTGATCCGCATCACCATTCTACCACCTCACGCACCACAAATATTCACGTATCCCTAGCCTTCGGCAGCCCCCAAAGACCACTTTCGACAATCCTAGACCCATCCTGCTAAACAAACCAAACCTAAACCACCCGGCATAGACCCACGATCCATCCTTCCCACCCCCGCTTGGAGGAATGACGGGCCAGGATACGAGAGCTACGTACGTACCCCTCCCCCTCCCCTCTAATCCACACCACATCCCCAACCCCACGTGCCTTCTACCTTTCCCAAGTACCACAAGCGGCAAAAGGTCAATGTTGCCACGACATCCTCCCTCCTCCCGATCTATTCAAAGTCCTAGGCCCTAGAATCCAGAAACCAGGAATCCAGAAATTCTATCCTCTAGGACCTCCCCAGACCTTTTTTTGGGCCCAATGGTGATAGTGATAGTAACTATCAGCCCGGGTCGTTTGGCTAGTGTAGCTTTTCTACTTTCTACTTTCTTCTTCGTGGATAAATGGCAGGGTGGATGGAGGTTATGCATATGTATACTAGAGGTATAAATCTATAAGGGTTTTGTATGTATATATGGGGTTAAGACTAAGATTAGAGATTACATGCTATAGTATGAGTGGGGAAGGATTAGGTTTGACCTGACTTGTAAATCATTATAGATAGAAGCACATCCCATCTTCCCCTACCATACCCCACCCCGCCCTCCCTCCCTCCCTTCATCAAGACAGACCTCACGCTTCACACGCTCTACAGTACGAGATCAGATACAAACCAGGATTCCGCAAAGCCATCATCTATATAAACCAGAGCTCCTACATCCACATATCATATTTCCTATTTACAATTCCCCCACTCTATCCCCTCTTTTTCCCCTGTCCACGAGTCTTAAAAACATTAGAAATGCTTACTATCTAGAACCTCCTTTTATGACATTCAATCACCTTGTCTATTTATCACATTTTTTATAACATAATTCTCACTCTTACTTTGTCTGCTTTGAGCGTAGAGGATGCATGATAATATGAAAAGAGGGATAGGAATAGGCTAGGTTTTAAAACGTCTAATATCTATTTATTTCCCCTACTTGGCTTGACTTGGCTTGACTTGACTTAGCTTGACTTAACGTATAAACTCGAGTCGAGTATCACGTATAGCCCCTACTACACATAAAATAGAATAAATAAAACTATACAACATGTAGCTTTATAAGATAAAAGAGCCAAGATTTTTAAAAAAGGAGGGGGTGGGGTGGGTATATTATTAACTAAAAATTTTTTATATTATATCTAATCTAACTTTCTCTTCATCCTATCTAACTTTCTCTTCGTCCTCTAGAACCTTTTTAGGTCTTTTTTGTTTTTTGTTTTTTTTCTGAGGCTTGTTTGTTTGTTTTTTATACGTCTAGTCTGGTCTGATCTGGTCTCATCTCGCTTTCTTTCTACTTTCAAAATCTTCATTTCCCGCTCCTATGGTTTTGTATGTGGGGTATACCCAGCCTAGTTAATGAAATGAGCTGGGTATTATTGATATTATTTGGGTATGGTATGGTATGGTACGGTACGATGCTTCGACGTATGTATATGCGCATATCATACCATTTGCACTTCGCAACGCTTCATCTGTATCCAGAACCATATGGCTCTAGCTAGCCAGACACAATACACACCCATCCCCATCTTCATCTCCACACCAAGCAGATACAATTCAAAATGCACTCATTCCTCCGTAGCCCACCTCTCCTCCCTAACACCCCTCGCCTCCCCAGCTTTCACCCTCTCCCCCGTCAACTCCCTCTTCCAAGCCCAATACTCTCCAAGTCTAATCTCAGCATACCCCGCATAATCGAAATCGATCAAAGAAATCTGCGCCTGGATGAGCGCCCAGATACCCCAATAGAAGCCCGGGACACCACGAAAGGCGTCGATCTGGTCGAACAGGTCGTCCAGCTCCGTGTCCTTGTACGAGGAGCGGTTTAGTGATGGTGAGTGCGTGGTGAAGGAGGTGAGGTATTCGCGTAGGAAGGCCCGGCGGACGGAGCGGGTGGGCAGGACGTTGAAGTCGCAGTCGAAGCCGCCCCATTCTGCGAAGTGGTTGGCGATGTCGAAGGCGGCGGGGGCCGGGGTCGCGTACTCGTAGTCTATGAAAGAGACGGGGAGTGGAGATTCGAGTTCTTCGTCGGAGCCTGTGGAGGCTGCGCTTGAGCGGCGCGAGGCTGATGCTGAGGAGGGGGTGGGTTCGATGATGACGTTGCCGCTTAGGAGGTCGCAATGGGCGAAGACGAATGGGGGGCTGCTATCTGGGTTGACGGCGCTTGGGGTGGAGCCGAGATGGGAGGTCAACCAGATGAGTTCGCGGTGGAGGAGGTCGCGTCGGGATTGCTCGCTGCTCGTGCTTGTGGGCAGGGCATAGATCCACTTCTGCATCGTGGTCCACACATTGGGGATGGGTTTGCCTGGCGTCAATGCTTGCGCTGCCGCCACGCTTTCCACACTTGCACGTTTGTTTGAGGGAGAGGAGGAACTTGATGTTGAAATAGGACTCGTGCTGCTGATACTCGATATAGGTAACGTTGCATGCCATTCCCCCAGCCGTTGTGCCACTCCGCGCCATACTTCTGGCCTCTGCAGGTCTGCTGGCGAACACACGTTGCCTTGAATGTATTTGTAGAGAAGTCCATTGTCAAACCGTGCGAGCAATGGGGGCGCCAGTCCATGGCTGGCGCAAAGGGAGTGTGAGCGGGCTTCCTCTGTCATGGCGATGATTAACACGGAGGTTCATATACAATCCAGGGGCACAATTGGGTCGACTCACTCTCTCGGTCTATGAGAACGTCGGTGCCCTTGCCATAGGCACGCATCAGTATGGCCTCGCGGTCTATCTCGGTCTGGGAGAGGCCTGGGAGTTTGTTGATGGCTTTCAGGAGCTATTCACCGCTTGATTAGTACCCCTAACCAAGATTCCCAATTGGTACCGCAAAATGGACCTGAGTAGGACACTTACGGTGTTGGTGATGCCGTCGGTAAACCTAACGAATTCAATGGTATCCTTGGTATCCCTCCATTCTGGACGCAAGGTGAGTATGAGGTTCAGGGCGGTATTGTCAGAGTCGGTATATTCGTAACGGAGGGGAATGTGTCGAAGGGAGTCGGCGGGAGACTCTGTATCCCCCATGATGGCCTGTGAGGGTTGAATGGGATGTCGCTTGTGGGTGGTTGAATGGCAATTGAATATTGGCACAATGTCAAGCAGAGCAGGCTACTGTGGCATGTGAAAGTGAGCTAGAAATTCGGGGTAGTCTTGGGGGGCTACGAGGGTCAGAGCAGGTTGACAGCTAGTAGAGCGGGTAGGGCTTCGTGGTATGGATATTCACGAGGGAGGGGCAGAGGTGGAGGAGGCGTGGAGTGCGGAGGGACGGAGACTCGAGGAGAAGTGAAGGTTGTGGTTGTAAGTAAAAAGACGCAGGGACCGGGATGCAACATGGAGCATGGGCATAGGGATGGGCATAGGGATGGGCGTGGGCAACCTGTTCTTGGTCGTGTGCTGCGTGTGTGTGCGTAGGTGCGAGTGCGTGGAAGGCGTGCCCGTGGCTTTGGGCGGTACGTGTGGGCGCAAGTTGGGCGTGCCTGCGAAGATTTGGCCACTCAGGGCGCTCGAGGCGTCTTTCAAGGAGAAACCCCCTGGCTTAAGCCGCGCCCCCCCGCAGCGAGGCAAAGGCAGGCAACTCGCAGGCACTACTCGAGATTCGCAGTCGACTGGCAGGCCCGCCACCCGAACTGGCCTTGTCAGGGCATTACGTACGAGCCTCCTCTCGCCTCGTGCCTCTCTCCCGCCACACTCCAGCTCCACACTCCCTCGTGCCCCTCCCCTCCCAACTCGTCTCAACTCCATCCAGAAGGATACTCTAGGGATACTTGGCCAGAAGTCCACCACCACCACTTCAAACAACTCACCCACATCCACACATATCCTCAAGATCCGCCTGGCTTACAGGTGGGCCCGAGTAGTGCACGGCAAACCCGGAACATGGCTTAGGGTTCACACCTCCCACTAGCCTTGGCATGCAAGTACTCTGCCTGGTCTCTTCTGGCTTGCGGGGTGGGAATATCACTCATGCCTATCCTTCCTCCACTTACATTGGCTGCGTGACATTTCGGCAGTTGCCCTCTGCCTCTACCCATCATTGTGTGCAAGTGTGTACGCCTAGCACGTGAGCTGTATCTCTCGTTATGGATGTCCCTCTTTGTCTGCACTTCTCCGATGAATGGGTCTGGCGTGTGGGTGTCCATCACTCTGTAGTTGACCTATTTCAAATGTAACTGTTCTACATCTGTGAAGTACCCTAGAGTAGAGAGCTGGCCAGTGTTGGCACTAGATATGGCCATTGGGTCCAAGTCTGAGTAGTATATCGGACATCAGTATGCCCACAATCATGTATTTTATTGTGGCTGGKTCATGTCTATTTTGTATGCCAGTGCTAACTAGCACTCTACCCCATACCGTCTAAGCGTAGACTTTGCCGTCGTTACTTTCATCCCAATTCTATGCATCATTAGCCCACAGAACCTCAATGTAGTCAAAGAGAGATGGGGACTTACCTAGCATCCAAATCATAACTCTCCCACCTCGATACTTCCTCTAACCAAGTCTTACACGCCTCCAATAAGTCAAGGTTCTCCTCTGGCTTTCCGTCTCTATCTGCCTCCTTCCACAAATTGGCCGCCATCTCATACCTTGCGCAAGGCGCGGTCCACGAGTCCTTCAATGGTCCCTTGAATAACGTGCTATCGTGTGCAATGACATCCTTCTTCAGTATACCCTTTGCCTCCTCTGTCTTCCCCATGTTTCGAAGTGTCGCCGCTCGCAAAACAGTCAGGATGCCCTGTTCATCAAGTCCTTCCTTGCCCCAGTGAGGATTCTCCTTGCTCTCGCTCCAGGCTAGATTATCGAGACTCTTCTGTAGATGATCTTCCCGCATGCGTTTGTACCCATTCCAGAAATAAATCATCTCTTCAATTGGACTGACCCCAATTGCGTCGATGAAGTCGCATCCCCATTCCTTGGCTCTAGCCTCCCACTTTTGCATTTTGCGGTTGACAAAAACGTCAAAGGGCAATTGTCTGGCCATGAATCGTTTTCGACCTGTGTTTGGAGCGACCTTTTTGAAGAACTGCTCAGCCTTTTCCGCTTGTTTTGCCGCTTCCGAAGAATCGGACTTGGACTTGGCGCGCCGATATAGCTCAACATGGCAGGTGCCGCAGATGAAATAGTAAAGCCCGTGACTCCAGTTGTTGAGTGTGACGCATTTCTGGAATGCCTTGGCCGTGCCCTCATAGTCGTGCATGTACATGGTGGTCAAGCTCCTCTCGAACCACTGTAGAGCCTCAAGTTGTTGAAGTGGACAGGTAGGGCAATTCGACATGAATTTGACAGCGTCCTCTAATTGCTTCTCACTGGCCAACATGCGAGCTTCCTCTAACAGCCAGAGGTGGGATTTGGGGTATCGCGAACGCATTTCTGTAAGCAACGTTTTGCATCGTGCTTTGGGATATGAACCTTCACCGGACTGAGGAATGATATCGCAGAATCCGGTTAGTCCATTGTAGAAGCCGAACAAGACAAGACCGCCCATGGCTCCGTGAATATTGTGGAATTTTGTGGCTTGCCATAGCATCTGAATCCCTCGCTCGCGGTCTCCCTTGAAACCAACAATTTTCAACAGGGTAGAGAAAGCTGGGGGGACGAGTGATATCAATAGCATCAAAATACCAAAACAGAAATTAGAGCCTGAGATAATGAATGTATCAACAGGATGGTCGCTGAAGAGGCTTATGTCTTCGTTCTCTCGAACTGTTTCTGTAAGTTGCAGATTGGTAAACTCTTCCACTACATCCGGAATCTCCGGGTCGGGATTCGGCTGCGAGGGCAGATTTGGTGCAGAACTTGACTTCACGTGTATACGTCGTTCGGCATTATCGAGTGCGACTGATTCACCCTCTTCGGCGGGCACGTTGAGGTGACCCATGTACTCTTGCGGAGTTTCTACATCTTTGTGTTCTTCGTCAGCATCTACAAACTCAAACTCTTCGTCTTCGTCATCGTCTGCCTTTGGCTTATCTTCCCCCTGGAAGCCTTTCGCCTTCTCGTTAGACTCTTGCTTGCTCAAGCTTGTGGAAGATGTTGTTGTAGATGCTTTCTCAGGCGTGGGAGGCTTTGGAAGAACTACCGAAGCGCCCTCTCTGTTCGATGCTCTTGAGCCTGGTCTTGATGAGGCCTCAGATCCAGCAGTGCTCAAGGTAGTTGAACTTCGTTCTTTCAGATACTTCTTCTCCGCATCCATAACACCTTCTAACGTCAGATAGGCCTTCCTCAACTTGTAGAAGCTCTTGATCGCCTCTGTCAGGCTTTCATTCAGGACCCCGACAATTGCACTCATCAACTGAGCTTCCGCTAGAGTCACTGCATATTCCGTCCCCGGCGGATATATCGGAGATTGGTAGGCAGAAGCATTGCGATGCGCTCTTCTCTGGTGTTCGTATGCAGCATTCTCTGCATTAGAGAGGGTCTCGGATGCTGCGGAAGAAAATTAGCAATGTCCAGTTCTCGGGCAGTGCTAGCCAGACCTTCGCGCATGATCTCTTGTTCGAAGCCCAAGGTTGCCCGCATGAAGGTGACGACACCTTTGCCTAACTATCCGAATGTAAGCCTCAAAATACGCCTAGAAATCAGCGGTTGTCACTTCTGCTCACCAGATGGAAAGGGGAGCTGCCTTTATTGAGATGTTCCTCGGCGGCATCAACATCATCAGCCATTATATGTGTGACAGCTATGTGGGCGTGACATTAATATTTGGCCTGGGCTACCATGTAGTTCGACGGCGAGGGAAAGAATCTCATACCAGCCATTGCATCCTCAACTAATTCCTGCCAATTAGATTTACATCCAACGCATGCGGAGGTAGAACACTTACTCTGATTCAACTCATCCAACGCATTTAGACTCCTCGTCTGCCCATGGGACCTATGCTTCCCACCACCCAGCCAACCCCCAACTTTTAGCATGACTGCAATACTTCGTATAGCTTAAAAGATAGTATAGTGGCGGGGTTCGCTGATCGAGACAGAGAGATAGAGGAGGGGCACCGACGACTGCTACCGGTACCTCCGGGGAAAACGAACGAAAGCAAGATTCCAAAAGAGAAACGATGGGAGGGGTGGGAAAACCCCGAGATAAAAAGACACCGACCTTGAGCTTTCCCCTGACAAGATAATGGGCGAAGAAACAGCTCGCAAGATAAATATAAGCACTTGATTCAAAAAGTTCCATTCATATGCTTACCTACGTCAATGTGTTCAAGGAAGGCATACCAGCCACTCCACGCTAACTAATAGGGCCTTAGCTTCGTAACTCTGTGCCCAGCCCCACTGAGGGGGACGCTGAGTCGGAGGCTCATTGAGGCCGGCCAGGAGGGAGGAACGACATGATTGGTTAGCTTCTGATGCTGTCATTGAAGGCTGGGGCGTGACCAACGTTGTGCCGGTGGGATATTACCCGACGCCCCGACTTTACTTGTCTGGCCTCTACGCCTAGGACGGCGGTCGTGCATTCAACAACTATATGTTGTACAAAATGTTCCAAATAATTAAAAGTTGCTCGTGGGTATAGCTCAGTGGTACGACTCCCAAACCTTGCTTTGCCAAGTTCTTCATTAACACCCCCCCAGGTAGAGCGGCAGACTGCAGTACGTGACGTAAAAAGTCATAACACCGTCTTCTGATGGTCCTTGGTTCGACTCCGAGTACCCACTCAATACTTTTTTTTTTCATTTTTTATTCTACTTTTCCCATCTTTAACATCTCCGTTAGGATAAACGTAGTAAAATGCCTTTCGTGTAGTCCTGAGTACCTGTTACGATTTGTCTTATTTGGGTCCGGTTCCTAAAGAAATACTGATAGGGACGCGCTGTTCAGTAGGCTAGATCCCTGTTGATGTCTAATTGGAAGACTCATCCCCTCACCAAACAACCATAGTGCCATCTCCCAGTGTCATTGCTCAATGGCTGTGTACTGATTAGATGACGATATTGCCGAAGAACTGTGGGGAATCTTACCTACCTTATATTACCATATGTGTGTAGTCACAGTGATTGTTCGCTTCGATATCTGCCCCAAAGCTGATCAATTCATCGCCATCTTTAATGGCAACTTTGCCAGCTGTGACTGCCACCATAAAGAGACATCAGCCTTTAAGCTAACCTTTAGAGATCTACAAGCAAAAGCAGACGCGCAGCTCGGCCTGTCGTTGCTGAATACCTCACCTTCGCGAATGTCTCATTGTTAGCATGAGGCCCCGGGGTTTCTAGGCTATTAGGTATGCACCTGAATGCATCTGTTCCTCTGAAGCCCCGAAAATGAGCATTCATTCGCAAGTGCCCGGGTAGGTAGGTAGATGAGGGACCCTGAGCCTCACTCTTCTTTCGCAACACTTTTTGCTCCCTCTTGTGCCCCTGTACTGTCTCACGACTTGCACATGTTTCTCTAATCTGGGAAACCAATATTACGACGAACCCTCGTACGAGTAAATTATCCAGGGATAACCGTCCGCGAGATCTTCGTACTTTACGAAGCACACGTGACCAGATTCTGAGATCGCCCAACGCCAAGCCGCATCGCATCGGCGTCCTCGCACCAGATCCCGCCGATATCAGAACCGCACCCAGTCCAGTAGCCTTTGTAAACGCAATCACCAACATCCACATTTCGCATCAACAATCTCGCACGAAACTTTCCCGAGCCGATCAAACCCCCCGACTCACCTGCGCCCCTCTCCCCATACGCACACACACACAAAAGAAAGCTAGATAACCATGTCGGCCTCAGCACAAGGAAGCTCCAACACAACCAAAGCCGTAGTGCAAGACAGCAAAAACGGGGATGTGACTAAGGAGGAGAAGCCAGCTGCGCAGTTGGAAGAGGATGATGAGTTTGAGGATTTTCCTATCGAAGGTAGGCCTTCCACCGACACGATCCTGATATACCTGTTGTGGCGGGGCGTAGAGAAAGAGGAGGAACTCGAGGTTTATACTACGTCTGGATTTTTGGGTTTTTGGAAATGCGAAGTTTTGGATGGCTTACTGACGATGTATTGCAGATTGGACAGAAGAAGATACACAGCTACCTGGCGGAAACAACCATCTCTGGGAGGAGAGCTGGGATGATGATGACACCAACGAGGAGTTTGCTGTGCAGCTGAGGTTCGTTATACCCGTTCTTTTGTTTGTTTCTTTGGGAGGTGATTTCTATGGATGAGCTTAAAGATACTGACTTTCATGTAGGGAAGAGCTTAAGAAGCTCGGCCAGAAATGAGGTGCAGCGGGACGCAGATGATGCGGGAAACTCCTTCCAAGCGACAGGCGTTCGGAATAGATAAGGGCCTTGGGTTTAGGTCGGAGATAAAAGGCTATTGTATGGGTTGAGGCATGCATTGATAGCAACTGAGAGAATCACGACAAGAGTGGATAAATTGGTGCCACGAGAAGTGATGGTGGAACTCATATATATGATTTAAAAGCACCCGGCAGACTCCATACCAGGGCAGAGCTAATAACATAACATACATCATAACCTCGCAGTCGACCCTTTCAGTCTATTTTGAGCTACTTGTCTGATCACCGTGATCCTGACCTACTTACTTGAGAGTGCAGACACACCTGGCAAGTCTTTGCCTTCCAATAGCTCGAGCGATGCACCTCCACCGGTAGAGACGTGGCTAAGCTTGTCCTCAACACCGTACTTGGCAGCGACAGTGGCAGTATCACCACCACCGATGATGACGATCTTGCCGCTCTGTGCTGCAGCAACTGCGTTGTCCAATGTCTCCTTGGTTCCCTTTGCGAAAGCATCAAATTCGAAGACACCTGGGGGGCCGTTCCAGAGGATGGTCTTAGCCTCATCGATGGTCTCTTTGAAAAGCTTGATTGACTTCTCTCCACAATCTAGACCCATCCAGCCATCGGGAATGCCATCTTTGTCCTCAGCATATCCAGTCTTCGCATCCTTGGCGAAGTTGTCCGCGGTAATGTAGTCAACCGGAAGGACAATCTTGACGTTGTTTTGCTTAGCCTTCTCGACCAAGTCCTTGACGGTCTTGCTGCCAGCCTCATCGAACAAGCTGTTTCCAATAGAGACACCCTCAAGGGTCTTCTTGAATGTGAAAGCCATACCACCGCAAATGATCAAGCTGTTGACCTTTCCTAGAAGGTTGTCAATGAGCTGGATTTTGTCAGAGACCTTGGCGCCACCAAGGATAGCAAGGAAGGGCCTGGCTGGGTTCTCAAGAGCCTTCGCAAAGTACTCAAGCTCCTTCTTGACCAAGAATCCTGAAGCCTTCTGTGGAAGGTCTACGCCGACCATGGAGCTGTGGGCTCGGTGGGCAGTTCCGAAGGCGTCGTCTGACCCAAGTTAGCACCATGATGTCTCTTCTTAGATGTGTGAGAGTCCTCACTGATGTAGATATCGCCCAGAGCAGTCAATCCTTTCCTGAACTCATCAACTTTGGCCTTATCAGCCTTGACTTTCTTGCCTTCGGCATCCTTGGAGCTGCCCTCCTCCTCGGCGTGGAAACGCAGATTCTCCAGCAGAATGACCTGGCCATCACTAGCGCCATTCACAGTGTCCTCGACCTGCTTGCCAACGCTGTCTTCGGTGAAGATGACCTTCTTGCCTAGTAGCTTCTCGAGTTCGGGAACTACCGGCTTGAGACTGAACTTCGGGTTTGGCTTTCCGTCAGGGCGGCCGAGGTGCGACATGAGGATTACGGATTTGGCGCCATTGTCAATTGCGTATTTGATCGTTGGGAGGGCGCCGACGATGCGCTGGTTGTTGGTGATCTTCTTATCGGCGTCGAGGGGGACGTTGAAGTCGACCTAATTCAAGGGTAGTCAGAACCTCTTTGCCTCAAGTGAAATCTGGTGGGAGCGGGAGGATGCTACTGACTCGGACGAGCACACGCTTGCCTTTGACATCAACGTCGGTGATGGACAGTTTGTTTGACAGAGACATGTTGGCGTGGGCTGAGCTGTTCAGTGTCAACAATGCGCCGGATTACGACCAGTGATCAAAGTTCAAGTATGTTTTGGAACGTATAGCGCTGGAATTCAATTGAGGAGAATGATGGGGCTCTCACTTTGATAAATGGAAAAAATCTGGCGTGAGAGGTGTTAATGTTTGTTGAATGGCGTTATGTCATATGGCAAAAGATATTGGCGGGGCAGCTGCAGGTGGGGTTGATGAGGCGTGAGATAATTTCGGACTATTTCGCAACATCCTGGCTATTTCAATTATCTTCTGCAAAAGCAAGTAAAATGCCGATAGCGATCCAAGGCCCGCCAATGGATAACATGATCGAAAAAGTAACGCGTGCTAATTCCTTTTGTCCCGAAGAGCTGCAGCTCCGAGAGAGCCAAGGAGCAAGCGCTCCCGCGGCCGGAAAGCAGATCATTTGTCTTGTCTATTAGCACTGTGGGACATTGAAGAAGAAGAAGTCACACTACCACTTTTGTTAGGTCAGAGGAATTGCTATTGTGGCATAGTAAGAATACTGCAGAGATGACAAACTACTCCGTGAACCAAACACCACGCGCCGCCGGAAATGATGCTCAAAAACGCCAATCGACAACCATTCCATAAATGCAGAGTGCTCCCCATCAAAGAGGCTCATGAGTGACCCCGAATGCTAGACCGCAACCTGTGTCTTGCCCAGCCCGCAACCTTGTAAGAAAACTCAAGAAGCACATACGTATTTACGAATCGTCCGAGGAGTTTGTAAGGGACAGATACGCCGTCCAGGCAATACCGATCGTGGATACAAAAGGCTAAAAGACTAATTAGTAGACGAATTCATGTAAGCGATACTCGAGCAACGACGTACAATTTGGAATTGAATGGGTATGACTCTGAAGTTGAGAATTTGGACGGCCGGCCAGACCATAAAGTTTGCCTTTAGAGCTGGCACATAGACTTCTTGAAACTTCCGTGAAACGGCTCGTTTCCCGCCTCCCTCGGCGATAGTCATGAATGTAAAGAAACAAGCAAGACCTAGAACGATTAGCCAGACGCTCAACTTGGAGGTATCTGAAAGTGACAGCGTACCAACGGGGGCGAACAAAAATTGATCAAATGCCACACGCTTTAATGCAGGAACCAGAGCAGCTGTTTTGGTGACTGGGAATGTTCGTGATAGGAACCCAAACCATTTGTGCTGCACTGGGGCCATCAAGAAACCATAGGACATGAATCTTGTTAAGCGCTCGAAATCAAATGGCGGAGGGAGCCGCTTGGAGTCGGGAACAATCTCGCCCGCAGGCCATGAGTCCCTCTTGCCTAGCTCTTGAATCTCAATAGCGAAGAAATCATCCTTGCCAGCTACGCTTTTCCTGTTTGCGCGCTGTCGAATTGCGGTCAACGACTGCGCCACGGTATCTGCAATGCCACCAAGTATCTATATGCCAGAGTTAGCCTCTATCAAATAAAATGGCTTCGGTATGGGAAAAAGAACGGTATGGGAAGGTTTTTCGGGAGTGTAAGTGATGGTCATGCGATATAGAAGAAATGTCTCGATGTATGAGGGTGGCGTGGCGATATCGGTGGGATACGTACGGCATTGGTTATCATGGTCGTGAGGACTATAGGAACATTATTAGTATTGGTAGACTATGGTAAGGTCTTCCGGAGCACTTGCCTGGTCTTTGTGCATAGTAGGAATTGAACTTGCGGGTTAAAATGGAGACGGCGGCCATTTGGAGGAGGAACACGGCAGCGTGAAGGAGTGGCTATGGAGAAAGCACTTGTATTAGAGCTGCTTCTGAGAGATGAGGAGTAAAGGCTCACAATTTTGCCATAGATCCAGCGACTGTTGAGTTGGTAAAGGACGCGGCGTCGAGTATTTTCAATCATGATGGTATAAGGAAATGACGTTTTGATTGTGTTAGGGTCCGTGTTGCCTCTGGTCGCAAGCGCTTGGCTGTCGTGGGAGTGGAGCGGGTCCTTGATTGAGAGTCGCTGGTTGCTGTTACCGTGCCTGCGTGCTGCAGTGATGGAGACTCAGGTATTTGGAGATGGAGACGTCTGATGAGGTTCTGTTGCGGCCGGCGACACCGCAATCTGGGGTTAGGCGGAGGCTTTCGGTCGGGGTTGCAGGTTGCAGGAGGAGCAGCCGCCTCAAAGGTGGAGTCAGCAAATCAGGTCAAAGAACGCAGGGCGTTTTAGTCATGCGCCCAACCCTCGCTGCAACATCTCCTGAAGGACATTGTCCGCACTGAAACCCCCATCGATTTAATTCACTCATGGTTCCAACGCCTGCCCTACTTTCCTTCAACTTCTATCACTCGTGATTCGAGATGCTTTCCCTTCCTCTTGGCGGTACTGGCATCCCGACTACCACATTCCAGGCGAGATAGCGCCGAGAATCAGACCCTCCGCTGAGATGAAGATTGGACTTCACCAACTAGATATCAGTGGATGCCTAATTCTTACTAGATGTCGCGAAAGAGAATTGTACGAAGGTTCAGCTGTACAGAATCAGACCATCAATTACATTGTGAATATGCCGATTCATTTGGCATATATATAGGATGTGTCGCCCACTAGCTGCACAGTGCTGCAGATAGTAACATAGCCTAGTAACTCGTCGTAGAACGTGGCAAACATGGAGTCGCAATGAGCAATACATTACAAGGGTACTTGTGCCTCGTCCTTAGCTTTTCGTGATAAAGACATCTTTATGATGGATTACTGGTCATGATCAACTGTGAGTTGGTCTTAACCTCTGATTTCATTTCCGAGCCCAACGCTTCGGTGCTCCAAGGGCAAGAACAGACCTGGCCAGCTCGTAGTTGAGGTACCAATCTAGTTCTGTTTCGTATCATTTGATGTCATGCTAAGCTACTCGTCTTTCTCCACGGCTACGATACTAGGTAAATCACGGATGTCCGATGCTTCTTGAGTTGCAAGGTCGACAACCCTAACAGCATCTATAGCCAGCACTCCTGTTGACAACGCCATAAACTTGAGTTCTCCGGTGTAGCATGCCCCGGGAGCTAAATGCCTGCAGATTAATTAGCGCTTCTGAATCTCTTGACAGGCTATCCGTTACATGGGGTCATCGCACCCTATTCTTACGTCAGTCGTCAAGCAAATGAGCTCTGCAGCGTTTGCCCGTGCATTTTTCTGTTTGGCGTAGACAATGTTCTCATCTGCCACCGCACTTGCAAGCAAATTCTTGCTGTCACCCCGCTGACCTCCTATAGACGATGTCGATGGATGTGATTTGTGCCTATCGAAGTCCCTTCTTCGCTTTGGGATGGTTAACACCGCCAACTTTTTTGATTTCTCGGATCTGTTCACAATGAAGACATCCCATTGAAAGACTTCGCCGACATGAACTTTGGGGGGTCCAGATACCGTTAGCGTGAGATTTATTGTCTTGTGTTGAGTATCCTCGTTTTCATGGCTGTCTCCGTCCTGGGAGGGAAGCGAGTCCGGATCAAGCGCTTTGACAGGTTGGGAGTTTGGACTACTAAGCCTACGAGCAGCTTTTGCTAGGCTTTGATTGTGTTCATCACCAAAGTCCACGCTTGTACTCCAACCTATCGAAAGGGTCGGGTGGCATTTCTCGGACACTAGGACCTTCGCTTTGATATCTAGATTCAGAATGTGACCTTCATTACCAAATATCGGGGCACCATCGGAAGTAATATCTGGAGTTAGTCTATAGATGTAGGTAATCTGATCGCCAGGTTTGTGTGTTTTCACGACTCCACCATGGCCAGAAATTGACTCAAGTCGTCCACCCCGTAAAGACAACTGTATATCCTCGATAGTGACACTGCACCCAGTGACATGGGCAGCTTCAAGATCCAGCGCAGCAATGAGTGATGAATCGTTGAATGCAGATTGGGTTTTGGAATAGCGCATTCGCCATATTAAAGCAGGCAACGCGCGGAAAAGACGTCGCTGGCCGGTCCGGATTGGCCGCACCAACTCCTTAGCCACGGGAGCCGTAGGTGCAATTTTGCTGATTCGTAGTGCAGAGAGTCGAGGATGAGTACCAGCCAAAGCTGGATCACTATCGAATGATTGAAGGAGGTTAAGGGCAGTAGGAACTTTGCTCGGCAGGTAGTCATCATCTATTATGTTCCTCTTCGCCTTTTCAGCTGGTTTCAGAGATGCTGTAGGTTGAAAATATATGGCAGGCTTATGGTACCTTCCTCGTGGCCGAGCTAATATGCGTTAGTTATGGCTCTACAATGCGGGACGCACCATCCTACAAATGAATGCCTCCACTTTCCATACAACGTATAGATGTGGATTTGAACCATCATCTGAGCGGATTATCATAGGCCTAATGGATTCCTTGATAGTTTCCGAATAGATTAGCTCCTTTGGATTTGAGGCTTTGGCTTCTGGCTCTGGCGGTGGCGCTGTGCTAAAGGCAAAAGCATCCACACTTATAGCCAGCCTCGAGAGATAGGCATTTAAAGTAGATTCTTCAATCAACGGTGTTCGGAAAACGATGTAGATGGGTACAAGTTCATCTATACACCTGCGTATGAGTAAGAGGCGGTGAATAACGTCTATGTTGCGACCGCCTTACCAAAAAGAAGCACCTGTCTTTGTGCTATAGATGGCAAAAGTGAGCTTTCCTGGTCCTCGACATTACCGTTCCATGATGCAATTTCGTGTTCAATATTAATCTGTGTATCAGACGGTACGATTGCTTCAAGAACTGAAGTCTCCACAAACTCGGCACTTCTACGGGGTTGATCTTCTACCGGACTGGAAGCCATTTCCCACCACAGTGCACAACGTGAGAAACAAAGTTACTTTAGTGAGAACAGAAACGACTTGACGGAAATAGCGTCCATGGATAATAGATATCGTATCGGAAAGGGGAGCTATTCGGCGCGGAGAATAGATTCTCCGTAAGGGTCTGTGCGCAAAACTTCAAATCGCGCTCCGCGCTCTCAACTTTACTTCCCAGACCTTCTCCTCTACACCGTATTCGTCCGCACAACACCGTCAGGCGCAATGAACGGCCACCCTCCTTTTGGAGCTAGCCCAGCTTGGCAGGAAGCCAAAGACGCTGATGGAAGGGTTTACTTCTTCAATCCTGCCACCAAAGCGACAACATGGGATAAACCTCAAGAGTTGATGACGCCGAACGAGGTCAGTGTAACCTGTCGCTTTCTACCCAACAATTACTGATATGCAGCAGCGCGCACTTGTTGGTACTCCCTGGAAGGAATATGCCGCCAGTGATGGGCGCCCGTACTGGCACAACTCTGAAAGCAATGAGACAACCTGGAATATGCCAGAAGTTGTTACCAACAACCTCAAGGATATCAATCAAGCTTCGCAGGCGCCTCCACCAAGGCCGGCAGCTACGTAAGATTAAATTCATAATTAAGGCGAATTCCACTAACTTCATACAGTCCCACTTCTTGGGCCGCTGGGCCGTCGTCGTTCCCACCTGCGTACAATTCGCGATCCCACGACCGAGACGAGTACCAACCACACGAGCGACGCGACCGCGAAGCAGGATATGGTATTGGCGATCGTGCGCCCATTGCTTTTGGTGCAGCGACGGAGGTCCTTTTCACCAACCCCGAGGAAGCCGAGGCTGCGTTTATGAAGCTTTTAAAGCAGTTGCGTGTTCAAGCAGACTGGTCATGGGAACAGACAGTTCGCGCCGGTATCAAAGAGACAAATTGGCGTGCTATCCCGGATCCAAGGGCACGGGAGGATGCTTTCAAGAAGTATTGCGACGAACTTCGAACTCAAGAAAAAGCCAAAGAGCAGGACCGGCAGGCTAAGTTGCGCTCTGACTTCACAGCCATGCTGCGATCCCATCCAGAGATCAAGCATTACACCCGGTGGAAGACTGCCTTACCCATCATTGAGCACGAGTCCATCTTTCGTTCCGCCAAAGATGATATCGAGCGACGAACCCTCTTTGATGACTACATCAATATTCTCAAGCAAGCTCATATTGATGAGGAAACCGAGGCAAAGAATAGTGCCCTGGATGAACTGGCAAATCTTCTAGAGAGCCTCAATCTGGAGCCATTCACGCGCTGGCATAAGGCAGAAGAGGTGCTCCAGAACCAAGAGCAGTTCAAAGATGGAAAGTTCCAAAATCTCAATAAATTGGAGATCCTCACTACGTTCGAACATCACATCCGAAAAATGCAACGCGATCTCAACGACCGTTTGCAGGCTGAGAGGCGCGCCAAGCTTCGCATCGAGCGAAAAAATCGAGAGGAGTATAGGGCGCTCTTGAATGAGCTCAAGGCCAATGGTAGATTGAAGATCGGCACCAAATGGAAGGAGATTCACCAGTTCGTTCAAAATGATCCGCGTTATACTGCAATGCTCGGCCAGCAAGGATCGACTCCATTAGAGCTGTTCTGGGACGTCTTGGAAGAAGAAGAGAGCAAATTCCGTACCCTTCGACGCTATGCTCTTGATGTACTAGAGGTGCTGCAAACCCATGGGAAAGACATAACATATGAAGCCGACGCTAACGACATGCAGAATGAAAGATTCCAAGTAGAACTTAACACTCCCTTCGAAGATTTTCAAGTTGTTATGCAGACCGATCCCCGTACTGCTAATATCGAAGAACAGCTTATGAGGGCTATATTCGCGTACGTTGTTGGAAAGGTGAGGAAGAGGGAGGATGATCAACGCCGTGACTCTGAACATCACGAGCGACGAGCTATGGACGATCTTCGTTCTGCACTGAAGCGTCTTGAGCCACCAGTTTCTGTCACGGATTCTTGGGAGGACACACGCTCTCGAGTGGAGAAATTTGACGAGTTCCGTGCATTGAAGTCAGAATCTGCTCGACAGTCTGTCTTTGACAAATACATTCGCCGTCTGAAGGAGAAGGAGAAGGACCGGGAGCGGAGCAGGCGTGATCCCCGCGACCGCGATAGGGATAGGAGGGATCGTGATCGTGAGTACCGCAACGGCCATACTGACTCTCATCGACGTCATCGAACACGGACTCACTCACCAGAACACGACTCATATGCCGCTGAGCGAAAGCAGGCTCAGCAGGATAGGGAGGCGCGGTATAGGAACAATGATAGTACAGGATTGTCTCCCCCATATCGCAGCAGAGGTCGAGAGGATGATCGATATGAACGCTCCCGACGCGGTAGTGGTGATCACTACGTCCGTGAGCGACGCGAGCGCGAGGTCGAACGAGAGAGGACATACGTGAGCAGGGCTGATCCTCGAGAGAGGAGTGTAAGTGAGTTGGATTATGGAGACAGTCGACCGGTCTCAACTGGCCGTCGCCGCCGCGAGAGTGACGAGAGCAATGCGGGTAAGCGCGATAGCAAGCGAGCTCGATACTCTCCTCGCCGTGATAGACGATCGAAGACGCCTGCACAGCAACCAGCCATCGAACCACCAAAAGAAGATCCTGGTCTCCGTTCCGGCAGTGAGGAAGGAGAAATTGAAGAGGACTAGATCAGCACTAGTATGATCCCCAAACCTACCTCTTTCTCTTGGAATTCTTAACCACACGGTTCTCTCTAGTTCTTCCTCCAACTGGAGTCAGACTTTTCACGGACCTTCTTACAGTGCAACATGACCACAGCCTTTTTTGGGGGCAATTGAAGGACTCGAAATCTTCGAGTAAGTATTGGAATCATTATAATAAAATCCCTTCTTTTCCTTTCTACAAGTGCAGCTACAGGAGTCTGCTACTCCTGGTGTCTGCTAATGACTGGTGTACCTAATACTATATCAACCAATACGAAATTTCCCCCTCAAAATATTTAATTAACGCGTTGTGTGAATTCTGTGCGAATATATTCATATTATCACGTTTATAGCTATGAATGCTTTTTCAGATGAAGTTGTGTAGACTTGTAAAATCCTTATACCATATCCACTCAGGAGCATGGTATTACATGTAAGTAATTCCATTTCGAAGTTCTATAAGCATCGAAGTTTATCCACCGTGGATCTAAGAGGTAGTTGCTCGCTCAGAGATTACAAACTACCTCCGACAACAACAACAACAACAACAAGAAGAAGTACTAGATATATGCACCTGTACCAAGAGTGATCGCAGAACGTCTTCACAAGAACAGAATTCTTAAAATTGGCAGTATCTTTGAGGAGATAAGTGGTGATATTCTCATGTCAGCGTAGGATTCGGAAATCTCAGTCTCTCGATGGAAATGTCACAAGCTTCGGCTTAATTATCACACCACACAATCTTCATGTACTGTATTGATCACCAGACCACGGTGGAGTCTAGAAGCCACTAATACAATCATGCCAGAGTTCGAGATTGCAGTGTATGGAGATTTATTTGGACTTTTCCCACACAACCCCTCTACTCAGACTAACTAAAACGTGTGGATAGAAATTTTTGGCATCACCGCTATGGGACAGGGTGAACAGCGACCCCCTAACTTGACCCGTGCTCAGCTGCTTTATCGTCTTCTCATCACACCCTGGAAGATGGGTAGGTATACCATGGGTGGAGGAATGCGAAGCTGGCACAGGAGGTCGATCGCTGTTGGGGTACTGAGCCATCTTCTTCGTCATCTTCACTGCACTCGGTTTCCTCGTCGAGCAACCCGGCGACGTAGCCTCTCAGATTTCTCTTCTTATTGCCCTTTTTAGTCCCCCTCGTGTTGCTCACATGCCCGTGTGGGCGGCGCTGGTGCAGCGGAATGTCCTTCTCAACGAAAATGTCTTCAACTCTCATCCTCCAAGAAAAAGTAGTGACCGCTGAGCTTCTGTTCTTGATCAAGCTGAGAGTTGTATTTGTTGATACGCGGGCGGTATGAGTTTGGATCCCGGCGGAGAGTAACATCTAAGTTCTTGAGGAACTTATTGCAGCCAGTGAGGAGAGACTCTGGGGTATTCGCACGCGACTTGATAGCGGGCTGACCGTCGAACACAATGACACGATCGGCAAGATAGGTAGCCATGATGAAATCATGCTCGACGACGAAAGCGGTCTTCTTTGAGTGCATGATGAACCGCTTGATGACACGAGCAGCGATGATACGCTGTTCAGAGTCTAAATAAGCGCTAGGTTCGTCGATGAGGTAGATGTCTGCAGGTAGGCCAAGAGCGAGCACAATCGCAACACGTTGCAACTCACCACCAGAGAGATTCTGTACCTCCTGGTCAATGAAGTCGTCCATTTTCAAGGGTTTGTAAACGTCGGTCTGGAACTGTGGACTTAAGAAGGCAGCCTTGATTTTCTTGAAAAAGAGCTGGCGAACAGTTCCCTGAAACTTGGGTGTGATCTTTTGTGGTTTCATACTGATGTTCATCTGGGGGATCTTCTTGCCTCCGTCTGGTTGCAGTGCACCCGCAAGCATCTTACAGAAGGTGGTCTTGCCAGTTCCGTTCTCGCCCATCATTACGATGATCTCGGAATCAGTGAAAGCTCCAGAGTCAATGGTGAGTTGGAAGTCGCCAAGGGTCTTCTGCATCTTGGGGTAATTGTATCCTCGAGACTTATCGACCATGAATTCTTCGCCAGCGTCACCAATGCGGAATTGTAGTGATTCCTCGCGGAAGCGGAGATTCTCGGTGGGAATGTTTCCGTCGAGGAAGATGTTGATACCTTCACGAACAGAAGCAGGCAGTGTTACGACACCATAGACAGCCGGCTTGCCATAAAGGACGCAGACGAAGTCAGAAAGATAATCCAAGACTGAGAGATCATGCTCGACAATGATGACATAGTCATCTGGCCGAAGTAGACTGCGAATCATCCGACCGGCGGCTAGACGCTGTTTGACATCGAGGAAAGATCTATGACAAAATTAGTCATCGCAAAATTTTGCAGAGGTGCATAGCTTACGAAGGTTCATCAAACATGTACTACATCATAGTTAGAATGTGTTCTTAGATTGGATTCGAGGGGAAACATACCACATCGGCCTTTTGTACACAAACAGTACCAATCGCGAATCGCTGGAGCTCTCCGCCGGAAAGCAAGTTAATGTCTCTGTCAAAGACATGTTGCAATTCTGCATCGACTTAGTCTTATGCTGTGAAAGATTTTAGAGCCCAACTAACCCAGAACATCCAGAATCTCATCCAAATTTCCCATTTGCGACCGCCCTTTGATGAGGGTGCCAACGGACTTGTCGGGGCCTCTGACTGCTTTTGGAATTTGATCTACATACTGAGGCTTAACGACGGCCTTGAGATTATCCTCAAGTACCTTTGTAAAGTAATCTGATAAATGTCAATACAAGTATAGGCAGCTATGCAGTATATGCCTTACTCTGGAGTTCTGAACCACGGAAGTACTTCAGGATCTCCTCCCAATCTGGCGGATTATCATAGCGGCCCAAGTTCGGCTTCAACTTGCCACTGAGAATCTTCAACGCAGTGCTCTTTCCAATACCGTTTGTACCAACTAGACCAAGCACCTGGCCAGGACGCGGCATTGGGAGCCTGTGTAACTTGAAGCTATTCGCCGAGTATCGATGAGTGACCTGGGTCTCGAGGTTCGTAGGCAAGTTGATGATATTGATCGCATCGAACGGGCATTTCTTAGGGCAGATACCGCATCCTATGCATAGGCGTTCGGAGATGAAGGCGATCTTGGAATCGGGAGTGACTTCAATGCAAAGCTTGCCCGTGCGGACCACAGGACAAGACTTTTTACACTCTTGTCTGCATTTCTACTATAGTGTCAGCTTTGTGCTATGACGCCTCACGAAGTTTACGCACCTTGGGTTTGCACTGCGCTCGCACAAATCTAGGTTAGCTACTGGGAAATTTTGCATAAGGAGGGGTGGCGGGGCACCTTGTCAGAGTTGACAATAGCAATACTAATGGCAGTCAGCTACCTAGAGAAATAGTAGAATGCATACTAGAGGGTATATACCGGGTGAGTTTGTCAGACATGGCTGCAGAAGGCTTTGCTGTCGAGGGCGCTGTCGAGAAGTCACCCAGGAAGAAAACTGTGGTGGGGTTTTTTGGTGATGGGGAAAAGAGTTCAAGATCGCACCCGCGATATTGGAAGGTTGGGCGCTTAGTGCAATCCCAACAGCCAGACAAGACCAAGCAAGAAGGCTGGACTGTAGCTGGAGATCGCAGGCCGAAAGTTGGTACAATGGGAGGAGTTGAGAAGAAGATCACAGCGTACCAGCGGTCGAGGGACTCAACAGTGACGGCGTAGTAACGGCCATCATGGGCGGGTTGATTGGCCAGCGGAGCGAGCCTCGAGGCACGTGACGAGGGTGGCCGGGGTGCGATTCAACCTGAGCCCTGAGCCGCTTAAGGTTCTCGTTCCCCAAGGCCTGGCTTCCGACCTCACAACGTCTTCTACACACCACACACTGCATACCACAACCACCTCCAAAATCCCGCTCTGAGGGTATCTGCACTATGGACGGTGAGTACACTTTCTCTCTGCTCTGATTTCTCCGCTCCCAGCCGCCGCGGTTGCCTGCCAGCCGCCTCAGTCACCCTCGTCGAAGTCCATCTCTCCATCAGCATTTCGCATCAACACATCTATAAACGACCCATATACCCCTGCTTCGGTCCTATTCGACATTAGGAAGCGGTATTCCAGTCTCCCACCGACCGTTTGGCCTCTGCCGGTGCTCCATTGGCCCCGTCCGCTCACGCTCTCGTCCCCATCAACCGCCATCAGAGAACGACCTCAATCCATCGGACAAGGTCTATACAACACTTCTCCCTTATTTTCAGTCACTTGCCATTTGTTTTGAGTCGCATTGCTTCGCTCTACACGGCGCACTTTGTCCCACGCGTCACAGCCGTGCGCATCCTGAGATATCTCACTGACATCTTCTTCTAGCAATGTCCATCGTGATGCCCTCCTCCCCTGGCCGTACGGGCCCATTCGCATTGACCAATGGTCATACTTCACCTCTCCCAAACAATTTGTCGACCGTCGATGACTCTCCCGACCATAGTGATAGCGATTTGTCCGACACCAAAGAGCCCGCTGCCGAAACACCATCATCTGACGAGGATGCGCCTGGAGAAGCCTACGATGACGATGTAGACATGGCCGATAGTCCAGAGTCCTCTGAAGATGCAGATGCAGAAGGCGAGCCTGATGGCGATTACGACTCAGAGACCCCGCCGCCTGTGAAGGTGGAGAATGGCCGTACGAGTCGCTCATCGTCACAAGATTCACAGAGGGCTCCGAAGCGGAAGGCAAGCGTTGAAGATGACGACTACATCACTCAAAATCCAGAGCTCTACGGGCTTCGCCGAAGTGTAAGCAGATCCCACACCTGCCTGTGAACAGTAACTAATCATTTCCTAGGGACGGGCTAGACAGACACGCCGCATCGTAAGCTATCCCTCTAGGTATACTATTGACACTGCTTACACATTTCTAGGTCGATAGTAGTGATGAGGAAGACAATGACGTGTCCGATTCGCTTCGTAGACCGCGACGCACAGTTTCCCGGAAAGGTACGTTCTCCGCCATCGTTCGTTGCTCAAAGGGTTATTTGACTAACTTACATAGCATCTAACCAACCGACGCCGATTTACTCCGCGGCTACCGATTCTGATTCTGACGATTATGTCGGTGCTCGTCGCAATATTCCCACCAAGAAACAAAAGCAGCGCCAGCAATTGGTCGCCGCAGGTCACCTTCCACCATCTCAAGCCGAAGTCCGATTTTCCTCAAGGCGAACAAAACAAGTCACAAATTACAATGAAGATGAGGATGATAATTTTGAAGATAGTGCCGAAGAGGATATGACACCGAACTACTACAGTGCAACTGTCGAGGATACTGGCCCAGCCATTGACAAAGTCCTCGATCATCGTCCCAAAGAAGGGATCGGTATGTTGAGCCACTATACTATAGTGGACCAAGTGAAACTAACTTTACTGCAGATTTCGACCCAACCGATGCAGAGAAGAAGGATTTTGATTACCTGGTTCGTATAATCAACGTGTGCGTTACCGAAGCCAAGTCTAACATAGTGATGCAGATAAAATGGCAGGACAAAGCCCACTACCACTCTACCTGGGAGCCATATGAGACGGCTTCCACATACAAAGGCTGGCGAAAACTCGACAACTACTACAAGAATGCAGTCATAACCGATATGTACTATCTTTCTCGCCGGAAGATCGACCCCGAGGAGTTCGAACAACATATGGTTGCTCGAGAGGCGGAGCGCGAGAGTCAGCTCGATTTCCATGTCGTTGAACGTGTCATCAGTACTCGGGACGGAGACGAGGAAACCGAGTATTTAGTCAAATGTATGTGGCACTACGTTTTAATCCATAACAGTTTGTCTGACAATACATATAGGGAAGGGTCTAACTTACGACTGCTGCACCTACGAGCCTGCTTCGTTAGTTAGCAGCCTTGCACAAAACGAGATTGACCGCTACCTCGACCGATCGTCCAAACTTCCGTCTTCCGATACTCGTGAATCCAATCTGGCTACCCGACGCAAGTTCACCAAGCTAGATGAGCAGCCCGACTATATCCAGAACGGTACCCTCAGATCTTTCCAGTTACACGGTGTAAACTTCTTAGCACACAATTGGTGTAGGGGTACAAATGTCATCCTAGCCGATGAGATGGGTCTCGGAAAGACGGTCCAAACTGTCTCATTCATCAATTGGTTGCGACATGACAGGCGACAAGAGGGGCCATTTATCTGTGTCGTCCCTCTGTCCACTATGCCTGCTTGGGCAGAAACCTTCAACTACTGGACCCCGGACCTAAATTATGTTATATATACCGGCCGAGAAGACGCCCGCAAGATCATTCGCGACCACGAACTTCTGGTTGATGGTAACGTTCGTAAGGTCAAGTTCAATGTGCTCATGACTACCTACGAATACGTCCTAGCCGACTGGCAGTTCCTATCCCAGCTTAAATGGCAGTTTCTTGCAGTTGACGAAGCCCATCGTCTTAAGAATCGCGACTCCCAGTTATACGACAGGCTCCAGCAGTTCAATGCTCCAAGCCGTCTCTTAATCACTGGTACCCCGATTCAAAACACGCTTGGAGAATTGTCTGCCCTCATGGACTTCCTAATGCCTGGAAAGATTTCCGTTGATGAGAACGTCGATCTTAGTTCTGAGGATGCTAGCCAGAAGCTTGCCGAGCTGAGTGCTGCAATTCAGCCATATATGATACGACGCACCAAGGAGAAAGTGGAGAGCGACTTGCCACCAAGATCCGAAAAGATCCTTCGAGTTGAATTATCTGATATCCAGTTGGAATATTATAAAAATATCCTGACTAGGAACTATGAGGCTCTGAATGAAGGTGGCACCGGCCAGAAGCAGTCCCTTCTAAATATTGTCATGGAGTTGAAGAAAGCTAGCAATCATGCGCTCCTCTTCCCTAATGCAGAGGCCAAGTTTCTAAAAGAGACTTCCACCAAAGACGAAATCCTCAAGGCCCTTATTACGACCAGTGGCAAGATGATGCTCCTCGATCGGCTTCTGACCAAATTACGAGCAGATGGACATCGGGTTCTAATCTTCAGTCAGATGGTTCATATGTTGGACATTCTAACTGACTACTTGCGTCTCCGGAACTATCAGTTTCAGCGGCTAGACGGCACTGTTCCCTCGGCGGATAGGAAAATATCCATTGATCACTTCAATGCCCCAGAGAGCGAGGACTATTGCTTCCTTTTATCTACTCGTGCCGGTGGCCTCGGTATCAACCTGATGACTGCCGACACAGTGATCTTATTTGACTCGGACTGGAATCCTCAAGCCGATCTGCAAGCAATGGCACGAGCTCATCGAATAGGCCAACTGAAGCCTGTTTCGGTGTATCGTCTTGTGTCTAAGGACACGATCGAGGAAGAGATTCTGGAACGCGCTCGCAACAAGCGCATGCTGGAATTCATTACAATCCAACGCGGTGTCACAGATCGTCAACAAAAGTTGCTCGACGACAAGATGAACCGTGCTGCTGGCGAACCTAATTCTGCCGATGACATTAACCAAATTCTCAAGCGTCGTGGACAGAAGATGTTCGAGCAATCCGGAAACCAGAAGAAATTGGAGGAATTAGACATTGACGCTGTCCTCGAGAATGCCGAAGAGCATAAAACAGTACAAGCGGCAGGCATCACCTCCGATGGCGGGGAGGAATTCCTCAAAAATTTCGAATACACCGATGTTAAGATAGACCTTGAATGGGATGACATCATTCCCAAGGAGGACCTCGAGGTAGTCAAGGCCGAAATCCAGCAGCGCAAGGAAGAAGAGGAGACACGTAAGCTTCTAGAAGAGAGTGCTCCCCGCAAGCGCAAAGCCCCAGCATCGAGCGAGCGAGAGCAACGAGCCGCCAAGAAGCGAGCTCGAGAAGCCACCCGCCATCTCGACATCGATGGAGAGGGTTCCGACGACGATGATGCCGTACCAAATCGTGATCCGAAACGTCCTCTCAATACAAAGGAGACTCGCAATCTCATCAGAGCTTACGAACGATATGGATCCCTTGAACATCGTGGGGAAGAAATGCTTCGAGATGCTAAACTCGTCGGCCGTGACATAGATGTAATCAAGGCCACCTTGGATGAGGTCATCACTATCAGTCAGGACCTTGTGAAGAACGAACAGGCACGTCTGAAGAGCCTCGAACAGGACAATCGTGTTGTCACCAAGAAGGACAGGAAAGCTGTCCTCTTCAATTTCCGAGATGTCAAGAAATTGAATGCAGAAACCATCATCGAGCGCCCTATTGAGATGCGTGTCCTCAAGGAAGCTACTGAATCTGCCGCCGATTGGCATAATTTCCGCATACCCGATGCAATCAAACCTGCGAACTATTCATGTTCTTGGGGGGCACGAGAGGATGGAATGCTTTGTGTGGGCATTGCACGTCACGGATTTGGTGCCTGGGTCCCCATCCGCGATGACCCAGAGCTAGGCATGGGTGACAAGTTCTTCCTCGAGGAACATCGCGTTGACAAAAAGGAAGAGCGGAACAAAGGAGAAGAGAAGAACGCAAAATCACCCGGCGCCGTCCATCTGGTCCGACGTGCCAATTATCTCCTCACGGTGCTCAAAGAGAAGACTGGATCCGATCCAAATGCCAGACGGTTGATTGAAAATCATCACCGTAATAACAAGAAGCATCACCTTCATGCGCCACATCGTTCAGAGAAGGCTACGAGTGTCTCTGCTAGTCCTGTCCACGGAGGCCATTCATCTAAAGGCACTCCTCGGGATTCGGATAGACCTTCTCATCGGCCACATAGCAATAGCGAGAGTCGTCGAGCGGACAGTCGACCAGAAAGTCGCCATCACGACACCGCTGCTCAAGAGCACCGTCATAGGCATAGTGATCATTATCGGCCTTCTGAGGGTCACCGCCGAGATCACCATCGTAATGATCGCCACGGCGGTGACAGACGTTCTCAAGGTAGTGGTCGTGTAGGCACTCCCGATATGCGCCGAAAGATCAGTGGAGATGGTGAACGACCACGTTCCAAAGATGATCGCCACAAGGACCAACGAGCAAGGGATGATAGGCATAAGGAGCACCGAGCAAGGGACGATCGTCATAAGGAGACCCGACCGAGAGATGACCGCCATAAGGAATTCCGACCAAAGGATGACCGTCACAAGGAGTCACGATTGAAGGACGACCGTCATAAAGATTCTCCGAGCCGTACACTAGGGCACACCCACCACGGCCAGAAGCGAAGCGTTGACTCGACCCCTCAGAATGGGAAAGAGAAGAATATAGATGATCAGACTGACCGAAGGCTACGCCCGGTCCATGATAACCTCGGGCGCCTAAAGCGATCCAAGGGTCAGCCAAAGGAGACCTTGATTAAGGTCCTCAAGGTCGAGCTTCTTGCCATTGGCAATTTCATTCGAGCAGAGACTCGTGATAAGGATGATATGGAAAATAAATTATGGTAAGTTGCCAAAACATCTCGGCGTTTCCGGAAGATTTACTAACAAGACACGCAGGGCCCATACAGCTGATAACTATTGGCCACGTCCAGGCGTCAATGGTCCCCAGTTGAAGACGATGTATAACAAAATGTTAGTTTCCGAGGTGAACGGGAAACAAAAGTCGCAGCAAGCCAACGGACAAGTCAACGGTTCCTAGAATGAACCTGGCAAGTTCAAGCTGCGCTGTCACTGAGCAACGATCACTTTACTCAGCATGAAGGCGTTCTTTTTACCGATTATGGTGGTTTCCGTAATGGTGGTAAACCATTTTCACAGCATAGCGTAGGTGTTTGGTTCGGATTGGGAACTTCACCAGCGCCTGTAGTGTCTTTTTTCTCTTTCTGCATGAGCACTCCCTCGACCGCGTGGGGGTGATATTGAATTGGTTTGCTTTGATCAGGCGTTTTGCCGGTATAAAAACATGGTGCGGAACAGTTGAGCATTTTCTGGGGGTTTTCACGGCATGAACAGCAGGTTTGGCTGTTCCCTTTTTCATCAGCACGGCATTTTACGAGGCGAGGTCACGCAGCGACAAGACCACGCCCATCATTCCCTTTAGTGTCTAGAAGTAGCACAGACCTCGGACTGCTAGTTCCGAAGCAAACAAATCACATCTTGCATATGTCAGTCTTGTGAACATTGCGTGATGAGTGAACTTTGTGGGGTTGAGTAAGGCCCTTGTATGATGTGGTCACACGAGACGCTAAGGTGTGGAGAATGCCCGTGTGGAATGGGTTAAACCTCTACCTTTAGAAACAGACTGAAATGGACACAATGAGGGGGAATTAGATCTAAAACAGCGTTGATTAACATAGGCGTATGTGTTAAGAGTTTTGTTGTGGAGGGCAAGTCCTGTTGACGACGAAGTAGGCGCTACCACGACAGATGGCTTTGCCTCGTGGGCGGAATGAATGGACAGTGACGTAGCTCGCCGGATTTAGCGTGCCACACGAAAACGTGCCGAGAGACAGGGATGTTTGACCATCTCAGTACTCTGCACGTTTCTTCTTCACAACTCCACATAATCCCTACTCCACACATGACTTCCTCACAAACTCCAACCTCTTCACCATGCTGTATACGCGGGGAGTCCAAGTTTGGGGCCTCTACGCGCTTCTAGGCGCTTGTAGGGCTGCCCCGCGCGCTGGCGCAGGAACACCCGATCCGGTACCTGAGAGAGAGACCCTACAAAGCCGTCCGCTACAAGGTCGATTTTTGCACATCACCGGTAAGTCTCCGGTGCCGCCATCGCGCCCATTCACTTTGTCCCGAGTATGCGATAGCTAATTAGAACCGTTAAGACTTCCACCCCGATCCCTTCTACGAAACCTACTCGAGCACATCATCGAATGCCGCATGCCATCGAAAACATGGACCCGCGGGAGTCTACGGCGCGGAGACCTCTGGCTGCGACTCACCCCTATCACTTGTCAACGAGACCTTTAAGTGGATAAATGATAATCTGAAAGACAAGGTTGATTTTGTCGTCTGGACTGGCGATTCAGCGCGGCACGACAACGACGAGAAGATTCCACGAACGCAGAAGCAGATTATACAGCAGAACGAATTTGTCGTGTCAAAGTTCGTAGAGGTCTTCGGAAGTGGTGGACATGGCAATGACGTGGCCATCCCTATCATACCAACATTCGGAAACAATGACATTATGCCTCATAATATCTTCTTGAGTGGGCCAAATAGGTGGACCTTGAAATATTTGGAGATCTGGCGGAATTTTATTCCTGAGGAACAGAGGCATCAGTTCCAAGAAGGAGGCTGGTTCTATAAAGAGGTCATTCCACAGAAACTGGCCGTGTTTAGCTTGAACACTATGTTAGTTTACAGTTCTGAAATATTCGCAAGGCAACTTTTAACAGCAATAGGTACTTCTTCGATTCGAATTCAGGAGTTGATGGATGCGCCAAAAAGAAGGAGCCTGGTTACGAACACATGGAATGGCTTCGTATTCAACTTCAAATTCTTCGCGACCGAGGCATGAAGGCCATCTTAATTGGCCACGTGCCCCCTGCCCGAACCGATAGCAAGCTAAGCTGGGAGGAGACCTGCTGGCAGAAATTCACCCTGTGGGAGCGACAGTACCGTGATGTCATAATTGCATCCTTGTTTGGGCACATGAATATTGACCATTTCATGTTGCAAGATTTCAAAGAGCTCAAAAAGGGCACGAAGAAGGGCAAAATGTCGACGAGAATGATTGAGGGCGACAATGTGCGCCAAAATATGCTCGAAAACGGGGAGGTAACTACGGCTTCTGCTTCCGATTACCTTGTCGATTTGAGGAAATCTTGGTCGAAGCTGCCCGAGTTGCCAAATGCGAAAAAGAAGTCAATGTCCGTCCAGGACTACATTGAAAGTGACAACGATAGGGAAGGCTCAGCTTGGGATTGGATTACTTCCCCTTTCTCGTTCGTCCGTAAGGGTGGGAAGAACGGGAAGAACGGGAAAGGTAAAAAGAAGAAATTCCTCGATAAGATTGGTGGTCCCTACGCCGAGCGCTTCAGCGTGTCGCATGTCTCTCCAAGTGTAGTGCCCAATTATTTTCCTACCCTTCGTGTCTTCTCCTATAATATTTCTGGTCTCGATAACACGGTCATTTCTCCTAACCAAGCACCTTCCAGTACGGAACATGGACGCTTGGAAGAATCGCAATTTCTAGCTTTACATGACCAGTATTTTCTAGACGACGAGGATTGGGAAAAAGAAGTAGAAGAGCTTGTCGCTATGAAGAAGAAGAAAAAAGAACGGGACGCCCGAAAGAAGAAAAAGAAGTACAAGTTTAAGGTCCCAAACCCGCCTTCGAAATCATCGCCCCCTGGACCTGCATATTCTCCGCAAACTCTGACCTTAGTCGGCTATGTTCAGTACTTCGCAAACCTAACACATATCAATAACGACTTTGTCGCAAATTTTCAAGATGGATACTTTGGGGACGATTCGAGTCTCAGTCTTGAGGTAGACAAGCATGAGGATATCGAGGACCAGAAGTGGAAAGAAGGAAAGCACGGCAAGCATCAAGGCAAAAAGCCAAGGCCCAAACCGCATCCGAAGAAATTCAAATTCGAAATCGAATACAATACCACCGACGACGGGTTTTTCAAATTAAAGGACCTTACGGTGCGAAGCTACTTTGATCTCGCCAGGAGAATTGGAAAAGACAGAAAGAAATCGTATAATCTCTTTGAGCAGATCGAACAGGAACCCTTCGGTTCTGAAGAAAACAACGTTATAGAGATTGATAAAAAGAAGAAAAAGAAGTTCCGCAAGGACGGGCCGTGGTACACTTTTGTCAAGCGCGCTTTTGTCGGATCCAAGGATCCCAACGAAGTAGTTCTGTTTGATACCGAAGATGAGGTCATGAATGAAGACGAAGAAGGTGTAGAGATTATAGAATTGTAGAGCATAGTGGCTTGTGGTGGCGATACCCATTGGAGTTGAAGCTCCATGTACCTTTACGAGCTATTTGACGAACGGCATACGGCGTAGAGCAACATTTTTGGATTATTCGCAAGGCATTCTCGGCGTTTTGTAGCGTTGTTTTTGGCAACCTTCTAAAGATCAATTGATTATTCTTACATTACTTTGAGAACTAGGTATCTAACCTTGTGTGCCCATATGTGATTTTAGATGCGCCTGCAAATAGATTTTCGATTATTCTCTCATCGTGTGCATGGCTTGGGAGCCTGTACGAAAAGGACGAGTTTCTTTCCTCTTGTAGTATTCTTCTGACACAATATATCCATAGGTAGTAAATTGATACCAACATGTGATTTGGCGTTCTAAAGGCCATTTCCAATTACTTTGCTTGGCCAATGACGCACTAGGGTTGGGCATTTCGCGCACGAGCCACATCACTCGCAACCACAAACGCGTCGAGAAACACGCTGTGACACCCACTACCACTTCTCAAACCTCCCCTCAGCAGCAACCCACCATATAACCATGAGCACTCCTTATGGCTTCATATGCAATGCAGACGAATAATGAACTGCAATCTCTATCTACGAAACCTCAGATCCTCGGACACCCGTCAAAACACGCCTTCCAATCCAAAGTTCAATTACCGACAAAGCGAAAGCGAGACAGTATCTGCGGTTTAGGAACCTTCACCAAACCTTTCGTCATCCGACCATGCCCCGAATCTCCATACGATAAGCCGGCGACTTTCAAGCCGATTCGCATTATCGGCAGAGCCCAGCTACCGCTCACCTTCCTCGATCCAGCCTCGGATAACACCATCTCAACGAATCGGCTATTCTCCGCCTCTATTGATGTTTTAGGAAACGACAACGGTTTTGAGAATGAAAATAATGTTGCCCCAAAGGTGCTGCTCGCGCGACATGAGACGGAAAAGTCGTTGTATGCATTTGAGCGTGTAGCAGAACGTGTATTTAGCATCTGCAAGCTTGCTAGCTGGCTGAAAGAGAAGGATATGACAGATTTATGGGACCCATCGAATTTGCCTTTATACCCAGATTTTCCAAAGCAAATTAAGCAAGAGTCGGGTGAAACAGCATGGTGGCAGTTAGCAGCGGTGAAGACAGAAGAAGCGACCGACCGGCCTTCCAAGTGTCCCAGATTATCTATGCTGAGGCCGAAGCCACAGTCTAAGCTAGAGTCCGTTCGTAATGAGCCTGGGAAGATTAGTCGACTCGATCCAGAGGCAGAGAATACACACACGCAGGCAGTCGCGACGGTCCCCTTCGATATCCCCCTCGATGGACCAACCCCGCAACAGCTCCTGGATAACCTTATTCAGCAATATCTAGACGCGGTATATATGTCGAAGACTTCACTAGCATACTTTGCAAAGGGACCGATCACTAGAGTACGCGCGGCATATACATCGCCCGAGGAAGGTGCCCCTCCTACCCATCACCTGGTCGCGCTCTTAAGATCGATGCTATTAAGTCACAAAGCAAGTGATAAGAAATACCGCGAAAAGCTACCCAGTATAATCAAGACTATTACTCCTGCAGCATTTTCCGATGACGATCTGCCTGGGCCATCAAAGACGAAGAAATCGAAGAAGAAGGTGAAACTCAACAGGGACGGAGTCTATCCTCAGGAAGAAGAGTTGGTAAAGAAATGGTGGCTATCCGAAATGCCAGAACAATATGGTGACGAGACCATGGATCAGCGGATCAAAAGACGAATTGGGGATCTTCGTGTCCGTGAAACTCTGGCTCAGATGATCTTGATGTTGGAGATCATTGCTTTAGAGGTATTGTCGACATACAAAGAGGCTCCAGAAGATGATCCAACGACTATAGAGGAGACTCAAGAGGGACCCTTAGCCAAGCCGAAGAAGCGTAAGAAGAAGCTCGAGGATATCAAGCTTCTTCTCGATCTGCTACTAGATAAACTTTGCATTTGGCAATCCGTCGACCAGGACGGAATTTTAAATTTTGATGCAAAGCCATCCAAAGATGGCAATGACGGTCTCGGCAAATCGGAGAGCAGTGATCGACTAAAAGGCTTCTGCGTGGAAGTCATTGTACCATTCTACATGGGTAGACTACCAGAGCAAGCAATGATGATCAACAAGAAACTTGGTGGACCGGCGCATACTTCTCCTCCGAAACGGAAGGCAGCAAAGCCACCTCTAACTTCACGCAAATCCGGCGAGCCAAAGGAGCCCGAGAAGAAGCGGTCACGAAGGAGTCTTGGGCGCGTTGCAACTGATACTGCAACGCAAGGTGCTCAACGAAAACAGCTGCCCGTCCCTTCGTTGAACCGTTCGACGACCGACTCCGCTCTACTCCATGGAATCAAACGGGAGCAGAGTGAAGTTCCTTTAGCTACAATTCCATTCCAGCGGAGCCCTTCAAATGCTGCAAGGCAATCCATGTCCCACTTCAAGCATCTCAAAGGTCGACAAGTCGATTTTAGCGCACCATCTGCCGCAGCTACGGCGAAACTGCAACAAAAGAAGAGAGTCGAGGAAGATCTCCGAGAGGCTATTTCTGCCCTGAAGAAACCGAACCGTGGACTTGCGGCCGGGGGTTATGTGGATGATATTGAGCGTCGTGGTTTAGGCGCGACGAGCAAATCCCGAAAACCATTGAGCTCTTCCCGAAAAGCTATCAAGGATGTTCAAGTCTCCGCAACTCCACGAGCGAACAGAACCACGAGAGACGTGGTGGAGCAAACTCCACGCCACCCTCGTAACCCTTTCATGCAGAAAGGAGGGGATGATACTTTGCCTTCAAGTGGCTTTCGCATTCCATCATCCGCAGTCCGCCCGACACCCTCGATCGTTCCCGGCACCGTTGACCGTAGTGTATCGAGACGGGACCTAGCGGCGTCTAGCATCACTGAAACACCATCCAAGTTGCCGAACAATAAGGCATTTGCACCTTTCGGCTCAAGCCGCAGGACGATTTTCGAGACACCAAAGAAAGGTCAAAATACATGTCCTTTCGAGGTTGCTCAAACACCAGCAGCCATATTCTCCACACCTCCCAAAGACACTTCAGGCGAAAATCACAAAGATATTCCTTCAGCGCCAGTCACTCAATTAGCCACACCCACAAAGAAGAAGAATGCGGTGGATGTTGCAGGTTTCCCCTTACCTAGTTTTACTGATCCAGCCCGAGGCAACGAGGAGCAGTCGATATACGACGTCTTGGGTTGGAATGACGATGATGACCTGTTTTGAGACCAGTCAAAGACCTGTCTCTAGTTTAATTGCATAGCGAGGATGCATCAGAGGGATATTATAATGGAGTTTTAACATGTTGGAATGCATTTGGGCGGCGTAGCGCATGATTGAGCGTAATTGAGTTTTGCAACCACTGTCTATACCAGAGTCACAATATAAGACTCCTTAGAATCAATAGTATTACGTTGAGAGCTCGATAGTAACATTTTACTCACGGAGCAGAATGCATCAGTGTTGCTCGATGCAGGTGAGCTGGGATGACGGTCACGTACATAAGGCGGCCCCATGCGTATAAGACATGCAAGCAAGCATGGCTGTTATATGGCGACATTGCAACCGGATATACATATAACACGACGTAACCACGGACCCACAGACATGATCCCAGGACCGTTAAGATGAGGACGACCTGTCATTGCGTTGACAGCCGGTGGGAATGAAGAGAGACATGGCCGACCGTTGCAGGGGCCCCTGTCGGCCGGTGCCATAACAGGCCTATCCCTCCAGGTCGCGTTGCCCAACGTGATGTCGTGTATGGGGACCTGCAGTGTTCACAGAGAAAACGGGGAATGTGTGTGTGTGTCTCTCTCTCTCGAGTTGAGACAGGTCATTTACGCGTCAAAGACAATCATGTCTCGAAGTCCTGATGGGGTGGTGAGGCGAGCAAGAGGGAGGAAACTGGCAGAGTGAATGTCGTCGACACTCGAGCCTTTTCTCTCTTTCTCTCTTTCTCTTTCTCTTTCCCCCTGGACATGCTAATCCTAACGCAGGGGAATTTGGATTAGTAGGCCCCGTCGCAATGACCGGCAGCCAATTGCAAGGACGCGCAGGCCGGAGAATAGTGGTCAGCCTAACCAGAAGCCGGGACGATCCATCGCCTTAGTTCTACCCCTAAATACGGATAGCCCTGTTGGCTTGCGAGGAAGAGTCCAAGAGTGCAAAGCAGTCCAACCCTCGTGAGGACAATTGAGGACCGCCTGGTCAGTGCCATCCAGTCCTATCCTATCCTATTCTGTTCCTGTCCCTGCCCGGGGGTTGTGCTTTGCTGGGCTTTGCTGGGCTTGCCTGCTGGGGCTTTGCTGGGGCTTTGCTGGGCCGTCTCCCTCTCTTCCCAGTATTATTACCAGCAAAACCCAATTCATCTCATCTTGTCCCTGAACCCCCCGTCGCGATCTCAAGCCCCAAGCCCCAGGCCATACCTATTTACTGTCACACGCGTCCCTCTCGTGTCCCCTCGACTTTCCTCGACCTCGAATCTCGTCTCCCCAAAAATCTTCCGGCACTTTTCCGCTGCGTCAATCCCACGGATTCGACGTCCCACAACGTACCAGTTCCTTCGGCCTTGGGAACCATGTTCAGCTGCGACCCAATATAACCCACCTGCACTGCACTGCACCGCACCGCACCATGGCAGCACCTCCTTTACCCGTGCCCGCCGGGCTGCCATCCCCACGATCTCCAACTCTCTCCGATGCCTGCATGATTCTGCCAGAGGTCGACACCATTCGAAGCATATCCCCCAATCCTTACATCCAGCGCCCTCCATCGCCGCCTGCCTTGTACACCCACTCGAATCGTTCCAAATCCACTATCAAGCTAGCCTCCGCGCCCCAAGGCCGGCGCGGCCCTTCACCTCAGATAAAGTCTCCTCCACTCTCTTCTCGCTCGTCGCGCTCGACCTTGCGCACAATGGGCGATTCAGACGGCGCCTCGAAAAAGAGCGGCAGTGGTGGAGCACGCGATGATGCTCTGGCCTCTTCGCCAACCATTCGGGACGGTCTCACCAGCCCACCTTCGAGCGGATGGAACAGCCGCCAGCAACGGAGTTTCAGCAACACGTCGAGCTCAGTCCACAGCGAGGATTTGGAGCATATGAAATGGCCCGGATTCGACTCCACTGGTGGATTCGACGACAGCGGGGTCGTCCTTGAAGAGGACGAGGAAGAGGAGAACCAGGATAACTCGCCCATAGACTCGAACGGAACCGATTCGGACAATGAAAGATGGCTAGAAGCACAAGACGAGGCCGATGACGAATTCTCTTCGGCCGCTCTGAGCAGAAGAGCCGAAATGATACTGGCAAACGCAAAGAAACGACTGAATGTACGCAAGACACGGGTGGAATAGATTGAAAACTCAGATGAGTGCTAACTTGAGTAGGTCATGGAAGGAAATCTGAGGGGTGCGCGACAGTCTTTGGTGGTTTCACCTACTTTCAACACCATGAAGATGGCATCAGAGCTTTCGCAGCAGCTTGCGGCAGCGCGAGAGCGAGACCGTAGGCTTTATGCCGGAATCGGTCCCATACCCCCTCGTAAACCATACCACTCCTCGCCGCTCTCTGTAAACAGTAGCCCTGGCCATTCACGAGGTCTTAGCGAAACTTCTGTCCCGATACCCTTCTCACCGTCATATGCGAGTCGAATCGTCCCGAACAAACGAGCATCCAGCGCAATGGGAACAGCGAGCAATCCATGGTTGCCAGATAATATCGGACAAGGTCGCTTCCCCATTAGAGAGTCGCGGAGTGTTGAAGTTATGCGCGAACCTCGAGGTTATGGCTGGGGAGGTTACGAGGAACGTGAACACTCCTTGCGTTCGCACGACTCGAGAGGTTCCAAATCTCCGCCTAATGCCCTTGAGACATTGCCTGAGGATGAGGACGGCCCGACACTTCACCGATCCGCCTCAACCGCTGGAGACTTGAGATCCCAAATGACTGATTTAAAGGGCAGGATTTCAAGTCTGAAACAGAAAGCAAAGGAGGACAGTCTACGGCGTCGCAGTCTGCAGAATCTTCGTACTCCAAGTCCTTTTACATCGGCAGAGATATGGTACGCAGGCGCAGATGCGTACAAGTCAGGAACCTCACCAGTGTCTGCTGATGCTGGTGTCGGTATCAAGACTGAATCGCCCGTGAGAAAGCAACTATTCGAAGACGAGAAGAGCGATGGATCCACTCCAAAACCCACAGAATCCGAAGTTTCGGCAACAAACATTGATGTGCTCCCAAGTGTGCATTCGAGCTCGAGTCCTAATCGGTCGAAAGCAGAAGGCAAGAATGAGTACTCAGATTCCCGTGAGGATGGTATTCAAAATCACGTAAAGACATCTCAGCCCCAAAACCAAGTTCAGGAAGAAGATGAGGATGAGGATGATTACGAAGACAACGATTTTGTGTCCATTGGGGATTCCGACACTGAGGGTGGTGGTGATAGCGTGTACGAAGACGCCGTCTATGAGATGCCAGCTACCGAACGCCACGAAGACCGCCTGGATGCATTCGACTACGAACACTTTTTCCTGCACAGTGCAATGGGCACATACAGCTCGACCAGTCGAAGATCAAGTTCAAGTTCTGCCGACTCGGTAGCGACTACCAGACCAGTGACTGCCATTCACACCAACCAACCGCTGACCTCGGCATCCCCTGCGAAGCGGGTTTCATATCATCAGCGCAACTCGAGTGTCGATTCCGTCTCTACTGTAGCAACCTTTGCTACCGCTGCAGAAGAACAGTCAGACGAAGAAGACGAGAATGAGCAAATGGACCAATTCTCGCAAAGACTTCTCCTAAACCAACAAAACATAATCTCTGGTTTCCCCACACAAAATGGCACCACCATCCCACCAAGGTCCGACTCGGCTATAAACATGAAAAAGGCCACCAGTGTTTCTCCTTACCAGACATCTCGGGGCTCCTCTCCCTTGGGTGATCTAGTCACCGGCCTCCAGACCTCTAAAATATTCTCCATCTTGCTAGAATCCGGACAAGCTCAGGGGGAACCAAGGCTTGCTTTGAGCGAAGAAGAGAAGCAGCTCATCTATAGCCTAGCATCGAGCTTCCAGCAAGTCTGCTCAAACCTCCAAAGCACAGGCGGAGATCGATACGAGCGAAAAGAGTGGCGGCGACGTCTAGACGAAGCCCGAAAAGTACTCAGCGGTGAATCCGATGAGGAAGAACCGTTCTGAAATCTACAACAACCCTCATTACCTACTATTACCTAATTTCTTTTGTATTCTCTTTCCTTTTATCTCGAGGAGCTAAAAAAGGGGGTAACGTAATGTTTACATCTTATTCAAATTCTCACTTCACATTTCGTTTCGTGCGTTTGCAGCACGTTTAGCGAAAACATCCCTTACAACCTACTCCCACGCAAACTCCTTGGGGAAATTTATCTATTCCCGTTTCTTTATGAATATTGTAATTTCCACATGTTCTCAATTCTTTTAACCATTCACTTCTCATCACCTTTCCCCCGGGTATCTCCTACCAGGTGCCCACATACTTTGTTCTTCTCACACTATTTACTTGCTTTTCTTTATTCCCAAGGGCGGCAGCGTTACTTGATCACCTTTGCTCTATTCGCAACGCAACGGGCGTACCGGCGACATATACAACCAACAACGCGACATTTTATATCCCCGAAATGCTGCTATTTTCCTTGCGTTTTATTTTTTTTTAAATCATTGAATGCCCGATGGAACGGACATGAATGTCTGGCGCTGTTATTAGACGGTATGGAACTCTCGATCGGAAATTCTATGGATCGATATGGATGGAATTGATTCCCTTTATTGTGTTTTGTTTTGGTTGGCTCATCTGGGGGTTGTGTGGATGGGCTGGAGCTGTGGAGGGGATGTGCGGGGAGGTGTGGTGGAGAATTGATACCCGTGGGTGTAGTGTGGTGTGGTGCAGTGGTTTAGGTGTCCAGCAGAGGTTGAGCAGACAGGAGAGATATGTAGTACAGTACAGTACAGTATAGTACAGCATAGTAAAGTAGGGATGAATAGATGTCATGTCATATCACACATACATACATACTCACATTATTTCAAACACATAATCACCCTTCCCCTACCCTACCCTACAGCATCCAGTATATCAACTCAAGTAAATAAAACGCACCACCCCTATTATCCATCTCCCCTTTCTTTCCGTTCTATAAACTTCTTACTATCTTTACTTCCTACCATCTTCTACCTCTCTTTTTTTTTATTAGGGAAGGGTGTTGAATGGACTACCTCTCGTCCATATGTATGATCGATAGCTTGTGACTAGTCACTATACTTGCGTACGAGGGGTATCTTTCGATAGGTAATTTGATTGATTGCTTCTTCTATCCTATCTACAGAGGAAAGGGGTAACTATTAATGCTGAAACACGGCACCGTGCGTAGTCACATGAGAAGTCATGTGATACCTAGTGTCAACTAAACTACTACGTACGGACACTAGTAATTCTTTCTTTTTAGTTAATACCTACCTGCGTATAGTGTCTCCCTATCCTATAGATCTAATTACGTATGTTAATCCTACGTACGTTAATTCCTATCTCTCCGCCTATTCTCTACCTCACTATACTACCTATCTACTTAGGGGTATAAATAGTTAATCTATAAATAAAGGAAACTTATAGGTAGTAGAAGTAGCTAGTATTATATAGTATAGCCTTTCTCCTAGTATAGTATACTCTATTATAGAGCTACTAGAAGGCGTGCTATTAGGTATTATAAAGTAGGTAGTAGTAAGTTATAATCTAGTAACTCCTAGTTAGCTTAATTAGCTATTTATACTAGCTAGATCTATATAAGATTACTTAATCTCCTCACGCTTTATAGTTTTTAATAAGTTTATATAGAGGCGTTATATTATAAGGCTAGAAAGTAGTAACTACTAGGTAAGTTATATAGTAAGCGCTAAGTAGTAGCTAATTAGGTATAAAGCTAGGCCTAGTACTTACTCTTAACTCTCTCTCTCTTTTAACCTATTAGTCCTCTCTTTATAATATATAATTACGCCTTTCTTTTTACCTTACTTCTATTCTTATGTCTATATAGTACTAACTTTAGTATAGATTTAAATCTAAATCTAAATCTAATCTAAATCTAATCTAATCTATTTTATATAATTATAATAGCTCTTACTCCTACTACTTCTACTACTAGTAGTTAACTCACCTATTTTAGGTAGCTTATTATTACTCTTAGCTCTCCTAGGAAGATCTACTTAATACTACTAACTAGCTAAGATGCTAATTATACGTTCCTCTAGAGTATTTATATTAATATAAGCTCTTTTATAGTTTTTTATGTTTTTATATAATATACTAATTAATTATAGATTAAAGAAAGTATAATAGCTACGTTACCTTTTAAAGATATTAATATCCTCCTAACTACTAGTACTAATATATAAGAGTAGGTTACTAAGGTTATCTATAGAGAGAGGTATTTTCGTGTAATCCTAGTATAATCCTATAGTTTAGCTATTAATATTCTATACCTCTATTACTATAAGAAGAGTAGTCTTCTATTTAAAGATTACTATATCTTTATAGGCTATTAAGATGATATATACGCTACTTATATCTAGTAATTATATAGTTCTAAGTATAAATATTATACTTAGGTAATCTTATAGTATATAGAGTATTTATATAGGTTTTCTTTTTATTTTTCTTTTATTTTCTTAGATGTATATAGATAAGAAATAAAATCTCTACTCTCTTCTCTTAATTTATGCTTCTAAATATGTGAAATATGTATGTATATAGATAAAGATATAGAAATAAGGTAAATAAGTATACGTATAAAGAATATAAATAAAATATCTTAGTCTTTTTAAGTATAGTTTAGTTTAGTTATCTCTCTATATAGGCTCTAGCTATTTAATAAAAGCTTTAACTCTAATCTATATATAGTTTATTAAAATAAGCTATTTAAGAGCTTAATTTAGCTTCTTCTTAGTTATTACATCTATAGAGTTATTACTACTATTAATCTAGTAAACTTTACTAATCTCTTACCTCTTATATAATTCTTAAAGTAATATAATATTAATTATAAGYCTCTTCTTATTAGTTATACTAAGTTTAATAAAGTATTAATATAGAGACCTTAAATCTATATAGATAATAAGTAGTAGAAGTAGAATCTATAAGTTATGTATAATCTACTAGATTATTATGCCTAGTATAATAGTACTATTAAATCCTATAACTATACTATATAGCTTACTTACTAAAA